>BTPG01000007.1:47581641-47589141 GCA_036245525.1 Semisulcospira habei
CGTCTTTGCGTTTCTAATTTCTGCAGGAATAGAATTCCAGAATGAACTTCCCGAGAATGACAAGCTGGTTTTGAATAAATCAATACGCGGCAGGGGTACTTTGAATTGTTGTCCATGTCTAGAAGCTACAGATGTCCGTTCTGAGAAAAAAGAACTCAAGTACAGTGGACATGATTGCTTGTACAGCTTGTACATCAATACACCTTTATTGAACTGAAAGTGCTGGGATAGAGGGAGAATTTTTAAAGTTTTAAGCTTTTCGTCAGTTGAGAGTTCGGGATCGGGAAATATAAGCTTAGCAGCTCTCCTATGTAGGGAGTTCAGCCTCTTCAAATGTACATCACTAGAACCATCCCACACTGTTGATGCATAGTCTATGTGCGACTTGACATGAGCATTGTAGAAAAGAAGACGCGTATCTGTGTCAGTAATTGTTTTCAATTTTGACAACATATACAGGCTTCTGGAAACTCTTTTGCACACATTATTAATATGCAGTTGCCATTTAAGCTGATCATCTATAGTGACCCCCAAGAGGCGGTGGTGTGATACTTGCTCAATTGGGCTGCCGTTTATAGACAGACTAAGAGAGAGCGGGCATAGCTGGTGCTTTTGACGTGTGGTTATAACCATGCATTCTGTTTTTGACGGATTCAGGGACATGGAGTTGGAATGACACCAGTCGGTGACCTCGCGCAGGCTTTCCTGCAGACGCGTGTTAATTGCAGCTACATTTTTGTGAGGAGTGTGTAGTGTGCAGTCATCAGCAAACATGTCACAAGAAATATCGCGGCAACTAATATGTAGTGGAAGGTCATTGATAAATATGCAGAACAGCAATGGCCCGAGGACAGAGCCCTGAGGCACGCCGCTTTTGACGTGACCATACGAGGAGTAGGATCCATTTAACAGTACTCTTTGCTTCCTTCCGCTTAAATATGAAGTGAACAATGAGACAGCACCTGCATTGCAAAGATATGCTTGAAGTTTTGACAAAAGAATGTTATGATTTACAAGGTCAAAAGCTTTCTTAAAATCAATAAAGATCGACCCAGTTATTTGGGAGTTATTTATGGATGCTAGCCACGCATCAATAAGTCTTGTTAGTGCCGTGTGGCAAGAATGCTTGGGGCGAAAGCCGGACTGAAATACGTGCAATAGACTACGACTCTCCAAATATTGATAAAGGTGTTTGTGCACGTGTCTTTCAAGAGGTTTGGAAAGGCTGGATAATATTGAGATGGGTCTATAGTTATTAACATCAGACAGATCTTTTGATTTAGGCAAAGGGATAACCTTGGCTTGCTTTAGTTCTGATGGAAATATATTTTGTTGGATGCATAAGTTATAAATATACGTTAACGATTCTACTGTATAGGGAAGGGACAGTTTCAGGATTTTAGGACTGATCTCGTCAGGTCCCGATGATTTTTTGTTTTTCAGTGACCCGATCAGTTTTCCTACTTCATACACAGCTAGAGGCGGTATAGAGAAGGGGGGTTTGTCCTTAGTCTTCTGCTTACAGAAGTTAAGCAGGGACTCCGGGCATGTGTAAGACGTTTTTCCGCTTGAGGGTATGATTGACTCGGCAACAGACAAAAAATGTTTGTTAAAGATGTCTGAGAGAGGGAGGGAGAGAGAGAGGGAGGAAGAGGGAGAAAGAGAGAGGGAGGGAGAGAGAGGGAGGGAAAGGGGGAGAGAGGGAGGAGGAGGGAGGGAGAGGGAGGAAGGGAGGGAGAGGGGGAGAGGGGGGAGGGAGAGGGAGAGGGGGGAGAGAGGGAGAAGGAGGAAGGGAGAGGGAGGGAGGGAGAGGAAGAGAAGGAGAGAGGGAGGAAGAAGGAGGGAGGGAGGGAGAAAGGGAGGGAGAGGAGGAAGGAGAGGGAGAGAGAGGGGGAGGGAGGGGGAAGGGAGGGAGAGGGGGAGGGAAAGGAAGAGAGGGAGGGAGAGGGGGAGGGAGAGAGGAAGGAAGAGGGAGAGAGAGAGGGAGAGGGGGAGAGAGGGGGGGAGAGGGAGAGGGAGAGAGGGAGAGGGGGAGAGGGGGAGAGAGGGAGAGAGAGGGGGAGGGAGAGAGAGGGAGGGAGAGGGGGGGAGAAGGGGAGAGGGGGAGGTAGGGGGGGAGAGGGGGGGAGAGAGAGGTAGAGAGGGGGGGAGAGAGAGGGGAGAGAGAGGGGGAGAGAGAGAGAGAGAGGGGGGGAGGGAGAGGGAGAGAGAGAGAGAGAGGGAGAGAGAGAGAGAGAGAGAGGAAGGGAGAGAGAGAGAGAGAGAGAGAGAGAGAGGGAGAGAGAGAGAGGGAGGGAGAGGGAGAGAGGGAGGGAGAGAGAGGGAGGGAAAGGGAGGGAAAGGGAGAGAGGGAGGAAGAGGGAGGGAGGAGGGAGGGGAAGAGAAGAAGGAAGAGGGAGAGGGAGGGGGAGAGGAAGAGGAGGTGAGAGAGGGGAGGAGGAAGAGGGAGGGAGGGAGGGATGGAGAGAGATGGGGAGAGGGAGGAAGAGAGGGAGGGGAAGAGGGAAGAGGGAAAGAGGGAGAAAGTTGAGGGGGGGGAGAAGGAGAGGGAGAGGGAGAGGGGGAAGGAGAGGAAGGGAGGGAGAGGGAGAGGGAGAGGGAGAGAGAGAGAGGGAGGGAAAGGGGGGAGGAAGAGGGAGAGTGAGAAGGAGGGAGGGAGGGAGGGAGAGGGAGGGAGGGGAGGGAGGGAGGGGGGAGAGGGGAGGGAAAGGGGGAGAGGAAAAGGGAGAGAGGGTGGGAGGGAAAGAGGGAAGGAGAGGGAGAGAGGGAGGGGGAGAGGGGGAAGGAGAGGAGGAGGGAGAGGGAGGGAGGGAAGGGGAGGATGAGGGGGAGAGAGGGGAAGAGAGGGAGAGGGGAGAGGGGGAGGGAGAAGGAGGGAGAAGGGGGAGGGAGAGGAGGAGGGAGGGGGAGGGGGGAGGGAAGGGGAGAGAGGAGAGGGGGAGGGAGAGAGGGGGGAGGGAGAGAGAGGGGGGAGGGGGTAGAGGGAGAGAGAGGGAGAGAGGGGGAGAGAGAGGGGGAGGGAGGGAGAGAGAGAGGGGGAGAGAGAGAGAGGGAGAGAGAGGGGGAGACGAAGGGAGAGAGAGAGGGAGGGAGAGGGAGGGGGGAGGGAGAGGGAGAGGAGGGGGAGAGTTAGAGAGGGAGGGAGAGAGAGAGAGAGAGAGAGAGAGAGAGAGAGAGAGAGAGAGAGAGAGAGAGAGAGAGAGAGAGAGATGAGAGAGGAGAGAGAGAGAGAGAGAGACTCAGACAGACTCAGACAGTTTATTGTTCAGACAAATTGTCCATACAATGGAGTGAGACATTACATAATTTATAATTCAGGTGTATATAAAGGCCATAAGGCGATGTTTATATCAACACACACACACACACACACACACATACACACACACACACACACACACACACACACACACACACACACACACACACACACACACACACACACACATTTCCATTCGATCTATGCCAGCACATAATAGCCACTTTTGACCTACATGTAAAATGCGGTATCCAAATCCAGGCCACAGCCGTGTACTACACAGACCAGGTCGGAGTAAGAACCACAGTTTGCACGTGGAATCATACAAGCATGCTGCTACGGAGTTTAAAAGCATGACATACAAATCTTGCTAAATCGGCAATAGACTGCGGGTTGGTAGTGTCTAGGATACACAATTCTTTCTTTCTGAGTTCCACAAGGTCAAACTTACATAGGTATTTGGCTCGCAGTTCATCATAGAATGGACAATAAAACATAAAGTGAACTTCATCTTCCACAGCCTTGGCACACAATGGACACACTTTCGTTACAGCATTGGGAGTACTATATCTTTGTTTGTTACTTTGCAATTCGGTTATGCCAAGTCTAAATTTAATGTATAGATTTTTGACATAGGTTGGCTTAACCAGTTCAAAATAATTTTCTTGGACAAGTGTATGTTTAAAACTACGATACACAGTAAAACGTTCACTCTCAGAAAGCTTTGATGACCAGTTTTGTTTGGCACAATCAACCATCCTTTGTTTAAACTTCTTTATAAAAGCATTCCTGTTTCCAACACCTTGTGAAATCCATACATGACCAAACCCATTTCGGAAAAGCAAATTCTTTATCTTTGACACCCATGTTTCTTTCCCTTTATCGTCTAAATCCTTAAGCATATGATAAGCCATATTTGCAAATCTAGTAACAGGTAAAGCGCAGAGTCGAAGCCAGTAGGAAACACATCTTACTGACGTTAATACTGACAGGGGATATCGACCAAGTTCACCATAAACCATCAGGTTCGGTGTGCGGAAGTTGACATTAAGAAAACGTTTACATGCAAATGTATGGACTCTTTCAATTTCGGCACACTCGTTTATACCCCAAATTTCTGAGGCATACAACAAAATTGGGACAACCTGCGCATCAAACAGCTTGAAAAAAACATCAGGACTAGCGCAGTTAATTTTCTTCAACATACAGAAAATATCGATTACACATTTTTTTTGCCTTAGTCACTAAGTCATCAACGGATGTGTTTAAACTCAAACGTGTGGTAAAGTTTAACCCAAGGTACTTATACATATTGACAACTTCTACCCTCGTTCCCCCGTAAATCCATTTCTCATATTTTGACAAATACCCACCATTTCGAAACACAATTATTTTTGTCTTGTCTAGGTTAACAGACAAACCAAGCTTAGATGCTTCTTTGTATAAATTGTTCAGCTGAGTCTGAAGGCCATTGGGGGTTGATGAAAACAAAGCAATGTCATCTGCAAACATCAACAAAAACAGTTCTGCTGCATCGGCTTTTAGTTGGAAACCATGTTTACCATTTTCAATAATGTACACAGCAAGCTCGTTAATCAAAAAGGAGAACAATGTCGGCGATGCTAAACATCCTTGTTTTAAACCTTGGAAACACTCAAAAAACGCTGTACAATTCAGGCTGTCTCTAACACAAAATTTCACCGAGTCATACATTGCCTTCATAGCTGAAAGCATTTTGCCGCGCACTCCAGCCTTCAATAAAATATTCCAAAGCACACCTCTTTTAACAGTATCGAAAGCTTTGCGGAAGTCAACAAAAGCCACATAAACTTTCTTATTTTGTAGAAGTTGTTTTTGAACAATAGCATAAAGTGTAAATATATGGTCCACAGTAGAGTAGGATTTCCTAAACCCGGCTTGTGTTTCAGATAGAATATTATGTTCCTCAGCCCAGTCTGTTAACCTTCTGTTCAAAATGTAGGTATACAGTTTACTAACACAGCTAATGAGAGCAATACCACGATAATTATCTGGATTATTTACATCTCCTTTCTTGTGGAGTGGGAAAATAATAGCTTTAGACCATTCGCTGGGGAACAACCCTTTGTTGAATAGAGCATTAAAATACTTAGTGAGAAAGGAGATGATAGCTGGGTTGGAGACTTTAAGAACTTCATTTATAATTCCATCAGGCCCGGGGACCTTTCCTGCTTTGGCATGTTTTATAGCAGCAATAACTTCTGCTTCTTCTATGTTGATATCTAGGTCATGAAATAAGGCTTCATCAGACTCAGAGTCTTCTGAAAAATATACATCATCATTATTCTCTTGCTGTGCTATGTTTTCATTTAGAATGCTAGAGAAGTGATCAAACCACTGCTTCTTTGTTATATTGTTTCTTAAACGACGTTTTCTTTTCCACTTCTTTATTTCCTTCCAAAATGCCTGAGAGTTATGTCTATACTCAAGAATTTTGTCAACAGCTTCCCTCTTAAAATTAACTTCTTTAGCTCTAAGTAATCTCTTGTATTGTTTTCTCTCATTAACAAACGATGCTTTATTTTCCATGGTTTTATTTTTTGTGTATGTACGTAAGGCTTTACGCGTTCGCATTTTTGCATTTCTGCATTCCTGGTCAAACCAGGGGTGACTAGCGGTGTTTGTTATGTGTGTATTGCCTGTGGAGGAATGAAATTGTTTTGTCATGCAACTAGCAGCGTCTTTGATAGCACATGTGAAAATGTCTAATGCACTATTAATATCATCATCGATCTCAGCAGTAGCAGCTACTAGAGCATCCTGGAATGCAGGAGTAGTTAAACTGTCGCTGAGCGTTTGGGCCTTAGCAGGTTCCCAGATAATCTTATCAAATGAAAAACACTGCGTATCATCATCGGAAACATCGTTGTGGGGTGATACACGTACACAAGACACAGTAAGGACCAGTGGCATGTGTACAGACTCTATCCTCTCGCCAACTTCAAGTTTGTCACACAAACAAATAAAGTCAGGAGATGCAACAAAATAATCATTAATACTACAACCAGTGGGAGAAATAAATGTCAGGTGCTTTGACAGATCAGGGCTACAGAACCCATTCAGAATCATCAGTTCAAAACATGTACACAAATCTAATAGTTTTCTTCCAAATGTATTTACAGTCATATCTTCAGTAAATCGTGAAGGTTCAAATAGAGCGGTATTAGTTAGTAGTGTTTCATCAGGATCAAGCTGAAACAAATATGGATTAGGCTGCAAATCCCCAGTTCTACCATTAAAATAACCACACATTAGGAAATGAATGTCTCCAAATTGCTCGAGGGCACTAGCAAGACACTGTTCTAATTCTTCCAACAGGCAGTCGTACGGTAATTGTCTATAAAATGGTGAATCCTTGGGCGGAACATAGCACGCGACCAAAAGCACATCGCATTCAGTACCAAACAATGATCTGTCAAGTTTGAGAAAGACACTTTGAGCGCATGTCATGTTCACTTGGAAAACAAACTTGGCATACACATTTTTTACTAACACAACAACACCTCCCGAGCTTCTTCCTTGACGTGACAGTTTGACTGCAGGTAAGGAAAAACACGTGAAATCAGACCAGCAGTCAGGCGGGACGAAAGCATTGTCTAAAAATGTTTCCAACAAACACACAATGTCATAATTACTTACATATTGTAGAAAGTCTGGGTCAGATAGCTTGCTCCACAGTCCATCAACATTCCATGACAGAAAGGTAAGTGTATGCAACACATTATCTACTGGCTGCTCTACAACACACGCGCGCATCGGTGACACATCCCGTGCAATTGAGGTGGGAGACGCGGCTTGGCCGACATATCACGGGTCACTGGATTCGTCCCCGACCTCAATTGTAGGGGAACTGTGTGGCCGGCGCCGTTTCGCTGGTTTAGGTGAAGGCTGTAACGGGGACACCAAGTGTGGCGCACGTGCCGGTGTTGCGTTGACCTGCTGACCAGTAGCTGCGGCGGCACCGAGTCCTTGGATACGGTTGTCCGGTCTTCTGTCGACGCTGTTGTCTGTCGCATGACGGCGGCCGAAGTTGTCGGTGTCGTGGTTCCGTTGAACTAGGGGTCCAGCGACGACCAGCTTGTTTCCCTTGTAGTACGCCCGCATTCCTTTCTCCCGGTGCAGTCTGATCTGTTCATGTTGCCGGTTGGTTAAGTCACCAGCAACATTAACCCCCTTTTGCTTGAGTGCAGCACGACCCTTGG
>BTPG01000007.1:47591641-47619317 GCA_036245525.1 Semisulcospira habei
ACATGCAGCATTAGCATCTTGTATTAACTGAAGATATAACTGAATTGAAGAGTTATAAAGGGAAAAATCGTACACTGCAAGTGCAGGTTGCTGTGAAAATCTTACGATGCTGTGGTGAGGTACTTGAAGAGAGCGGTTTTAAAAGACGAAAGCGTTGTTGATGTTGTAACATGTTTGGGCAATGTGTTCCACATGCTAGCACCTGAGAACGCTAAACTTGTCTTATAGAGATCGATTCTAGGTCGTGGCACAGTAATGGACTGCCTTGATCTGGAGTATGTTGATGCCGGGAGGAAAAACATTTTTTTTATATACTCGGGGAGTCTGTTATTCAATACTTTGAACATCGTTATTCCCTTATTGTATAATAAATGTTTTTTCAAGGGGAGAATTTCTAAGGTTTTCAGTTTATTATCCGTTGTTGAGTTAGGGTCTGAAAGGATAAGCTTCGCGGCTCTACGATGAAGAGAGTTCAGTCTCTTTAACTGGACCTCGCTTGCGCCATCCCACACCGTAGAAGCATAATCTATATGTGACCTGATGTGGGCGTTGAAGAACAGTTTTCGTGTTTCTACATTAGCTATATGTTTTAACTTGGATAAAATAAACAGTTTCTTTGATATTGCTTTACATATATTACTAAGATGGCATTGCCATTTAAACTGGTTATCTACAGTAACGCCGAGAAGACGATGTTCCGTTACCTGGCTGATAGATTTGCCTTGAAGGGACAAGCTGAGTGAGAGAGTGCCGAGCTGGTGCTTTTGGCGGGTACTTACAACCATACATTCAGTCTTTGCAGGGTTTAAGATCATGGAATTGTTACTGCACCAGCTGTTAATGTCCTGTAATGTGTTTTGTAGGCGCGTGTCAATTACTGACAAATCCTTATCGGGAGTGTGTATCGCAGCATCATCGGCGAACATATCGCATGCAACACTATCATCACTAATTGTGAGTGGAAGGTCGTTAATGAACAAACAGAATAAAAGAGGGCCTAAAATAGAGCCCTGGGGCACGCCATGCTTTACTTTGCAGTGACTAGAATATGTACCATTAAGGAGAACTTTTTGTCTTCTGTTTTCTAAGTAGGATTTGAAAAACCCGGCTGCGCTTTTAGTATATAAGGATATTTTCTTTATAAGTATGTCATGGTTCACCATGTCAAAGGCTTTCCGGAAGTCTAAGAAAACTACACCTGTTAGTTTGGAATCATTAATAGATGATAACCAGGTATCTGCCATCCTTATCAAGGCAGTGTGACAGGAATGGTTTGGTCTGAAGCCTGACTGCAGTGAATGGATGAGATTTTGGTTTTCTAAGTATTCAGATAGATGCTTATGGATGTGCCGCTCTAAAGGCTTCGACAAAACAGGTAATAGTGATATGGGGCGAAAGTTGTTGATTTCACTCAGATCTTTTGATTTTGGTAGGGGGATCACTTTCGCGTCTTTAAATGCGTCCGGAAAAGAGTTTTGGTTTATACAGAGATTGTAAATATATGTAATACTTTCGACGATGTATGGAAGAGATATCTTGAGAATTTTTGAGCTGATCTCATCAGGCCCGGATGACTTTTTATTTTCCATCGAGGAAATTAATTTACCCACTTCGTGGACTGCTATAGGCGGTATCGTGAATGGTTCTTTGTCCGTATTTTCCCGGTTACAGTGGTGTACTAGCGCGTTTGGACAAACATACTCACATGAGTTAGTTCCTGGTGGGATTAACGATTCGGCTATAGAGGTAAAGTGGTCATTAAACCTATTTGCAGTGAGGTGGGGTGATAAAGGCGCACTATTTTTATTTGTACCTCTAGTTACTAAATTAATGGCACGCCATACAGTAGATGAGTCTTTGCTTTGCTTAACTACTTTATCGAAAAGAGATCTCTTTGCATTTAAAACCATATATTTAACACGATTACGCTGTGTTTTGTATTCAGTAAACCGCTTCTCGCTTCTCAGCTGGTCTCTAATTTCCATTGCCTCGATTAGATCCGCAGTCAGCCATGGTGGAACGGTAGCGTATTTCACTCTTTTGTGTCTCAGAGGCGCGTGTGTATCTAATGCTTTATTTGGGTCACTATCGTTAGGGAGAGGGAGGGAGAGGGAGGGAGAGGGAGGGAGAGGGAGAGAGAGGGAGGGAGAGGGAGGAAGGGAGAGGGAGGGAGAGGGAGGAAGAGGGAGAGGGAGAGAGAGGGAGAGGGAGAGGGGAGAGAGAGGGAGAGGAGAGGGGAGAAGGGAGAGAGAGGGGGAGGGAGAGGGAGAGAGAGGGAGGGGGAGAGAGAGGGGGGAGAGAGGGAGAGAGAGGGAGAGAGAGAGAGGGGGGGAGAGAGAGGGAGAGAGGGGGAGAGAGAGAGGGGGAGAGAGGGGAGAGAGGGAGAGAGGGAGAGGGGGAGAGAGAGAGAGGGGGAGGGAGAGAGAGAGGGAGAGAGAGAGGGGGAGAGAGGGAGAGGGAGAGGGAGGGAGAGGAGGAGAGGGGGGGCGGAGGGAGGGAGGGAGAGGGAGGGAGAGAGGAAGAGCGAAGAAAGGGGAGGGAGGGAGAGGGAGGAGGAGGGAGAGAGAGGGAGGGAGGGAAGAGGAAGAGGGAGGAAAAGAGGGAGGGAGGAGGGAGGGAGAGGGGGAGGGAGAGAGAGGAAGAGGAAGAGGGAGGGAGGGGGAGGGAGAGGAAGAGAAGAAGGGGGAGGAGGAAGGAGAGAAGGGGAGGGGGAAGGAGGGAGGGGAAGAGGGAGGAAGAGGGAGGAAGAGAGGAAGGGAGGGGGAGGAAGGGGGGGAAGAAGGAGGGAGAGGGAGGAAAGGAGAGAGAAAGAGAGGGGGAGAGGGGGGGAAGGGGGGAAGGAAGGGAGGAGGAGAGAGGGGAGGGGGGAGGGGGAGAGGGGAAGAGGAAGGGAGAAGGGGGGGAGGAAGGGAGAGGGGGGGGGAGAGAGAGGGAGGGAGGAGGGGGGAGAGGGGGAGGAGGAGAGAGGAAGAGGGGAAGGGAGAAGGGAGGGGGGAGGGAGAGGGAGGGAAGGAAGAGGGGGGGGAGAAAGGGGGAGAGAGAGGGAGGGAGGAAGGGGGAGGAAGAGGGAGGAAGAGGGGGAGAGGGAGGAAGGGGATGAAAGAGGGAGGGGAAGAGGAAGAGGGAGGGGAGGAGGGAGAGAGGGGGGAAAAGGAGGGAGGGGGGAGAGAGAGGGAGAGGGGGGAGAGGGAGGGAGGGGGAGGTGAAAGAGAGGGAGAGGGGGAGAGGGGGGAGGGGGGAGAGAGGGAAAGAGGGGGGAGGGGGGAAGGGGGGAGGAGAGGGAGGGAGGGAGAGGGGGAGAGAGGGGGGAAGAGGGGGGGAAGAAGAGGGAGGGAGGGAGGGGGAGAGGAGGGGGAGGAGAGAGAGGGAAGGAGGGGGAGGGAGAAGGAGGGGGGAGGGAGGGAGGAAGGAGGGGGGAGGGAGGGAGGGAGGAGAGAGAGGGGGGAGGGAGGGAGAGGGAGGGGAGGGAGAGGGAGGGAGGGGGGAGGCAGAGGAAGGGAGGGGAGGGGGGAGAAGGAGAAGAGAGGGGGGAGGGAAGGAGAGGGGAGAGGGAGGAGAGGAGGAGGGGGAGGGAGAGGGAGGAAGAGGGGGGGAGAGAGGGGAGAGAGGAGGAGAGGGGGGAGAGGAGAAGGGAGGGGAGGGAGGGGAGAGAGGAGGAGAGGGGGGAGAAAGGGGGAGAGAGAGGGAGGGAGGAAGGGGGAGGAAGAGGGAGGAAGAGGGGGAGAGGGAGGAAGAGGATGAAAGAGGGAGGGGAAGAGGAAGAGGGGGGGGAGGAGGGAGAGAGGGGGGAAAAGGAGGGAGGGGGGGAGAGGGAGAGGGGGGAGAGGGAGGGGGGAGGTGAAAGAGAGGGAGAGGGGGAGAGGGGGGAGGGGGAGAGAGGGAAAGAGGGGAGGAGGGGGGAAGGGGGGAGGAGAGGGAGGGAGGGAGAGGGGGAGAGAGGGGGGAGAGGGGGGGAAGAAGAGGGAGGGAGGGAGGGAGGGGGAGGGAGAAGGAGGGGGGGGGAGGGAGGGAGGAAGGAGGGGGGGGGAGGGAGGAGAGAGAGGGGGGAGGAAGGGAGAGGGAGGGGAGGGAGAGGGAGGGAGGGGGGAGGCAGAGGAAGGGAGGGGAGGGGGGGAGAAGGAGAAGAAGAGGGGGGGAGGGAAGGAGAGGGGAGAGGGAGGAGAGGAGGAGGGGGAGGGAGAGGGAGGAAGAGGGGGGGGGGGAGAGGGAGGAGAGGAGGAGAGGGGGGGAGAGGAGAAGGGAGGGGAGGGAGGGAGGGAGAGGGGGGGAGGAGGAAAGAGGGGGAGGGGAAAAGAGAGGGGGGGAGGGGGAGAGGGAGGGGGAGGGGAAGAGGACGGGGGGGAGGAAGGGAGGGAGAGGGGGGTGGAGGGGGAGGGAGGGAGGAGGGAGGAGGGAGGGAGGGGGAGGGGGGAGGAAGGGGAGGGAGGGAGGGGAGAGAGAGAGAGAGAGAGAGAGAGAGGAGAGAGGAGAGAGAGGAGAGAGAGAGAGAGAGAGAGAGGGGAGAGAGGAAGGGAGGGAAGGGGGAAGGGAGGGAGAGGGAGGGAGGAATGGGGAGGGAGGGAGGGAGGAAGGAAGGGTGGGGGAGGGAGGGAGGGGGGAGGGAGAAAGAGGGGAAGAGGGGGAGGGAGGGGGAGGGGGGAGGGGAGGGAGGGAGGGAGAGAGGGGGAGGGGGAGAGGGAGGGAGGGAGGGGTGGGAGGGGGAGGGGGGAGAGGGAGGGGTCGTGGGGGGGAGTTTTGCTGTATCAAAGTCCCTTTCTGGTAGTTTGGTTGGTTGGTTGTACATTGCTTAACGTCTCGACAGCAACACGACTTTCTCAGGACGTGCCTGCACTGCTCGTGAAAAAAAAACTAAAAACCCTCAGAAAAAATGGGTGCCTGACTTGGTCACCCAGAATTTATTTAAACGATAATTTCCTTTTAAATCTATTATTGTAAGTGCTTCGGTTAGTTGCGATCAATTTGTGTTTGGTCACGAAGGGTGTGGAAACAGATTCGTCAGGGTTTATAAAGGTGGATGAGTTCCAGAACACCAATGCATCTGGAATATACGCCCTGGGAGATGTGTGTGGAATCGCGCCATACACACAAGGTTGGTTCTTTTCTTGCAGCCAGTAGTCTTACCAGCTGTTTCTTCAAGAAAAAATATTGCACTGGCAACCAGTGAGGGAATGGAGACAACAAGTGTGGGACAATTGAAACCATGAAACTAACCGAGACTATTTCCGTTTTTGTAAATGTGTGAGAACTCTGTCGCCATGAATATGTTAAAACCCTACCTCGCTAATCAGCTCTGATCAGAAGAGCATTTAGTGGTTCACTAATTAACTCATTCAGCCCTGACGCACTACAGCAGGAGATGGGTCGACCATGATAATTCAAGGGCAGTGCCAGATTAGCTTGGCGCCTCTCGGCGCCAAACTAATCTGGCACTGCCCTTGAATTATCATGGTCGATCCATCTCCTGCAACAGGTGCATAGTCGTTAGATGACGCCTCCAAAAATTTGTGAAATACGTGCGCCGGGCTGAATGAGATCAGCCCAAGTATTATGCGCATCAGAATGTCGCGAGGTCGCATATAACGCGGTCAGTTCTGTGGCTCCTAAGTCAATACCCACTGAGCAGACAGTCCGCTGGTCGACGTCAGACTTAACTGGCTCGCGCACGCACGTGCGCTGGCCACCTAAGGCTGACGCCGGCATGCCAGAGGATTTTCTCTTTATTGGGTACTGTTGTTTCCTTCACAAGCCTAGCACCACAATAGCCCCTTCATTGCCACTCTACGTACAATTTTATGTCTGAAATCTGGGTCAGTTCAAAAGAGCTCCAGCCGTCCCACGAACAATAGATATAAAGTGGTTTCAGCAAGAGGCATAGATCCTCATGAGCCCCCGCAATTGCGGGGGCTCATGAGGATCTGTACCTCTTGCAGTAGAGTGGTGTCATATTTTTCGGCAGTGAAGGAGTTTCAGACAATGCCAATAACGCGGTCTGACTTATGGCTCCCTGAGGGTAACCTGTATTGAAAGAACGTAGAGCAAAAATGAATGAATCTGTACTTGCGTTTCAGTGGCCATACGAGCAGGGAGAAAGCTGGCCAGAAGGCTCTTTGACAACAAGACGGATTGGAAGGGAGAGTATGACGTCATTCCTAGGGTAATCTTCTCTAATCCACCCGTTGCCACCGTCGGTTTTACTCAAGGTACGCACTTACAGTTCACCAACAGTACTGTTTGTGAGAGTACTCATCAGATAGACCCACTCGGGGAGTACGCCACAAGCATACTTCTGTTCATATGAGATGATACAAGTACAACTCTATTCAAATAAGAAGTAAGTTCACAGGCGCGGGATTATGAGTACGTCATTGTTCCGTCACACCATCTACTATACTAATACTCGTGTTAGGAGCAATGACACAACGATCATCCCGCGCCTCTGAGTAAGTTGTTACTTTCTCCACGCACTGAAAATATAAGTAGTGAATTGTATACTTGTTCATCTATTTAAAAAAAAAAAACAAGAATGGCAAAGCCATTATGGCTCAGGTGGACGGACCGATATACATATGTGTGACCTTTGTGACAATAAAGGCTGACTTTCGCACCAGCAAAATCCATGTTTTTTTCAAAATGTACGCATTTGTCACACATCTGTCAACCCCCGCTCCCCTCCCCCCCCCCCCCCGGACCCTTGACCTTTGCAATGAGTCGACTAAATTAGTATGCACAGGAAGGTCTTATCATCAGTTAGCTTTGTGCCAAACTTGATTAAAACATTTGCGAAAATGTTGATAATACCTACAATTCTATTTTTTAAAAAAATGGCATGTCACACATTTGCCAGCATGTGACCCTGACCTTTCCGAAGGGTCATCCAAATTAGTATGCATAGCTAGGTCTTACCATCAGGTATCTCTGTACCAAATTTGGGTTTGAAGTTGTGAATAGTATTTGAGAGAAAAAAAAATCTCTTAACAAAATATGACTATTTTGGATCTATTTCCTGAGCCCCTGTGACCTTGACCTTTGTGAGAGGTCACTCTAATTGGTATGTTTGGAAAGGTCTTGCCACAAAGTATCCTTGGGACAAGTTTGAAGACTTTGGCTTGAATAGTCTCCGAGAAAATGCCAATGTTAAAGTTTACCACGGACAACGGACGACGGACGGACGACCATTGACCCAAAACAAAGACTCAATTTTGCTTCGCACGCGACCCAAAAAGTGTTTTAGCTCATTCGAGACGTGGCGCAGACGGATACGCGGCTTTAAGCCTCGTATCCGGCTGCGGCACGTCTCCAATGAGTTAAGTGTTGATGAATTGGTTAGTAACTGTCTTTTCTAAGCGTGTTTCTTTCAGCGTTGGGTTATTCTATTCAAAAAAGATTATTAGCATCTCTTTTTTCTCTCTCCCACAGTGTGTCTAACTGAGGAGTACTGCCGCAGATAGTACGGATATACATCTAGTGTGGCGTTCCTGTATTCATATCTCGATTATTTTCCAAATAGTAAAATAAAACTTCATGGCTTCGTAATAAAGACGCTGACCTTAACAAATACATGTAGTAGGATTTTTTCCTGGGTGTTTGTTGTTGAAGTGACTTATATTGCTCACTATATGAAAGCATGGGTGCGGTCACACCTATGCTGAAATCAAGCGTTTTCTCAATTGTATCCAGTATAATTGTAATATTATGTTTTTGTTTTCGTTGTGGCCAATAGGATGTGTACAAGTGGAAATGATGAACTAGGCGTGTTTGCGCTTGCATGCATAGGTTAATGCTGCACTAAAAAAAATAAATTCCTTTGCACTAAGCGAACATATCTTTTGTGTGCTGGTCTGTGGTTTTGGACCTTACGGCGTAGAGCCGTAAAGACCCACAATGACAGACTAGCACACACTTATACTACTTTCACAGGGGAAGCCGAAAGGGTTCAACTAAAAGACAAGTTCAAGGTTTACGAGACGTCCTTCACACCTCTATATTACGCTGTGTCGGAGGCGAAGTTCCAGAGCAGAATGAAGCTCGTCTGTGTCCTGCCTCACGAACAGGTCTGTACAGTTCCTTACAGTGTCCCAGTATAGTTTTCGATTATTTTTTAAACATCAGTTGATATGTGTGTTTGTTTTACATGAATCGAGTCCGCATAAATGTATAGGGCGAAAGCTGATCAAATCAGTAATTATATGCTGGTCTGTACTTTTGCATCCTACGGCTCTAGGCTGGAGACGGAACGACCATGAAAGTTCAAGGATGGTGTCAGAAAAGCTTGGCGCTCTTGTTCAAAGGACAGCTCCCCCCCCCCCAACCCCCCTCCACCTCCCCCCTCCCCAAACTGGAGATTCCGGCTTGGGGTTTATGTCATAAAGCCCTTTAATTACTTCTTCGCTTCCAGGGCCAGCTGCTTGATAAAGATAAACCAGGATAGATAGACAATAGTGCGTGATAATCGACTGAGTCATCTGGCGATGGTAGAGGGCACCAGTTTAATCTGATCAGACATAATTTTGCCAAGAACTATCGCGTTTGAAGAATATCCCCCGCAAATGCAGGCCAGAAATTAACACTGAGTACGCGGGAAAACAAAGAAACAAACAAACGAAACTCGGGCCTACGTCAGTCGACCGCAGTTGGCCCGCGCACGACCGTGCGCGGGCCAGCTGCGGCCGACGTAGGCCCGATGACCTCTTGGTTATTGGGAACATCTTGAGTCTGAGCGCAAAAAATAAACTTGTTTGTGCTCACAGGGGGAGGAAATTCAAAGTCGTTATCCCTGAACTGTTTCCAGTTTCAGTAGAACCATATTGACTTTCGGAACCCTTCACGATCATGGGACATAACCGGATTCCCAATCCTGTGGTTTTCCTTTACAGGTGATAGGACTACACTTGGTGGCTTTGCTTATTACAGGTGATGGGATTGCATATAGTGGTTTTGCTTATTACAGGTGGTAGGACTACACATGACTGGCCGCGGCTAGATGCTGCAGAGTTTCGCTGTTGCTTGTTACAGGTGATAGGACCATACATGGTGGTTTTGCTTATTAAAGGTGGTAGGAATACACGTGGTGGCTTTGCTTATTACAGGTGATAGGACTGCACATGGTGGGCCGCGGCTGTGACGAGAACCTGCAGGGTTTCGCTGTCGCCATCCAGATGGGGGCCACTAAAAAACACGTTGACAGCTGTGTTGCTGTCCACTCTACCTCGTCAGAGGGACTTGTCACAACGCGATTACCTAAACTGAACATTGAGTTAACGGAAAATCTCAAGAAAGAATGAAACGCGATTTGAAAGGACATTTACATTTAGTTAGTTAGTTAGTTAGTTTATATCCAACACGCAAAGGCCATCGAGCCGACGTCAGCCGCTGTTGGCATCGCACGGTCGTGCGCGGGCCAACGGCGGCCGAAGTCGGCCCGATGGCCTTTGCGCACTGGGTAGTTCGTTTATTAGTATGTAATGCCAGGCAAGCGACAATTAAAGGCCATCTCCCGGCGGAAGGACAAATACAAAACAGTTTATGAAATTTTCAGATTCAACCCCTTTTACAAACTGGACATGCAGACAGAAATAGTAAGTATCCGTCTCACCTAAGAACGATAAATGTTGTGCATTATATTTGTGTCGGTATGTCTATTTTGAAACAAAAGATTTTGACCAGAAAAAATTAATAAACAGCGTTGTACGTGTTTTTTCAAAGCGTGTTTGTTTGTTTGTTTGTTGAGATTGTATTTGCATTTCATACGTGCTTGGCAGTCGCCTTTCTGGTCTGGACTTTGAACATGGAGTGTTATATCAGTTTGCCAGATACATCACTTTGTGTCTGAAATTGAGTAGTGCATTTCCATATTAGTATAATAATAAAGTATTATTGTATTGTATTGTATTGTATTGTATTGTATTGTATTGTATTGTATTGTATTAGAAACACGTTCCGTTCAGAATATCAAAAGCCCTGTTTGGCATTGACTGTTCATTTGTCAAATGCAATTTAAAAAAATAATAAAATTAAAAAAAAATCAACATGGTTAACAAAGATGAAAAGCTAAAGGCCATCGCGACTGCATCAAATGAAAACGTCACACGTCCGTATCGTCGATGAGGACCCAATGCGCAAAACGCCATCGGGCCGATGTCCTTTTGCGCATTGGGGAGCGACAGGGTAAAATCGTTACCGCAGTGAAATGGCCACTAACAAGACAAACGGAGGCAACACAAGAGAAATATACATATGCTGCCCTCAATATGAACTAACAACAACAAAAAGACCCCCCCCAAAAAAAAAACAACAACAACAAAACAACAACAACACACACACACACACACACACTGAAGAACACCATTGTCGCCAGCCGGTCTAAACTGCTAAGTAAACGCAGGACATGTTAAGGATGCTGCACATTCAAGTTAATTTATCGTACCCTAATTTACAAAAAGAGTAGAAAATCACCAGTTCCCGTTTATGACATATTACAGAACAGACATACAGAAAGAAATGGGCTACACGCCTTATCGGCATCCTGCATGCGGCAGACATGACCGAGCCAGCGTAGGCGTCTTTGTGAAAGGAGTGCGTACATGCTAGGAATGTTTGCCTGGGCCAGCACTTCAGTGTTTGGAACACGGTCCTTCCAAGTGATTCCCAAGATTCTCCTCAGACTGCGCAGATGGAAAGAGTTGAGTCTGCGCTCTTGAAGTGTGTACAAACTCCACGTCTCGCTGTTGTAGAGAAGAATGCTGAGCACACAGGTCTAGTACACTGCTTTCATTCTAGTGTTGATGGTAAGCAAGCTGTTGTTCCACACTCTTGGTCAGGCGAGCCATCGCTGTTGATGCCTTGCCGATTCTGGAGTCCAGTTCGTTGTCCAAAGAGAGGTTATTGGAGATAGTTGAGCCAAGGTATGTAAAGTTCTCCACTACCTCGAGGGTGTGATCGCCTATAGAGATGCAAGGGGTGCTGCTGACATCCTGGCCCATGATGTTTGTCTTCGTCAGGCTGATGGTCAGCCCAAACTCATCGGTGGCGCGAGCAAAGCTGCTGACGAGACTGCTGTAGTGCTTCCTCAGTGTGGGCGGTAAGGGCAGCATCATCAGCAAACAGCATCTCTCTGATCAGGACCCTGCGCACGGCCTTGGTCTTGGTTTTGATGCAAGCAAAGGTTCTCGGACCCACGACTGTGCGCGGGCCGCCCACTGATGTTTTGCTACTGAGGTTCTCGCCTCACTGAATAAGGTATGCAGTATGCCTGCATGAAGTCCGTTCCTGCCAACCATTATGTCTATTTTGAAAATAGGCTGTAACCCGCCATCCCTGCCCAGTAGACGCATATTTTGTTTTGGAAATCTTTATTCCATAATGCATTCCAGTTCAGCGACCAAAAGCCACAACCGTGCAAGGAACAGGGGTACACATGGCGACAGTGGGGGCTCATGAGGGCCTATGTCTCTCAGTTGCAGTTGGGACGTGTTCGCTTTTTCTTGGCAAACACTGAGTGTTAATTTTCATAACTTGTGTTGTACAAGTGCCTTCTAAACGTGTCAGTTCTTCCTTTGTTTGGAATTTCTATACTTGAAACACAGAGAGGCAGTAAAAATTTCGACCGAAACAAACGGAATGGGGAATATTTTGGCTTCAATCTCTCAAAACAGAGGCTAGCGCTGGTAGAACTGTACAAATACCAAGGGGAATTACTCAGCGCTGGACAGACAAACAGTTAGATCCCCTCCCCTGCCCCCGCCTATCATGCACCAATCTCCGCATTATTTTGTAAACACTGCCTCACAAATGCATTTCTGGTACACTTCTAAATGAAGTGAAACATATACTGTTAGAGTTTAATCAGAATGAGTAGAAGCAGAGGTTCAGAAGTATGACTGACCGTATGGCCGGCACGCATGTTCAGTCCCGCAGATCAGTCAGGACGTAGCGGCGGGACTATCCGTCTTCGGAAATAGGGCGGTCACACTGAACCCAAGTCGCCAACACCCAGTCTTTAAAATGCTATAACAAAGTCTCTTTCGGGGAGTTTGGACCCCCCCCCCCCCCCCCCTTTTTTTTTTTTTTTTTTTTTTTCACTGAGTTGAGTGTTTGATATTTCGTTAGAGTGGCCGGTGAGAGTCCCGTTTAACACGCCCTTGGCGCGCCCACGCCGGCCGGCCGCGCCCGCTACCCAGACCCGCCCCTCCCCCCCCTCCCCCGGGCCCTCCCCCCTCCATTGCCGCGGGTTTGATTTTTTACGGCCATTCAGTGGAAACACCGGCTGCAGGTCTAGCGTCGGGAGGCCCTTCACGTCAGGTTGAACTGAGATTCCAAACAACTGAACCCCCCTCCCCCCCCCCACTGACTCTCCCCTTGAGATAACTGATCCGCCCCTGGTGTGTGTGTGTGTGTGTGTGTGTGTGTGTGTGTGTGTGTGTGTGTGTGTGTGTGTGTGTGTGTGTGTGTGTGTGTGTGTGTGTGCCGGCCGTGTGTCATGCGGCGCCGGCACGGCCGGCGGTGCCGCGGTGTGTCAGTGTGCGCGCCGCCCATCAGTCAGGCGCCCGGGCGCCGGCCGTTAACTGAACCAGCTACATATGATCGTTGGTAGAGAGGGGAGTTGTGGGTGTTTTTCGACAATTTATATCTATCCCAAAATTCCAGGATTTTTCGACCGCTTACTCCCACGCCCCCATTTTTTTAGCGCCTCAGCATGTTTGTCTAAATTTCCGTCCGCTACTGAACACGCCACTGCATTATTGTTTGAACAGTCACCATTTTATGTACCTCTCAGCAGAGTAGTTACCATCAGGGGGTTAACACTTGAGTTAATTAATCCATCGATTATGTAAGTGTGTTCATTTTGCAACGCATAGTTTATTGATTACTTAGCCAATTACAGGTATTTCCGATAGCACAGACAAAAGGGATGTAACGTTTGGTTATAAAGCAAAACGACAAACACAGTTACTTCCCTTAGACATGACCACGCACTAACCGCCGTCGGCTCCTGGCAACGGTCACATGTTAGTTTGTAAACACCAAGCCGGTCTGTTCTTTCTGTTAAGCGGGCTTTGAAGGAGACAGACGTGTTTTGAGGACTGACTTGATTCTCAGAGGTGATATTCAGTGATCGATAAATCTTGTGAATATATACGACGGTAAGATCGATAGTTTGTCTGTTTAATTAGAAACAGGACAGGCCTCGCGGTTAGCCTAGTGCCGGCATTGCGCTAAGTCTTACTGTTCAATAGTTAACCAGACCGGTCTAGTTTTATTTACCCAGGCTACACTGACTAACATTCACTCAGCTTCAATCTGCTATGGAGAGTGGCTAATCTAGGGTGCCGAAATCCATAATACAGAAAATACGAAAAGAAACTGTGTGTTCTAGTCAGGCTGCTACGAGGGTATCCCACTGTCTTTCCGAAAGGTGTTTAGTTTGCGGGAGCAAATTGAACAAATGCTGAAAATACAGGAAATAGCCGATTTTTGGAAAAACCCCATACGCTGGTCTGTAACCTTGTTTATTGTTTGTTTTGTTTGTGCAAAGGCTCTGGCGTGGCTTAAAAGGCCCGTAACCTACTGTTTTGAACGGTTCATAAACTTGTTCAGTACTGCAATTGAACAAAAGTTTTTGGCACGACCAAAAGAACCATAATATTGCTGTTTAAAACAAAGGCTCTGGCGCGGCTTTAAATGCTCGTAACCTTTTGTTTTAAACGGTCCGTAACCTTGTTCAGAACTGAAATTGAACAAAAAGGCTCTGGAGGACCATAATCTTATTTGTTGTTTGTGTTGTCACGTTGCACAAAGGCTCTGGCGTGGCCTTAACGGCCCGTAACCATGCTTTTTATGTTTGTATTATCCCAAATGTTATGGACCAAGTGTGAGGTGTTTTCGCCGCGCTCATGCAAGTAGCTTGCTTTTTGCAAGTGAATTGAAAACGGATTTTACATAGGTTTTAGTAACAAGACAGACGGTGGGGTATACCTGTAGCACACTGGCAAAGAAAGATGATTTTGGCTTTGTATCTGAATAATTGATTTACAAAACGGCACCCTGGTCAGCCCACTTGTAGCACGCTGTCAAAGAAATGTGTTTATTTGCATTGTATCTTAATAATTGATTTATAAATCACTCAGCGCCCTAGTCAAGCCTTCATATCGTGGTATCTAACGTAAACACATGACGTATGTCCTTAGCGATTCGTCCCCCACTGGGGGACAGGTATCCAACGTAAACACATGACGTATGTCCTTAGCGATTCGTCCCCCACTGGGGGACAGGTATCCAACGTAAACACATGACGTATGTCCTTAGCGATTCGTCCCCCACTGGGGGACAGGTATCCAACGTAAACACATGACGTATGTCCTTAGCGATTCGTCCCCCACTGGGGGACAGGTATCCAACGTAAACACATGACGTATGTCCTTAGCGATTCGTCCCCCACTGGGGGACAGGTATCCAACGTAAACACATGACGTATGTCCTTAGCGATTCGTTTCCCACTGGGGGACAGGTATCCAACGTAAACACATGACGTATGTCCTTAGCGATTCGTCCCCCACTGGGGGACAGGTATCCAACGTAAACACATGACGTATGTCCTTAGCGATTCGTCCCCCACTGGGGGACAGGTATCCAACGTAAACACATGACGTAGAGCCTTAGTGACGGGACGAAGTGCACAGTGTCGATTTGAGTACACAGGTTGTGTATCGCGTGTCATACGGCCCGCGGTGTTTTGCGGACGAGTCTACAATATTCATGCAGAATAAAGATTTTGTGTTTGTTTGTCTGTTTGTCTATGCGTGTGTGTGTTTGTAGGTATGTGTGAGTGTTTGTGTGTGTGCGTGTGAGTGTTTGTGTGCATGAGCGCATGTTTGTGACAGCGTGTGTGTGTTCGTCTGTGTGAATGCGTGCGTATGTATGTATGTATGCGTGCGTGCGTGTGTGTATGAGTGCATATGTGCGTGTGTTCGTCTGTGTGAATGAGTGCATGTGTGTGTGTGTGTGAGTGCATGTGTATGCGTGTGAGTGTTTGTGAGTGTGTATGCGTGTGTATGTATGTGTGCGTGTCTGTATGTGTGTGTGAGTGTTCGTGTGTGTGAGTGCATGTGTGTATGTGTGTGTGTGCCTGTGTGAGTGCAATGTGTGCGTGTATGTATGTATGTGTGTTTGCGTGCGTGTATGCATGTGTTTATATGTGTATGTGCGTCCGTGTTTGCGTGCGTGTGTGTTTGTTTGGGTGCGTGTATATATGTGTGTTAGAGATATAAGATATAAGATTCCAAGAACATTTTTTTTTTCATTGCCTCTGTGCCAATACCCCCCCCCCCACCCCAAAAACAGTTATTTAAATAATAACCACACACACACACACACACAAAAAAAACATTGCTATATGCACTTGATAACAAATTATTTAAGTTACCTGCAGATACTTGTTAACAAATTTTCCAAAGTCACTTATAACTGACAAATAACTTTACAGGTAACCTTTTAAGATCTTATAAATGAGTTATAAGTGACTTAAATCAAGAACTTATAAGAACTTAAAACTAACAAAATGTAAGTTCTTGACTCAAGTCACAACTTAAGTCACAACTTACTCGGACAGATTTGTCAAGATACAAGGACAATGAAAAAACTTTTTTTTAGTAATAGTCAGGTGGTGGTGGTGCTGATGGGGTTAAATAGTTAGGTGGCATGTCATTTTTCTGTGAAGTGTATGACATTAATAAACGATTACCAAATCTGATTTTTATTTGTTTAAAAGATTGTGTAGTTTTTCTGTGGTTTCCTGAACACCGATCTGTTTTCCCATCTCTAAAAAACTAGCCTTCAGTTCTTCAACATTCACAGGAGTCTGACTACGCATCTTATTCTGTATTTTAGATTTTTGTTTCTTGTAATTATTTAAATCATCCTGGACTCTCTTAAATTCCTCGTCATCAATACAATTATCATTCAATGCCTTACTGATAATAAGTTTCATACTGCTCAGCTTTGCACCAGCCAAGTGTACTCAATGCTTCATGTTTTTCTAATTTCGTGTGAAACCTCTTGTTCAAGGCCTCCAAACCAAAACAAGCCAGGCATGTAGCAACGCTAACAGCCTCAACTGCTATTCCAGCCAAACTCCCAATTCCTGTGGCGAACAGAACGATACCCCCTACAGAACATGAAGCTGAAACTGCACCAATAGCCATAGAAGTGTTTTGAACAGAATTAAATACTGACTTATACCGTCTTTTGCACCGTGAGTATTTTGCCTCCTCACTTTCCAAATATTTCAAAGCTTCTGTAATATTATTTAATCTGAATGCATCTGCCTGTAATGTTTTATCTGAAGCAATTGGCACATGATGTGGATCAGGCGCAAGCGTTGTTTTAGTCATCACATTTGTTTCAGTCGGATCAAGCGTTGGTAGTTGCGGATAGAAGTTTACCATTTTTTTTATTGACAAATATTTTTTTTTATTTAATCAGCAATTACATTTTGCAACTCTTCAAAAGTATACAATTTGCTGGCATAATAAAATGCAACAAGATCAATGTGTTCAAGGTTTATGTAAGTTAGACGAACAAAAGTTGTTTTGTCAACCACCACCTTGACAGCTGGAACACTGCTCGAAACATTAATAACATCACCATTTTTTGTAATAGCAATAAAGACCTTTGTTGATTCTGTTACTGTTTCGTCCCATGTAAGTTTAATTCCCTGTGCAATTTGAGCCTCTTTAGCAGTAGTTACTGATTTCATGATAATTTCAAATACTATTGTCACTTCTCTAGCCACGACTAAGCTTGCTGGCATAAACACAACAGAAGTATCTGATCTACCCTTTCTAGTTGTAAGAAGATACCGCCGTCTCTCATAATTTTCAACTTTCAGTTTTTCTCTGCTATTGTTGTCTGGGGCAAAACTTGGAACAAGACTTACAATAAGCGGCCCAGAATTAACAACTTTCCTAAACACTAAGGCGCCTTCATCATCAGTGTATACATAAGGACTAATAAATTCAATCTTTATGTCCCAGTCAATTGTGGGTGGTGGAACAGGTACAGGTGAAACCACCCACTTATTTCCCACATGTATTAAGTTGTAAGGCGCATTATTTACAGGTGGAGTAGGTACAGTAACATCATGTAGCTGACCAAGTTTAGGAATCTGTCTTTCACCGTCTTTCATGTCAACAATTACTTTCCTCTTGTACATGCCATTTGAATCAAGTTCAAAACCATATATTTCTCCAATTTCCCCTTCCTTCTCAAAATCCTGTACGTCTGCCAAATCTTTCAACTCTGTTACTGGACACGCAACTGGTATGATTCTAGGCTTTGGACCAAGACCACTCATTTTTATAAACAAAAATAAAATTATTTAATTTCCAACACAACACTAAAATCATGCATAAGAACTGGTTTGTCATCCTGATTAGTTACAGATATACTCAGTGACTCAAAGAAACTAGAACCTAATTTCTTAAACTGCAAATTAGGAAATCTAACAACTACACTTTCACAATACGGAGCAGTTCCAGTAGGTAAGCATCTCAACAAAGTTGAAGGTTTTCCATTGTGTACATTCTCAGTTGTGTTTAGTTCTTTCAAATAAACATTTAGTACTGTGTGTACTGACAAATTGACAGGACGTTTTCCAGTTATTTTTAGTTTTTTGGTCTTCATTGTTATAATACCAAACTCAAATTCATCTTCATCATCTGATCTATACCAATCTTCGTCAATATAAAATCCAAGTAAATATGCAAATCTATCTGAAATTTTTAACCAATCTTGTTTCAGAAATTCTAATGTAACAAGTAGGTTAGCTGGATTTAAAGTTGCTTTAATTTTAAATTTACTTTGAAACCATTCAGCTATAGTACAAAAGTCATAATACCCAGGTGGTATAGCTTCAGTCTTACCATCAAAAATTACTTTATTATATATATCATCTTCTACATTAAACCATTTTACTGTATAGAACATTTCATGGATAGCTGCAGCCTTGCTACCATCACGATTATCAATCCCATTAGTTAACCACACTGGTTTGCTTGTGTCAAGATTTGTTAAGGTAATAAACATTTTTATTATCTCATATAAAAAAGGATGGAATTTAAATCACCAACCATTACCACAACAAACGCATTTCAATTTAATATAGATGCCAAATATAATGTTGCACCTACTTATGAACAGAAAATAATTCAACTAAATCAACTCGACATAGCTGTGTCTGAACAAGATCTATTTCAAGTCAAAGTACCGAATCCGTTTGACCATTACCTAAACCCTCCAATAACAGATGACTCTACTGCAAGAAAGTGGTCTTTAAGTCCACTACAGATGTTTCAAAACCAACTCAACTTTGCAATACTATGTTCAACTACAGGCTGTGGTGTTTCATTTACAGACCATTTGAATCACTCAAACAAACTGATTAGGTCTGTGTATCGTTTCCATGTTTATTACCAGCTTAGACGTATTCTGTCAGAACTGCATACACCACTGCCCACTGAATCCAGTTTCAACAGGTTTAACAACCCCATGGATATGAAAGCATTTGAACACATCTGTAATGAATTTAACATCAGCCCCAAGTATGACTTTACACAAAAACTTGATGATCACAATGGTATGGGTACATTATATTATGCTATGAGTCACAGACAATACCCTCAAGATTATTACCCTGGTTACACTTCATTCTCATCAAAATCACAAGTCTGGTTAGGATCAATAGAGCAGAAACAGTCTAACGCCTGGACCACATTTATTTTAGATAAATCTGACGGGTTTACTCAAGCAGGAGTCGAGCGCGTCAATGAGTCAATCAGAACATATGTCTGGTGTATACTAGGTGCACAATCACTAACAAAATCAAACATTTTGAATGGAAGTGGAAAATTTGAAGCACAAAAACAGTTTCTTGCAAATCTTGAAGACTCAATTAATTCATCAGTTGATCTCCCATCTAGCATACAGCGCTACCAAGACGTTCTCAGATATGCCAGATCAAAAGCTGACTTTGTAGTTGGCATCGGGTTATACATGTTACCATCTGACCTTCAACTCCAAATGGGGACAATAACAAATTATAATAATGAAATCATTGTTGCAGGTGTTGGTCAAAAACTCGGTCTCAATCAATCTGTAAACTTAGGGGCCACAACCACACACGTACAGCCGTTAAAACCATTACAGACGGTAACACCCCCGGCCCCGGCCCCGGCCCCAACACCGGCACTCATACAACCAGTACAGTCAACACCAACCCCTGACACACATGAGTCGGAAAGAACTGCATTGGTAATAGGTCTAACAGGATTAGGGGTTTTACTTCTTTATCTGTTTCATTAAATAACCCACCATCAACCCTCCTACTGTAACCAAAAAGACCCACACATGCTCTGCCATAAACCCTACTGCCTTTGCTGTAGTAGTAATCAGCCAACTGACAACAGTGCCAATTATGCCAGGCAAAGCGTCCACTGCTTTCAGAGCCAATTTCTTAAGCAGGTCTGATATGTGAGACAGTTGTTTCTTTACCCATGACTGTAAATCTTTTGGGTCTGTTGGAGTCGGTGGGCCTGGGGTTGGTGGTGCTGGAGGTGGAGAACCACCGGGTCCACCAGCACCGGAGACAGCTAACACAACAGTACTGATAATAAACCCAAGAGCAGTAATTAAACTAGCAATTGTGATACCCTGCTCTCGGAAAAGTGTTTTTAGTCTCTCAGCCAGAGTAGTGTCTTCGTGAAGTATTTTCTGAATAGTTTCTCTAATTCTGTTGACCTGTGATTTCAGTTTTCCTCTTGCAATACTAATCACTTCTAACCGTCCTGATCTTTCTATCTGCAAATCATTTAATCTGTGTTGTATTCTTTCTTTCATTTCTGTGTCAAGATTTCCATTGTCTGCTGTAGCCAGTTTCTCTTTTTCACGTTCTATGTGTTTATCAAGCTCTCCCAGTTTGGCAAGATTATTAACCATCTCACCTCTTATTGTCTGCAGTGATTTATCCAACCCTATAATCTCCCGCATTGACAAAGGTGGATCATCTATTGTTTTCAAAGCGTCATTTATTTGCCCTTCAGTAAATGAGGTTTCTTGTATCACTGTGTTTGCTATTTCTGGTGGGCTTGTTACAGGTGCCATTTCAATTTGTTGTCCTGTTGGCAACTTTGTTTGCGTGTCGTGAAGAACACTAGCCAGTCTTGGCGTGACAGGAGACCCTCCAATTCCAAGATACCTTGCCAACCCAGAGTTACCACCGACTTCACCTTTAATTGTACTTAAAGCTCTAAACTTAGAAGAATTGTTTTTATGTGTTAGATATATTTTCCCTCTGTCTGTATTTACAAATAAATGTCCTTTTTCGTATTCAAACTGGTTAGGATCCAAGACATCTGGGCGTGCTCCAACACTGTCATAAAATGAGTTTACTTTGTCTTTTAACAGTTCATGATACAAAGGAGAAGTAGTTACCATTCCAGTCATATCTGTGATACAGGTATCTGAGACATTTATGTCATCCATTTCAAAATCTTCATGATTAAATCCTCCCGCTGCCATTGTTTTATTAATTTATTATTTTTTATTGTGCATAATAAAAATGACACAGTCTTACGGATCAAAGTTAGACCCATACAGAAAACTACGTGAGCCTCTGGGTGTTAAGGGCATAAGACAATCAATCGTCATCACGAACAATCCAAGTACCATAGACCAGAACCAAACACTTACAGTCAAGTTTCCAAACCTAGGTCCCAGTGACGTTATTGTTCCTGGCACTGCACGCCTCAAATATGCAAAGCTGTCTATTGTTGTGGGCTACGCACCGATAGACGACGCGGAAGAAGAGGATAAGGATGCATTCTACGACGCCCTCCAAGCTGTTTTGGAAGACATCCCTCGACATGACGTGCTGATGCTGATCGGTGACTTCAACGCTAAGGTTGGCTGCGACAATGAAGACAGAGAGAGGACCATGGGACGACATGGAGCGGGTGTGATCAACGACAACGGGGAGAGGCTGGTCAATTTCTGCGAGGAAAATGACTTAGTCATAGGAGGGACCCTGTTTGCGCATAGGGAGATCCACAAACTCACATGGAAATCACCAGACGGCAAGACCCAGAACCAGATCGACCACATCATCATTAACGGTCGCTGGAGGCACTCTCTGCAGGATGTGCGAGTGATGCGACATGCTGACATTGGCAGCGACCATAGTCTTCTGGTGGGGAAGGTGACATTGAAGCTTAGGAAAGTAAAGATAGGAGACACCAGAAATCAGCGCTACGATGTGGCCAAGTTGAAAGACCCAAAAGTGAAAGAAGAGTTTAGGTTGGCCCTCAGGAATAGATTTAGTGTTTTGGAAGATGAGACAGCGCTGACTATTGAAGATTTCAACAGAGCCATGAAGGAAACAGGAGGGGAAGTTTTAGGATACAGAAAGAGCAGGAAGACAGAGTGGATCTCAGAAGACACGTGGGCTCGCATAGAAGAGAGAAGACAGATCAAGAAGAAACTTTTAGACACCAAATCACCAAGACTGAAGGAAAGAATATCAAGAGAATACAGAGAGAAAGATCAAGCGGTGAAGACATCAGCGAGAAGAGACAAGAGAATGCACACAGAAAGGCTGGCAGAAGAAGCGGAGGCAGCTGCAAAACAGAGAGACATGAAGACAGTATACCAGAACACCAAGAAGCTGAAGGGCGATTACGGACAGTACCACGACCTTCCAGTGAGAGCTGAAGATGGAACTCATGTCACAGTAGAGGAAGAGAAGCTGAAGAGATGGAAGCAACACTTCGAGTCCATCCTGAACCGCTCAGACCCACCAACCCTCACTGACATTCCTGAAGCGGAGGAGGACCTGGACATTAACCTCGGCAACATTACTATTGCGGAAGTCAAGCAGGCCATTCAAAAGCTGAAGAACGGGAAGGCACCTGGCGATGACGGAGTGTGCCCCGAGATGCTGAAAGTAGAAGATACGGTAACGCCGCAGCTTCTTTGTCAGATTTTTCAAAAGATCTGGGACACTGAAGAAGCGCCGAGCGATTGGAAGACCGGCACCATCGTCAAACTTCCGAAGAAAGGAGACCTGGGGAACTGTAACAACTGGCGAGGCATCACCTTACTATCCCTCACCAGCAAGATCTTCAGCCGCATTCTCCTTGAACGCATTACGACAGCAGTGGATGGCATCCTTCGCCAGGAGCAGGCAGGCTTTAGGAAAGGCAAGTCCTGCATTGACCATATTTTCGTCCTGAGACAGATCCTTGAACAGTCTAACGAATGGAATGGATCCCTCTATGTGGTCTTTGTGGACTTTGAGAAGGCCTTCGACAGTCTGCATCGAGACTCCCTTTGGAAAATCCTGCGATACTATGGAATTCCCCAGAAACTTGTCAACGTCATCAGGTCCCTGTACAAGAATTTTGAGTGCAGAGTCGTCCACAACAACCAGCTCACCGAACCGTTTAAGGTGGAAACCGGAGTGAAACAAGGATGTATTCTTTCGCCGATCCTCTTCTCAATGGCAATTGACTGGATCATGCGCCGCACCACAGAGGGAAGGAGGCAGGGAATTCAGTGGACGCTGACCTCAATGCTGGATGACCTCGACTACGCCGATGATATCGGGCTGCTGGCAAGCAGAAACCAGGACATGCAACAGAAGACGCAACAGTTGACACAGTCAGCAAGCTCCATAGGTCTCGGGGTCAACATTAGGAAGACTCAAGTCATGAGGAAGAACACCATAGTGGGCGACCCAATCACCATCAATGACCAACCTCTGCAAGAGGTGGACGAGTTCACGTACCTGGGCAGCAAGGTTACCACAGATGGAGACTGCACAAGGGAGATCACCACAAGAATCAGCAAAGCCAACCAAGCCTTCGCAATGCTGAAACCCATCTGGAGGACCACAAACCTGAGCATCCACACCAAGCTTCGTATTTTTAAGAGTAACGTGCTGAGTGTCCTTCTCTATGGGTCAGAGTGCTGGAAATCCACTACTGCTACGGAACGCAAGCTGGAAGTCTTCCAGAACAAGTGCCTGCGACGGATCATGAAGGTCTTCTGGCCAAACATGATTACAAACGAGGAACTACGGAAGAGAGCAGGCGCAGACAGCATCGCTGAAACCATCGCCACACGGAGATGGAGATGGCTAGGCCACGTTTGCAGAATGTCACCCGACTTATTACCAAGGGTGGCACTGAGATGGACACCACAGGGGAAGAGAAACCGTGGGCGACCAAAGGAGACGTGGCGCCGAACCGTGGAGCGAGAGCTCAAGAACAGAGGCCTTACTCTGCAAACAGCACCCAAAATAGCAGCTGACAGACAAAAGTGGCGCTCCCTTGCCGTCGCCTCAAGCACCAGACGGCGCAGAGAGGACTGAATGAATAATGATGAACTGCACGCCTAGCATTTAATATTGAACTATCATCAGACGCAGACGTAAACAGAACACTGGTTGACAATCTTGGCAGAGCAATTGTTAGAACTATTAAAGTAAAACTTGAAGGGCAGGAAGTGTTTAGTCTTGACGACTCAGATGTGTTCTACTGTTACAAAGATCTTTGGCTTACAAGAGAAGAACGAGAAGACCGTATTTACCAAGGCATACAGTCTGATAATGTTGGTAAACTTCGAATCAATGCTGGAGATAAATCAACGTCAGCAGCCAATGACGTTATTATAGCAGAAACATATGGAACCAGATTTTACATTCCACTTGAGTTTGAAATCCTAACAGCACATTTGCCTTATTATCAAGGGGCACTGAATGACCGTCTGAGCTTTGAACTAACTTTCAATGACTACTCCAAAGTTATTAAATCATCTGCCACAGATGCAACATACAAGATCTCTAACATTTCCTTGGAATATGAAATTGTCACACATACTGAACTAGCCAGACTCATTCAAAATCAGTATCAGTCAAGACTGCCAATTTATTATGACAGGGTGATTAGACATAGTTTAATACCCAAAGACAAAAGCGACCCAATGTGGAACATAAACTTGAACACACCAGCCAGGTCACTGAAAGGTATTCTTATGTTGTTTGTTGAACCGGTGAGTCCATACAAAAGGGATTCAGAAAAATTCTACAATCCAAAGATTACACATTTGTCCTGCACAATCGAAGGCCGCCCTAATCAAGTGTACGCTTCAGGAATGTTACCTTATCAACACTATGACGAAACCACAAAGTATTTTGCAGGAGGAAGGATTAGAGATAAACCTGCAAACATTGCGTGCAAAGATCTACATCTGTATGACGTTAGGATCGGACAATACCTTACAAACAAATATGCACTGTGGCTAGACCTTCGTAGTACAGATGATGATTACCTTCATGGGTCAGGACGTACTGTCGAGAACGGTAGTGATGGAATAACAATTCAGATACAAAAGAAGGTTGAAACTGCTGCAGCCATTAACATATATTTGTACCTGATATATGACGCACAACTCAATATTGCAGAAAGCAGACTGAGTGGACACATATATTAAAATTATATTGTGTATTAAAATGAACCTGAGCTTGATGACCCTTGACCCACACTGTGGATTGTTTTGTGGTGCCACAGGGTGTGGGAAAACTGAATTTGTACTTAACCTCTTACAAACAAGATACATACACCACTTTGAAAACATTGTAATATTTTGTCCAACAATAAAACACAACAAAGCTTATCACAACCGTTTATTCATTTGGACTGACAGCAACATATACTTAGTCGACCCTGAAAAGAAACTGAATGACTACCTACAATATTTTTACAAGCAATTTGAAGGACAGTCAACATTGTTTATTGTTGATGACTGTTCTGCAGAGAAAGACATTGTCAAAAAGAGAAACACTCTAGCAGAACTTGCCTTCAGTGGCAGACACGCAAACGTCAGTGTATGGATTCTCACTCAGAAATATAATGCTGTACTGAAAGATTTTCGAGAACAGTTAAAGTTTATCTGTTTGTTTTACTGTAAGGATCGTGACAGCTTTGAAGACTGTCTCAGAGAGAATGATGTCATCCCAAATAAGCATGAACGTGATGATGTAAAAAATAAACTGAAATCAACTAAGCATCTAAAGCTCATTTTAAAGACAGATCAGCCCACAGGGTATGGGTTAGTAAATTGATGTAAATTAATTTATTCTTTTGTTTGTCCAATAAAAATGACAGACGGACAAATCATACAGGTGCTTGATCTCACACACCTTTTCAAAGATGTTATGCACTTTACTGACTTAATATCACCCAAACAGACTTACATAAGCCTTTCAGCACCATCAGAAATATATGTTACATATAGTGTGACTTTGGATTATGTAGATGAGCATCCAGATGTGGAGTGCATGACAGTTGATTTAAAGACACCTACTTTTAAAGTTGATGATACCAACTATGGCTGGTTAGGGGAAATTTGTTATAGCATATTTAAGCAACTACGTAAACTAAATGTTCATATTAACAGTGTTACAGTTAATAAAGTGATATTACACAAGGTGAGCCAGCGGTAATATTTTTTCATTTATTATTTTGTCGGTCAAATAAAAATGACGGACAATTCACAAAGCCCTGGCTCATCAAACCCTGGCTCATCTGGTTTAAGAAACGTGTTTCACACAACAGACTTGCCTATATCCAATACTAATAATGTCTATGAATCAATAGAAAACTCTTTTTCTGTCATACAACAAAATCTTCTTACAGGCAGTGTGAAAATTCAGGTTGTTGCAAAAATAGAATTCACTAGAGTAGACGGTGAGGTGATTGTATCATATATATCAACAAGACAACACACTGTTAACACAAGAAGAGAATTGGAGAACGTGTTTAGAGACAGACTATTACCAGACTTTCTACAGGCAATTGACAGTGCAAAAATGAAAGGATCTGGTTGGCACGAAGGACATGTACATGAACTACAACTAAAGCAGTCTAGGTATCATCCTATATTAGGTAAAGCATGGTTGCCACTGCCAACAGAAGTTGCAAACAAAAAGGCTGTTGTTAATATACAGAACAATGACAACCATTGTTTCATGTGGTGTGTGCTTGCTAAACTACACTTTGTAAAGTCAAAACCTGAACGTGTATCTAACTACACCAAATTTGTAAATGAACTCGATTTTAGTGGCATTGAGTTTCCTGTTAAAATAGAGGACATAGACTTGTTTGAAAAACTAAATCCTGGTATATCTGTAAATGTGTATGTGTGGGATAATGAGTCTGTTGATAAGTTACAGCCAATTAGAGTGTCCCCAATTGCCCCAACCTATGGGCAGTCAGAAGATAAGCATGTTGACATGTTACTAATAAGTTCTGGTGATAACTTTCACTACACAATTATCAGAAATATGTCACGTCTAATTCATGGACATACAACAAAACACAATGGAAAACAGGAAGTTTGTAAAAGATGTTTACAAAGATTCTCCTCTATTTCAGTAGCGCACAAACACGTCCTACACTGCAGATCAGCTGATGACATACAGACTGTACTTAAGTATCCAGATCCTGGCAGCAAGGTTTATTTTAAGAACTATGGGAATCAGCAAAAGTTGCCATTTGTAGTGTATGCAGATTTCGAATCATTGGTTGTTCCGTATGAAGGTCATGTTCCAGAGTCATTACCAAAGACTATAAAACTGAGTGACCAAGTGGTGTGTTCTTTTGGATACATTCTTGTTAGGTCAGACGGACTGCATTCAGAACCTGTTATCTACAGAGGTGAAAATGCAGCATGTTTGTTTTTAACAGAAATGAGACATCTGTATAGTCAGGTAGTACAATATCTCACAACATGTCAGATGCCTTTGGTGATGACAGAAGAAGACAAACTGAAATTTGATACAGCTGAGACGTGTTGGATTTGTGAACAGCCTTTAGGTGGTGATAAAGTTCGTGACCACGATCACATAACTGGGCGTTACAGGGGTGCTGCACATGGTGATTGTAACTTGAAATTAAAAATAGATCCTAAGACATACAAACTGCCTATCTTTTTCCACAATCTCAAAGGATATGATTCACACATTATCATGCAGGCTGTAGACGAGTCATACAAAAACATAAGTTGTATTGCCCAGACAACTGAGAAATACTTGACTTTTAGGTTAGATAAATTAGCATTTTATGACTCCATGCAACATTTGTCTTTAGGATTGGCTAGTCTGGCAGAAGGACTGACCGAGTATCCAATAACGAGTAAATATTTTGAACCAGACTTGATTAAGAAAGGTGTGTATCCGTATGAGTACATCAGTGAGTGGGTTGTGTTTGAAGAAACAAGACTGCCACCAAAAGAGAAATTTTATTCCACACTAACTGGAAAAGGCATTTCTGACTCTGAATATCAACACGCACTTGATGCGTGGGGGAAGTTAGGATGTCAGACAATTGGTGACTATCACGACCAGTACTTGAAAGCAGACGTTTGTTTGCTAGCAGACGTATTTGAAAGTTACCGTGAGAAGGGTTTGTTACACTACAGACTTGACCCAGCCTGCTACATAACTAGTCCTGGCATGACGTGGGATGCATTTTTGAAATCCAGTAAGATATCTATAGACCTGTTGTCTGATCGTACGATGGGTGAAATGGTGGAACGCGGATTGAGAAGAGGCATTAGTATTGCAGCAAAT
>BTPG01000007.1:47619337-47804337 GCA_036245525.1 Semisulcospira habei
AACTACGCCAGAGCCAACAATAAATATCTGGACGCCCATGGTGACCTTGGCGGGGGGTTTGACCCCTCAAACCCTGGGTCAAGGTCATTCATTACGTACCTTGACGCTAATAACCTTTACGGATTCGCGATGTGTGAGTTATTGCCCTTGAAAAACTTTTGTCTGTATGATTTGTCACAGTATGACATAACAGACATAACAAAATATATTATTAATCTTGACCGAAACGACGCGAAGGGTTGGATCTTTGAAGTCGACCTGGAGTACCCACACCATCTACATGATTACCATAATGATTATCCGTTGGCAGTTGAGAAAATGAGTATGACGGGGAAAAAAGAAGACACTAAACTTGTGCCAAATCTAAATGACAAATTCAATTACGTTTGTCACTATCGATTGCTGCAGTTTTACATCAGACACGGGTTAGTACTAAAGAAAGTTCACAGAGGAATTCAATTTGATCAGAGTGCTTTCATGAAAGATTATATAATGAAGAACACAACCCTTCGTGCCAGAGACGGCAACACTGCATTTGACAAAGACTTCTTTAAGCTTATGAACAATGCCTGTTTTGGCAAGACAATGGAAAATCCTCATCACAGAAAAGATGTGAGACTAGTCACAACTGAATCGGGTGCAATTAAACTTACAGGTAAGCCGCAGTACACAGGGTATAAAGAATTTCATTCATCATTGTATGCAGTGTCACTCAAAAAAAAGATTGTTAAACTGGACAAGCCAGTATTCATTGGTATGGCAATTCTTGAGTTGTCAAAACTGTTGATGCTTGAATTTTATTATGATTACTTCAAACCAAAATATACTGACTGCCGTCTGTTATACACTGACACTGACTCTATGATCATTGATGTGTGTACTGAAGACTTTTATGAAGACATGAAAACAGAACTACACATGTATGACACGTCTGATTACCCTAAAGACCATCCACTGTACAGCACACAAAACAAGAAAGTGCCTGGGAAGTTTAAGGATGAACTAAATGGTGTGCCAATAGTTGAGTATGTTGGACTGAGATCAAAAATGTATTCTATACTGCACCAGAAAGGTAGTCAGTCAAAAGCCAAAGGAATTAAAAAAACAGCAATAAAAAATAAAGACATTCGTCATGAACATTACAAGCAAGTGTTAGATGGCGCATTGATGCCTGACTATCCAAACAAGTCACTGAGATCAAACAAACATAATCTTGAAATAATTCAAACACATAAGAAATCACTTGCAGTTGGGGACACGAAACATGTGTTTCATAGTAAAGAGAAAGCTTATGCACCAGGTCATTACAGGCTCAAGTTATCTGAAGATATTTGTGATGAACTGGTTGATGAATTAATTGACGACTTAGTTACTGAAATGAGTAACGGTGTCTGGGGGAATAATCTGTAATTCTTCTCTGACAAATGCCCTCTGGGGCGCAGGGTCGTACAGGTAATATATTGTTGCGTCTGGACCGGGAATTATTTTTTTTATATTGTGTACAGACGTTGACCAGATGGGGTCTGTTGCCCTGCGTCTGTCGTCGTTCTCAGCCTCCCCTGGCTGATATAAATATCTCACCTGTTTAGTAAATAAACTTGTGTCTGGAGGTGGGGTTGGTCCTGTTTTTGGCTCTGTAATTGTTTTCAATTTAATAGCATCAACAGGCTTAGGGTGTCCTTCGTTATTCATTGCTTTTATCACATGTGGTAATCTCTTTACCCACTCCGTGTTACGGGTGTCATGCATGAGTTCCTTAGAATACTGGTAACTGAAAAGTCTTTCTGATAACTGTTTGTTAAAGTTTTCAACAATTGCCTGCGATCTGTGCACACCTGGAATGCCTCGTCTGACCAGTACACCATGCTTAGCAAATAACTGATTAACTGCACCTTTGAATTCTGATCCATCATCAACCTGCACTAGTCTGGGGTATCTTAAAGGGCCTCGACCATATATTTTTGTTAATGCTGTAGCAACTGTACTGGCTGTTTTGTCAGATATGGGTTCAGCGTCTTTGTACCTTGAAGCAATGTCTACAACAGTTAATGCATATTTGTATCGTTTCTTTCTTATTGTGTCATGGGGTAAGAACAGGAGGTCCATTTGGTGTGTGTCATTGGGGGTAGTGTTTTCAAAATGAGGTCTTGTTATCTTTCTTGGAGCAGGAAGATATATCTGCCAAATTGCCTGTCTCTGTAACCATTGCTTGACTTGATTGAGTGTTATATCTCCGCCCACAGCGGCATGTAATTTTTCAATAGCGGTTGCTCCTTTCCAATAGCCTGATGGTGAGTAATATATTTTTGATAGTTTATTTTCGGCTGCCATTTTTTCTAGCAATAAAAACTCCAGTAAAATAAACAAATGTCATTCCCACTAGAACAAAGATTATCTCTCCGTTTCTTTGTTCTGTACTCGGTTTGTAATAGTCACTTAGTTTTGGTTTCGGGATAGACATGTCTTCACGCGTGACAAGAAAATATTCCCTGATTGCTTCGTCTGTATTTGAAAATGTATGTTGTGCGTGACCTTCAAGCCTGAGTTTTTCATTGATGAAATCAAGTTTCTCAATTCTATTCTTTTCATATTCCTGCTGGGCTTGAGCAAGTTTTTCTGTTGCCTCATTGTGACGTTTCATTTCTTCTGCTGATTCTTCTCTACCCATTTTTGAAAAGAGATAGTTTGAGCCACTGAAAGCCAATGCGTTAACCATCGCTCCCCCAATCATAATAGCTATCGTCGCCATATTTATTTTATTTACATAGAAACATTTTCTGGAATAATTCCCTGCTTGACAAGAAAATCTTTTGTTGCAATCGACGCTGTTACAACTACAATTAGCTTAGCACTGTCTTCAAAGTCTAATCTACTCAAGTCTGCTGATTTCATTTTGAGTAGACTTTTCCCCAGCATAGAATAAGCTACTGCTAATCCACTGATTACTGCAGAGTGATACACAAGGTTCATTAAATTTTTTGAGTCATTCATTTTCTAAGGCAAGAAAATTAAAATAATATTTTTATTTACTGCATATAAAATGGGTCAACGGCTTTGGGTGTTACTGGTAATGTGGCGACTTCTGGTTTTGTTTTTGGAGTGTCTGATTTTTTGGTCACTGTACGAGTCTGTGGTTTGTATTTTTTGTATAATTGATAACCTACGTAACCAAATCCGACAACAAATCCGGCAACTATATATTTTGTTGTTTCAGGGTCAGACTTAGTTGTTTGTCTCTCACTTTGATGAGGGTGTGATGGTCCTGACGGTAGTGACACCAATGGTGATATTGACTGTGGGTCAGTTACATGTACCTTTTGCAGTAGTTCTAACTTTCTTTGTTTGTTCAATGCAGCTACTCTCTTTCCAGCCTCAACCCTCCCTGGACTTTTAGCCTTAGTCACAGTTTGAACCTGTGTCAAAACAGGGTCGGGGTTCTGTTGTGTAGTCATCTTGTTCTCGTCCATTTTCTTCTGCAGTAAAATTTATTTTTGAGAAATCAATATGGCTCCCGGTAACAAGCAATGTTACGACAGGTGCAAGGTAATTTCCAAACTTGTAAAACATGACACATGCTAATTTGCCAATTGAACTTGAAACAATAGGATTGCTTTCAAGGTCGTGTGAAAGACTGTCACTATCCACAGGTAGAAAGTGACTCACTGCTTTTGTGTATAGGCATACAAGAGATCGACTTAAATCACGTGTCATTAGTGAAGCGATGTGGTTTTCATATTTTGAATGAAGCTTGATTAGTTCATCAGAGGTAAGAGATTCAATATCCTCTGTCATGTATTGTTTACCGAGATAAGTCTTTGACTTGCCTGACACAACTACAGAAAGAAGGCGCTGTTTTTTCAAGTCTAAGTCTTTGTTTTCTACAGCATTAATATCGTTTAGAAGAAGTAATTCGTCTTGATTCATTTTATAATAAAAAATATTAATTTTAATGTCATTGAATTTGGATATCTTTATTTTACTGAAAAAAAAGGAGAAAACCAAGAAAATTGGGCGGCGGAAAGGCGTGGAAGTTTGTGGTCTCAAAATCCCGGAATTTTGGGATAGATATAAATTGTCGAAAAACACCCACAACTCCCCTCTCTTTGGTAAATCATGTAATGTACAATTCTCTCCCTTAGCAGCGTTTTTCCTACCCACATGGCACGTTTTCCTAGATCATAAGCACTGACAGTCACCCCGTTTGGTTTCGCCGCTTTATTAGTTAATTACTCTCAAAAAAGTGCGTTTTACTAGATTGCGGTAAAATGATAAAAGACGCGTACAGTTGTAAGAGTTGTTGTTCCTTGCAAAGGCATATCAAGTGACCATTGTTTACAGTATGGTGGTCCTAACCCCAGAAACTATTGCGACGCTGGATGTGTTCACCCGACCATTGATTACAGTACGGTGGTCCAAACTCGAGAATCTATTGCGACGCTGGATGTGTTACAAACATAAAGACACTAAACGACTACCCTACCTGCAGCAGACAACAAGATGTCAGATGCGTTAACAGCCGTTCAGGAGGCTTTCCACCAGGCCTGGAGCTCCGTCAGGGAGTTAAATGTGCGTGTGCCAGGAACCGTCACCACCCAAGCCTTGAGTTTGGGTATTTTAGTTGGGGTTATCAGCTATCTAATGTTCAAGAAACGTAATCGACTGCCGCCAGGTCCTTTTGCGCTGCCGCTGATTGGCAATCTGTTGGCCATAAACAATGACAAGGAACCCTACTACATGACTCTGGCACGCCTGACAGAAAAGTATGGACCTGTCATCACGATATACATGGGACCAATGCCTTGTGTGATCCTGAATCGAGTTGATGCGGTCATGGAAGCTCTGGTAAAAAAGGGCAAAGATTTCTCTGGCAGACCTCAGCTTTACTCCTTGGAAATGATGTCAAATGGTTATCGTAATATTGTTTGTGCCGGTGACACTAAGGCGTTCAGGATTCAAAGGAAAATTGTTGTGCAGGCTCTGCGTCACTACATGAGCGGTTCACACTTGCAGGAAGTTGTTCACGATGTTGTTAGAAAGGCAATGAATATCATGGCAGCAGAACATGGGCCGTTCAACCCTCATGCTGTCAACATGATGCTCATATTCGTCATGATTGACATGTTCTGCTTCGGCAGCAGCAAAGAATTTGATGACCCAAAACTTGTTAAGCTCAAAGACATGTTGGACAGGCTGACCAAGGAACTTGGGAATGGATTTGTGGAGGATATCATTACACCCTTGCAATACTTGCCCACAAGGAAATTTCTGCACTTTATGAAATGCATAGATCAGTTTCGGGCATACATCAGTGATGGAATTGATGAACACAGGAAAGACTTTTTACCAGATAGAATCCGTGACATCACTGACAGCATTCTCTTGGCCCAGATGGAAGCAGAACAGGAGGAGGGGTCAGAGGTTAAGCAGTACTTTACCAACATCCATGTGGTGCAGACTATTTTTGATGTTTTTGGGGGTGGAGTTGATTTGTCACGCACCATTCTAGACTGGGGACTGCACTATCTGGCCAGCTTTCCAGAGGTATCCAATCTTTCTTCAGTTGTATTTTAAGTCAGTATATTTTATTAAAATAAAATGCACTTTCCGTAAATGGAAAATTCTCTGGTTTTGATGGATAACGTTTGACAGGGATGGACACAGTTTGAAAAGAAAAAGCTTGCAGTCTGTTTAGGAACACAGGTGCCAGTTTTGTGAACATCCGAGTGACACAGATGTAAATGTTTATTTGTTGCAATGAGGTTCCGCGATGTCATTAACCACACCCCACCCTACCCCACCCCCATCCCTCTATGTACACCAATTTACTATCAATGTATGATTGCACTTGTACTCTTGTTGGTGCATTGTGCAGTTTTGCAATCAGTACCACTGCTGTACTTATAAAACTAGCAAAAGCAAACAAAGGGATGTAGAGCCCCCATGACAGATTTTTTTCATTCTGACCATTCCGATAACAGTTTTAAAGCCTCTTGGAAAGGCTTATAAAGTCTTAAATATGAATGTTCAAAGCATGAAACAGTTTGAACCCAAACCAAATTCTGTTTCCCAAAGGTCATGGCAAGTTACCCATTTAATCCCAAGGCTGCATTTTGGAGGTGTCAGTTAACGACTATGTACCAGTTGCAGGAGATGAGTCAACCATGATAGTTCAAGGGTAGAGTGAGATTAGCTTGGCACCTGATGGCGCCAAGATAGCCTTGCACTTTCCTTGAATTATCATGGTCAATCCAGCTCCTGCTGTTGTGTGTCAGAGGTAAATGAGCTAAAAATCAGGCCAGGCGCTTTTTACAGCCTCATTATCTCACGATACCTGGGAGACATAAAGTCAGACTGCGTTATTGGTGTTTGCATTAACCCTTTGGGTGCTGGTAGCAGTTTTAGTTGTGATGATTCCACAATGAGCATCAAGGCGCGTGCGCCATGAGACTCGCTCTCAAAGGTGCCATCCAGACAACCCAAAAATAACCGTTGGTTGAAAACAACCTGACAAGATTCTGAGTTTGTTTTCCGTTTGGCTTCTCAGTTCTGTTGAGTTTTTGAAAATATTATGAGTGGTGTATGAGAAACTGAGATTTTAAAGCTAGAGGTTAAAATGTGTCTCTTGTGACACCTGACAACAAATTCTTTCATTTTGCCTAAACTATAGGTTAGATAATACATGTAATTGATTAAAACAATTTCCTCTAGTTTGCCCCTCAAAGAAATATTTCTGCAAAACAAAACAAAAAACACCTTGACCTAGTTATGTGCAAAATGAGAACCCTTTTGCATCAGTCATAGGCGACTTTTTTTTTCACTCTCACACATTTGCTTTGACAAAATGAGCATCATGATATTCAGATTATGACTTTGTCTACATTGATATAACTCAGTGTAAAAATAAAGAAGGAACTCTGAAAACGAAGTCAGCAAACTTCTAAAGCAAACTTTTTCACATCAGTATGTTACTTGTGACAAAAGATATGTGCGACAGAAGCTGATTTGTCATTGCACGTGTCACAAGTAACAACTAACATGCAATACCCAACAAACCTGGATCAAACAAAATAGTTTGAACTCACTGGAACAGATACATTGTGCAATGTACTAACACAACTTGACACAAAAGTTTCAGCGTAGATGTGAACAAAACGATCATGAGCAGAGATGATAATATAGTAATTCAATTCAAAAAACTTTATTTATCCTTTAAAGGGCAATTACAGTTGTGTAACTGGGGGAACAATCAAATAAAAATCATTCAATAAACAGTAGTTAATATCACTTATCAGGACATTCTAATATTGCATTTGTACCTGATATTAATATACTAAATCTGTAAGACAAGCTTATAATACTAAGATAAAGACATATTAAAACTCTAAACTAATACAGTTACTAAAACATTAAAAACTTAAAGAGCATTATAGTTAACAACATTATCAGTGAACACATTAACGTCTTACTTTCCACTTCCACTTACTTACCACTACAACTGTCCATCCAGGCCAGCAATACCACGCGATGAAACAGCCGTGTAAATCACACACACACACACACACACTTTTAACAGCCTGTGTAGATTTACAAAATATTTAAGAGTCGGGCGGCAACAGGGATGAAAGACAGTTTCCTGTGGTTTGTTTTACATGATGGTTGTCTGTATCGGTGGCCAGACGGGAGCAATTCAAGGTCTTTCATCATGTGAGCATCACTAGCCAGGATGGAAGTATAGCTTTTCTTACAATCTGACGATCGCAGAACACAGCTAAACTTCTCTGTTCTGGGTCACTCTACAAAGCTGTGCAGCAAAAGTGTGACACCAACCATGAAAAAACAAACTCAATGGGATACTTATTTTTATCATTTTTCTTGGAGATGCATGCCCAAAGTATGATGTTATGACAAAAAAAAGATAATATATAAATGTGTTTGCATGGATGTGGATGGTAAAGTTACGTGGTACGAAATTTGTTTGATGTAACACGGAAACCAAATAAATGGAAATACTGTACAAAAATGAAAGGCAGGATCAAACAAGACAGTTTATTTTGTTTTAGAAACACTTCAAGACAAACCACCCAACAAAAAAAAAAGCATAATAATGACAGTTTTGGAAGCAAGCTTGTGCCAAGCACTTAGTGAAAATGAAAAGTCGCTCGGCAGCTCATTTAGTTTACCCACAAGAAGTTTTAAGATATGTAGATCATTTCTATGTAGTGAAACAACATAAGTAACATGCAGCAAATTCACTGACAAGAACATTTTGAAAATAGAGACTTTTGCAATTGCTTAGGACCATATGTTTTAAAAATGGTAGTTGATGTAACATGGAAACCAACTTTCTTCATCTTAGAAATTAGTGAACTCTTATATGAAATGAAAGATAAGTTTGCAGGGAATCATGACTCTGTAGTCTAGAAAAGCATGATATGAGAGACCAAACCTTAAAAATAGTGAAAATCCTTAATTATGTGCATAGTTTTGTATAACGAGATGCCAAAGTAACGATCTGAATCTTGAGGTTACATCAAACCAAAGAAAACATACTTAGATGTCTTATTTTAACAGCATCAGAATTCCATAAATGTAGTGATGCTGAAGCACATTTTGAAAATTGAGACTTTTGCAGTTGCTCAGGACCATATGTTTTAAAAATGGTAGTTGATGTAACATGGAAACCAACTTTCTTCATCTTAGAAATTAGTGAACTCTCATATGAAATGAAAGATAAGTTTGGATTGAATCATGATTCTGTAGTCTAGAAAAGCATGCTAAGAGAGACCAACTATTAAAAATAGTTAAAATCCTTTATCATGTGCATAGTTTTGTATAACGAGATGCTAAAGTAACTATGTGAAGCTTCAGGTTACATCAAACACCGGAAAACATACTTAGACATCTTATTTTAATGGCATTGGGATTCGGTAAATGTAGTGATGCTGAATAGCAAAGTAACAATAATGAACTTACTGGCACAAGAAACAATACAGGCCAGTAATATCTCTGTTTAATTGGAAAAATCACCATTTTCATGTGGTTGATGTAACAAGAATCAAATATGTCGGACGGTCATTTGGTTTCCGGTTGCGTTTAACATAAGTGAGAACAATTACACTTCAAACGAAGTGTTTGAAAATAAATTCATTGAAAACAGTATTCCATGGGGCAAACATAACTACATAGTGGAATGATCAAAGTCGGAACAAGTCTATGGTGGTTTCATTTGAGCTTAGCAAGCGTCGGATCAGAATGAGTAAAACCTGGGCTTGATCGAGGAGCAAAATTTCTGTACGATAAATCGTAAAAATCGTAATAAACGTCCTTCAAAGTCAATGCACAAGATAACAGTATCTAAATCTAAGTATACTGCATGATTTTGGACTCATCAATAAGTTTGTACTTAAAGAAAGCGTGTCTTGAAGGTTTGATATGGCTTTCTCTGTTTCGCGTAACACACCCGGAAAAAACGGAAGCGAAAACAAAAACACACGTGGCTTTCTCTGTTCAAAGCAAGGGAAGCAACGTTGTGTGCAAATATCCTTCCGCGATACACATCGAAAACTAGGGCAAGAAAAAGCCCCCAAAAGTGCTGTGCTTAGTATTAATTGAGCTTGTTTTGTTCAGTTTGACGTAACATTCAAAACAGGAAACGAAAGCACAAGTCCAACTTTAAGCTCAAAATACAGGACGGACAAAGCTTTTACCAAACTATATACCCTTTTAAACATATTCGAAACACATCCGCCATCTTGAAAAACGTGATTATACGAGTATTCATACGCCAGGCATGTCTGAATGGCAAAGTGTGTACTTTGGTTGGTTGTGGAAACGCATGTTACGTCAATCATGAACTAAATTGTATCCTTATAAAGTGCATTCTAAAAGATTTTTCTGGTTGTAAGATCATAAGGATCACTTACAACAACTATAAATAACAATATGATTACATATTTTTATATTTTATACCATAAATGAAAGATCCGCAACACAAGACAGAAGAAGGGTTACAGCTATGTCACAATTGGGACCGCCATTTTCGTGCATCCTCACACACATTCAGACTAATTAAATATTAAAAGACTTGATATTTTCCCATGCAGTTATCAATACTATCTCTTTCATCACTCTGAAACAGAATAGTACTGTTCATTGAGTAAAGTAACTTAGCTGATTTTTTTTACAGCCAGTTGAAAGTAGGCACCCCTTACGTTGCACAACTTTGACCTGCAGTATTGCGATACACTGATAGTCGGCCGGGTTCTGCCTTGTGACGTAGGCTCATAAATATGCATATTATTATTAATTCAAAACAAGGCCGATGGAGATGATAAATCCGCGACTCGGGTACAAAAACAATACACCCTCCAAACGATAAATTTTGGCATTGTACTTACACCATAAAGCTCTAAGATAGTACACAAAAGATCCATACACATACTGTCAGCAGTGTCTGTTGCAGACAGTTTTCTGACTGTGTTGAGATGCTTGATCCTGGGGAAAATAACTTTAAGATACAAGATTACTCACAGTAGCAGAAAACTTGGTGAGAAATGACAGCAGTAGCACCACAACCATGACACCACCACAAGAAGAAGAAAAAAGATCAAGTTGAATTTGCTTTGAATTTTATTTTATGTTTAAAAAGATGAGTTTTTACTGTATGTTCCAGTGGTAGATTGATGAAGACCATAAGATGCAGTCAGAAAGTACCTTGTAAGTAAACCCTGGATCTCAAGTCAAGAATGTCTTACAATGATAGTGTGAAATAGATTTCAGCAAACCATGATAACCGTGAAAACAGCCAATTGTCACCAAAGGTAGCGTTAACCACACAAAAATATTGTTTTCTTTGCGTTGAGCTTCATCAGTCGCCAGCTGCACAGGTGGACCCTTGACTAAGGCTGCTGGTTCCCAAGTATCAGGGTTGGAAGGCCAAATGTACAGCTCCCCATCCTGTTTCATAAAGAGACATGTACTGGTCCCAGCATGTCATCAGTCGTTTTTGCCTACAAAAGTAGTCAGGACAAAAGAATTTACTGGATATTACAGTGAACCTCTTTTGAACAGCCATCCATATAATGGCTTCCCCATCATAAAGACCACCATTCAGTGACTTTAGCCACCTGAATGATGGTCTTGAATGACAAGAGACACCATGTGTCCTTTGCAATACTGATGGCTGTCCATTTGTCTTTTCAACCCCCTTTCTTTTAGCTAGAAATATAGTTGCTCAAAAGAGGTCACATTGTATTCATTGAAATGTAATCATTGTAATGCATGGATGACAGTGTAAAAACTTGAAATGACTGAAAATGGTCCATGGACAACTATGACCCATGGTTCATGGCATGCAAGAGATATGAATTGTCATGAGCCTCTGTGAACTCATGAAAATGTATGCCTCTTGCAGGTGGAACAGGCTGGCTGAACGACTGTTCTGTCTGAACCTAAAAGCTGAAATTTAGCTTTCTGGAATTTAGAAAAAGCTGAATCCGCCTACAGGACTGAAGACTGTCACCCATTGTAATGTAAACCAATCCCTTACATGACAGCTGATTATATTCAACCTGTCCAGTATCTGTGAGTGCAGTCTGACAGCTGATTATATTCAACCTGTCCAGTATCTGTGAGTGCAGTCTGACAGCCGACTATACCATTGGAAAGCAACACTAATAATATTGTACTCTGTTAGCCCTGTTCACTGTGATGCTGTTTTGTTAGGAACACTCTTTTTTAGAATCCTGAAATTTTAATTGACCATTCAGGACTCTAGTCTGACACTGTTCTTTTCATAGTGAACCTGTATCCTACGCAGTTCATTACAGTGAATTGATTAAGAATAAAGCTTGCTTTGTAGCTTATAATGGAAATTTGTAAGATCATGGAAGGTGTGGCGTTAGTCTACAGCTTTGCACCTTCCAGGATCTTAAGAGTTAAACAGAATCACCCACCTGACAAAGGTAGGTCTTGCTATCGGTCCACTGCGCCCTGTAGTACTCGTCAACACTGCAGAAAATGAAAATTTAAGTTGGATGTAATGCTTAAAAAATTATTTATTTTAGCACAAAAAGAGAGATCAGAAAAATAATTTCAGTGTACCTAGTGGGTCAGATGGATTCATAAAATCATGTTTCTTGTGACCAGGGACACAATTGAAATTTGTGTGACATGTCAAATTTTTTTCTGCTCATACCATAAGCCAGTATTTGAGTCACCAAAAGCAATGTTCAAGAATTTAAACTTGTTACTGCAAGAATTCATTCCGAAAAAAAAAGCAGCTACTGCCAATCATTTTGATCTAAGAATGTAATTTTCCATGTTTCACGTATCAGTACTGTGTTACTTGTGACAATTTTTTAGCTTGACGCTGATAAAGAACTGACCACTGTGTAAAACTGCCATGATCTTCCCAGGAAAATGCAACGTTGGGTGTGTGCCACCGTCTTTCCAGATTGCACAAATGCGGATTTGGTGCAATGAAAGCCCTTTTTCTTTTTTCACTGCTTCTGTGTTTTCTATGTTACTTTATTACACCACAACTTTGGCATGCTCAAAACTAGGTCAAAAATTAATCAAAACAAACCTGTTTTTACCAAGACTGATTAATTTTTCTCTCTTCTTTTTAAATCATTCATTTCGTGCCAATCCCATTTTTGAGCGGGGCAGTAGTTTCGTTAATGTCCACATATCAAGTGTGACTCCAAACGTACCACATGACAGATGATCTTTGCGTACACCGCTGCGGCATAAAATGCCCTGAGAGTCAGGCAGGTGTCGCAGTATTAAAGAGTGATCCTTTTTACTCGCATCTTTGTATGATAACAGTGTGAAGTTTTGGTGCTTATTTCCTAGAAAATTTAGAGATAGAAGTGGCTGTAATTTTTAAAGAATATCATAATCTTTTCTGTCACCCAAGTATTGATGCTTTCAAAAGCGAACCATTGTTTTTTAACCCACGACTTCTGAAATAGGATACTTCGAAATCTGTCGACAACAAGTGGGTTTTGAAAAATATTTTTACAATTGGTGATGTATTTGATGATAATGGTGACATTATTAGTTTCGAAGTTTTTTGTAAAATTTTTGGCGCAGATGTGTCTTTTCTTGAATACTGTACAAGTGCTATACAAAAATACAAAAGAAAAATGTTACGAACATGGACCGATGCAGTTGATGTAACTGATTTGGGTACACCTTTGGGTGTTGTCTTTAAACACAAAAAGGGTACAAGAGATACGTTTTCTTAAATAAAACGACACCACCTACATGTATTCAAAAATGGGAAAACAAATATAATGACCTAAAGGTAACAGCTATTTTTGTGCATCCTATAACAGTCAGACAAGACACCATAAATTACTCTGGTTTCACTATCGAATTGTCCATATAATACTGACAACCAATGTTTACCTGCACTATAGACAGTTAAAGGATTTGTTACGATTGTGGTTGTGTTGTCCTGTGAGAGCATACATGTGTTAATCGTAGGAAACGATCCGATATTTATTTGAGCTATCATGGTTATGATTCACGTATCTTTTTAAGTAACATTTTCTTTCGGTCGCGCAGAGCGGAATTTACTTCGCTATGATACGTTAAGTTTAGTCCAGAACGTTCTAGAAAGGTCGCACTGTCTAGTGACCTCGTATGTGTGACGTCGGGTAGTTGGCGACAGTTCGCAACATTTTGCCTTTCTGTGCGCGTGAATTGAGCAGCCTTTTTGTTTTGTTTTGTGAAGGGTTGAGAATCTTCTAGAGCGGATATGCAAGGTCGTGATAGGGCTACCATACTGTTATGTGACTTCATTACATATTAGGATTTAGAACTGAAATAAGCAGCCGAGTTTTTGTAGCCTATTTTAGTGATTCCAGAAAATTCTTATTTATGAGTTTCAGTTGAGTGTTTTGTTCTGATTGGTTGCGTTGTATGATTTTCGTAGATGATTCTGGTATATAAAGAGGGCGCTAGGAAAGCACGTATATACATTGTCTTGCATTTGTCAGTTGTAGAGACACACAGTTATCGTAGGTACGTGGCCCGTATAGGGTGTACATTGTGAGAGATACAGCGTAACAGTACGTTGTGTGAGGAACTTTGTGTCGGCAGTGTGGGCATTGCAGAAGAGACTTTGTATCAGTGTTGATGCATTTGGAAGTGCATTGTGTGGAGATCGCATCGCTGAATTAAAATATTGTTGGAACTGTTACAAAACTCCAGTATTGTCTACATCCTTAAGCCACGTGTGACGGATGCAGCTGAATGAAGTTTATTTAAAAGAACCTTACGTGTGTGCGTCCGGTGTGTTTATCATACTACGACTACAACTCCACCACGTAACATTTTGGCACCTCCGACGGGACTTCTTCAGTTGGGTCATTGGAAAGGGTAGCAGGAGAAAACAGCCAGCAGTGAAAAGCAGAGATGGCGACATCGGAAATGGAGACATTCCTAAAAATTGGAAAGGAATGTGGACTCGAAGGAGCTCAACTCCTCGAGTTTGTAAAGGAGAGAGAGAAAGAGAGACTGGAGAGAGAAAGACAAAAGAGATTCAAAGAAGAAAAGAGACTAGAGAGAGAAGAAAACGAAAGACTGGAGAGAGAGGAGAAAGAAGAAAAGAGACGAGAGAAAGAAGAAAAAGAGAGATTGGAAATAGAAGAAAGAGCTAAAGAGCGTGAAATTAGGAAACTCGAAATCCAAGCAGAAGAGGCAGAGAGGCAGCGACAACATGAAATTCATTTGAAGCAGATGGAGATTGAAACAGAGAGCCAATGAAGCAACAGCCGGCCAGCAGAGAACAAACAGCCCGTGCGCCAAAGCTACCACCTTTCACAGAAAACTCAGATAAGATGGACGCTTACCTAGAGCGATTCGAGCGCTTCGCAAGCAGTAATAACTGGAAACAAGAGACTTGGGCTATCAAGCTGAGTGCACTTCTAACTGGCAAAGCGCTTGAATTTTACACCCGTTTGCCAAGAGAAGAAGCCGAAGATTATACACAGTTGAAAGCCGCCCTGTTGAGACAGTACGACTTCACTGAAGAAGGTTACAGGCGACGATTTCGAAACTGCAAGCCTGAAGAAGGAGAAACACCTGGCCTATTCATTGGCGAGAGAATCAGAAGCTACCAGGAGAAATGGATAGAGCTGGCTGGCTTAAATAAAGAGTACCAGGACCTGTGTGACCTCATCATCAAAGAACAAGTCTTTAACGCGTGTTCAAAGGACCTGGCCGCCCATCTCAGAGAGCAAAAAGGCCAGTCACTAAAGGCCCTGGCCGACTTTGCTCAAAGATACCTTGACGCCCACAACATGAAGTTCGGGTCCAGTAAGTCGCAGCGTGAGTCTGCACCAACAGAAGAAATCAACGACGTCAGAGACACCCCGAAATACAAGCCCGTGGAGAACCTGACATGTTTTATTTGTGAAAGAAAGGTCACAAGGCGATACGGTGTCCTTTTAAAGATGTTCCCCGAGGCGACAACATAAGAAGACCCATCCAAGATCGTGGGATAGCAGGCAGAAGCAGTACCACATCTCAACACAGAGCCGCCGCTGTATTAGCCAATGATGTGACGTTATCCAGTGACTTTGAGTCTAGAGAAATGCGAGTGACACCACAGCTGATTGAATCTTTCAGAAAGAATAGACGCATTCCAGTAGGAGATGGGGCTACATTTTTACCAGTCTCAAACATCGCGCTACCTGAGAGTGAAGTGCTGAATATGCCGGTGGTGTCAGGATTCGTCGGCGACACACCAGTCAGAGTGCTGAGAGACACCGGTTGTAACTGTGTCATTGTGAGAGAGGATTTAGTAGCTGAAGACCAGAAGCTACATGAGTGGACAACCCTCGTTTTGGCCGATGGAAGTGGGAGAGTTAGCCCCCTTGCCAAGGTCAGTGTCAACACCCCGTATCTGACAGGAGAGGTGAAGGCGTTGTGCGTGAAGACACCAGTCTACGACCTTATCATCGGAAATGTTAACAGTGCCAGACGATCCAGATCCGAAGTGGAAACCTGAAACCGGTGCAGTTACTACGAGAGGTCAGGAAGAGAAGAGCCACCATACCATCCCTCTAAACGTGACTGACAACACACAAGCAGTAACAATGATTAGAGACACGTTAGAGGAAGAGAAGCGCAAGGCGCTGGAACAACTGCAAAACCAAGTAGACGCGACTGTGGCCAGAGAGCGAGATGAGCGGGAGGTGGAACAGCAAGCAGCCATCGATCACCTGCAGCAAAAACAGGCGCATACGTTGGACAGTCGGCAATACGATGCCGAGCGCCGCCACAATGATCAGATTGGATCGCCGAAAAGCCAGGTGATCGAGGGTCGCGAGCGAAACGAAGCTCCTCTGAGTCAGGAGATGTCAGAGATGCAGGAGAAGGAGAGGAAGAATCAGGAGACGTTAAGAGTCCAATCTTCGGAATTCGAGCATCGAATTGCGTCCGACTCAGAGACTGCGGATATTGTCCAGCATGAGGTTGGTCCAAGATCGAACGAGCCGCTTCATAACGAGCCATGTCGTTGGTTTCGCAACACGAGAGAGGGACTGATGGAGAGTGTTGGGGGGACGCCGGATGTGGTAGTCGTCGGTGATTCCAGTTCGCCGGTGGGCATCGTAAAGGAACAGGAGAGATCCGGTTTGGGGTGTACGGATTGTCATACTTTGCATGGGCCAACGGTGTTTGACCCAGGACCGGTGACCCGTGATCTGTGTGAACTGTAACTTGTGATTTAGTGTTGTTCCAGGTGAACTTTTATTTTGACTTTCGTTTTATCAATGGTTCGCAGTACTTTGGAGCAGATTACCTGAGCAGAGTAGTTTGAATGAACATTTCTGTGTCCAGAACAATTTGAAGAAACATTTTGATGCTCAGGACGGTTTACAAGACTGTGAGATGATTATTTTGATTTCATTTTGATGTGAAATTCTTGTTATTTGTGGTTTTGTGTAGATTAATACAACCACAACCGTATTTTGAGGTTTGAGAAGAAATTTGTGTGAAATTTCATTCTAAAAGTGGGGGGTAATGTTACGACTGTGGTTGTGTTGTCCTGTGAGAGCATACATGTGTTAATCGTAGGAAACGATCCGATATTTATTTGAGCTATCATAGTTATGATTCACGTATCTTTTTAAGTAACATTTTCTTTCGGTCGCGCAGAGCGGAATTTACTTCGTTATGATACGTTAAGTTTAGTTCAGAACGTTCTAGAAAGGTCGCACTGTCTAGTGACCTCGTATGTGTGACGTCGGGTAGTTGGCGACAGTTCGCAACATTTTGCCTTTCTGTGCGCGTGAATTGAGCAGCCTTTTTGTTTTGTTTTGTGAAGGGTCGAGAATCTTCTAGAGCGGATATGCAAGGTCGTGATAGGGCTATCATACTTTTATGTGACTTCATTACATATTAGGATTTAGAGCTGAAATGAGCAGCCGAGTTTTTGTAGCCTATTTTAGTGATTCCAGAAAATTCTTATTTATGAGTTTCAGTTGAGTGTTTTGCTCTGATTGGTTGCGTTGTATGATTTTCGTAGATGATTCTGGAAAGTGATTGTATATATAAAGAGGGCGCTAGGAAAGCACGTATATACATTGTCTTGCATTTGTCAGTTGTAGAGACACACAGTTATCGTAGGTACGTGGCCCGTATAGGGTGTACATTGTGAGAGATACAGCGTAACAGTGTCAGTGGTGTACGTTGTGTGAGGAACTTTGTGTCGGCAGTGTGGGCATTGCAGAAGAGACTTTGTATCAGTGTTGATGCATTTGGAAGTGCATTGTGTGGAGATCGCATCGCTGAATTAAAATATTGTTGGAACTGTTACTCCAGAATTGTCTACATCCTTAAGCCACGTGTGACGGATTGCAGCTGAATGAAGTTTATTTAAAAGAACCTTACGTGTGCGCGTCTGGTGTGTTTATCATACTACGACTACAACTCCACCAGGTAACAGGATTCTAACCTTTGTACTTTTTGTTCACTCTCTCTAAGGAGTCTATTGAACACTTATTTTTTTAGTGCACAGTGGTGCATGTTTTCTGGGACAAATTACTGAACAGACTGAAATAAAAATGTGCTCATTGTGACAAATTTGAACTCTATACAAAATTAGATGTGTTTGGGGTGAAAAATGGACTTTGGATGGACCCAGTTCTTGACTTGCTCTTATTAATAACAAAGTATTTTATTTACCGGTGCCATTGTTTGAATAAGCAGCTAAACCTTTCTGCTTCCCTGGCAGAGTTAAAAAACAGATACTGTACAGAGAAATATGTATTTACTGTCAGAAACAAACTTAGCCTTTACTTTTACACGTCTGTGGCTGCCTTATTTAGACTTTGTGTAAATAATTAATTTTTTGTTACCTATTTTGTTAATTTTGTAGACCGCAGTTGGGTTCGCTTCGTCTTGCTATGATTCACAGTTACATCTTGCTGAAATTTGACAACTATCTGTTACCAGTACATGCCTGCAGACCCACTCACAAAACAAATTCCAAGGCCAGTCTCTCTCTCTCCCTCTCTCCACAAACACACATTAATTTAATTCATTTTTAAAAAAACATAATTTATTATTAGTTCGTGTATGTATGATTTTTATTTCTTTTGTATTTGTGTTGTACTTGTATGTGGCCCTTATGTGTTCATGTCATTAATCTTGAAAAATGCTAAAAAATAAAATTTTAAAAAAGAAAGAAAAAAGAGTGATTCCTTTTTTTATCATTTTCGCTCACATTTCGATATCAGAAGCGAGTTGTATGCTGACAGTTGTACTGAGAAGTGACCTACCCAAGCGAAATGAGTTTTTCATGGCCGTTTTATGCTCGATTCTGCCATAAGAAAGAGTAAAAAAGATCGTTCATCATCCATTTAGGTATGAAAACCACTTTTATTTTGCTCATCAAACAATTTTACATCGATGTTACACACTTGTTATGGATCAACCATGATAATTCAAGGGTATTGTCAGATTAGCATTGGCGCCATCAGGTGCCAAGCTAATCTGGCACTACAGTTATCATGGTCGATCCATCTCCTGCAACTGGTACGTACATTAACAGTCCTTAAATGACACTTCCAAAATTTGGGAAAATGCGGTCGTGGGGTTTAATAGGTTAATATTTTGTCACAGGTACAGAAGCGCATGCAGGAAGAGATCGATGCAGTGGCTGGAAGCCGCATGCTAGGCCTGTCCGATCGACCAAAGCTTTACTATACTGAGGCCACGCTGTATGAAATCATCCGACTTGGAGCAGCGAGTCCTCTTGGAATTCCGCACTTGACGACAGCCAACACTAACGTCTGCGGCTATGATATCCCCAAGGGTACAACCATCATGGTGAACCATTGGGCACTGCTGCATGACAAGAATCAGTGGGACAGCCCTGACGAGTTCCGCCCGGAACGATTACTCGATGACCAAGGCAAGCTAAAGGCCAGGCCAGAGAGCTGGCTGCCCTTTTCTGTAGGGCGACGTGCGTGTCTGGGGGAATCTGTGGCCAAGCCAGAGCTGTTGCTGATTTTTGCCTGCATTGTACAGAGGTTCACTTTGTCTCTTGCCCCTGGGTCGGTTTTCACCCCAGAGCCAAAGGGTACAAGCTTTTTCACTCACCTACCTCCGACTTACGAAATCATTGTCAAGGAAAGATCTGCGTAAGGTATAGAATATTAATCCTTTGTGTGTCGGTAGCAGTTTTTGTCGCGATGATTCCTATGGGAATTAACGTGACAAAAACTGCTACCAACATGCAAAGGGTTAACCTTTTGGCTGTCAGAGTGGTTTTTGTCAGGATGATTCCAAGTAGGAATCAATAACCACTACCGACAACCAAAGGGTTGCAAACAGTCAACATATTTTTTTTAGGCATTTGAGACGCTTTGCATTCTGATACACAGATTTTGTGCTGCGTATCTGTATGCAGCACATCTCAAAAGTGACCAAGCGCACAGTATCAGGACAGCAGCAATATATATATATATCATAATGAGACTGATTCTGCCATTTTGAGTATCCAGACTGGTCATCGGAACCTTCCATAAAGGCATCTTGTGACCACCAGCATGCCTCGTGTCTGTTGTTTTCAGTAAAGATTCTGAGTTGTTAAACAGATTTTGTCCTTCCCTGGGGTAAACAGCTTTTTTACCTTGTCTTTCTCATCCAATATTTTGCTTTCTGTGGGATACAGGAAATGTTCACAGGGAACATGTATATTGCTGTTGCATATACCATGTAACACTATCAGTAACAAGTTGTCTTGTAAAATTAATCCATGTAGTAGCTCTTTCAGTGACTTCAAAAACTTTGAACTAATAATAATAATAATAATTACGGTATTTATAATGCGCTTATCTTATAATAATTATAACTCAAAGCGCGCACTCACAACTCGCGCACGCTTTAGACAATGACTTGCGTACCACAAACAGTGGAATACATTACGACGGTCAGCTTGGGGTGGGGAGTGTGGTGATATAGTGCTAAAACTGTTGAAAGAGGCGAGTTTTGAGGGTGGACTGGAAGGAGGAGAGAGAGTGTTTCTGACGGAGAGAGAGTGGGAGTGTTCCAGGTGGATGGACCGTAGACGGAGAAGGAGCGGGGGCCAAAAGTGTTAAGTTTGGTGCGAGGGATGTGGAGGCGGAGAGGGTCAGAGGCAGAGCGGAGGGAGCGGGAAGGTGTGTAGGGGTGAAGTTGGAGAGATAGGCAGGAGCGCAGTTGTTCAGGGATTTGTAGCAGAGAGACAGAATTTTGTATTGGATGCGTTGGGGGATGGGGAGCCAGTGAAGGAGTTTGAGCAGGGGTGTGACGTGATCGGATTTTTTCTTTCTGAGGACGAGGCGGGCAGCATTGTTCTGAACGCGTTGGAGAGTGAAAATGGTGGAGTGAGGGAGGCCGGAAAGGAGAGAGTTGCAGTAGTCGATGCGAGATAAGATGAGAGAGACAGCAAGTTTGGTGGCAGCTTCGGTAGTGAGGTATTTTCTGATCTGACTGATGCGGCGGAGGTGGAAATAACATGCCTGGGCCGTGGCGGAAACGAAGCTGGTCATGGACAGAGAGGAATCGAGGATAACGCCGAGGTTCTTGGCCGAGTCAGAGAGGGAGATGGGGGTTCTATCGAGTTGAAGGTGGAGAGAGGTAACATCTCTGGTAACATTGTGGCAGCTGTTGACCGAGCACACATACATGTATATATATTCCAATGAGAAAACACTTGTCAGGTCCAAGTGTCTACAAACGTATCGAAACGTTAATCTGTTAAGTTGGTCACAATGATCGAGGTTTTGAGATGGCAGCTATGTTGCCGACTGTCCCGCTGATGTATAAAGATAAATCAGGTCCAGATAATAAAAAGTGTTATAGTTTACCTTTTTTATGCACCGATGATGAGTTACTGCAACATTGCTATTGTATTTTACTTTTATTTAACTCATTCTACCCCAGCACCGAAATCCTTAAATTTTGCCCTTGTCCTCTGAAGACTGCATTGCTAGTGCAGGACACACATCGACCATGATAGTTCAAGGGTGATGCCAGAATAGCTTGGCGCCCATAGGCGCCAAGCTATTCTGGCATCACCCTTGAACTATCATGGTCGATCCTTATCTTGCTGTGGTGTGTCTGGGGTAGAATGAGTTAAGAACACGTATGTGTACCACTACACAAACGGATGCAAATTTTTATGAAAGTGTGCCATATTTTGCCTGTTTTATATTACAGTTATACTTCATGCACTTTTCTTATCTGATTAGAATGCTGTTCTTGTTCTTACATGTATGAATAATTTATGGAAGTAAAGCAGACCCTGTTTTGAGCGAGATCACCTGTCATAAAAGACCTTCATTTGGGTGGCTGTAGCCACCTAAGTGATGGTCTTTTATGACAGGCGACAATTTTGGCCCTCCAGGAACTCTTTCGGGAGAGCGCCTGTCTTTGAGACCACTTTTTCTTGCCAAAACAAATGATTGATCAAAACAAGTTCTGCTGTGTCTGTTAACCATATCATACCGCGTCTAAAAGCTTCAAATTTGTACACTGCCATATGTAAGCTACATTGGAGTACTTGCAGATAAGGATATAGACCAATGGCTTTAGTTCAAGGGTGGTGCCAGAATAGCTTGGCGTCTATTGACACATTTCATGAAAGCATGTTTCACAGCCCATGTCTGCATCACATGCTGTTAAGACGTGTCATATGCCGCATATTGGCATGCGGTATATCTTAAATGAGTTAACTGATACAAAGTAGCTGCGAAAGTGTCGTATAGAATTGCCACCGGCAATGCTATATGCCGCTTTCGCAGCTATTGATGCGGGGGTGCTTTGAATGAGTTAACCCTTTTAGACCTAAGGTCCCATTTCTCAATTTTGGAGGTGTTGCCTTATGACTATGTACCAGTTGCAGGAGATGGATTGACAATGATAATTCAAGGGTAGTGTCAGGTTAGCTTGGTGCCTGAAGGTGCCAAACTAATGAGGCATTACCCTTGAATTATCATGGTCAATCCATCTCCTGCTGCAGGGTCTCGGGGCTAAATGGGTTAATATAGTTGTGCAGCCCTGTGCTGTATGGTGGATCAAAACAGGAAAATGCTGTGGCGGTCTTGTTACAGTGTTTGCCGTTTTATATCAGCAATACACGAATATATATTATATACCTTTTTGCCATTTTATTTTTACAATGTACATCTCCAGCAGAACATGTTTTGAGCAACCAAGAAAAAAAGTGGTCATAGGAGACTCTTATGTTAAGGATTCGAAAGGCAAAAAGCATCACCTTTCATTGATTTTCTTCATTTAGGTGTCTACAGTCACCTATATAATGTAAATGGTCTTTAACCCTTTTCATCCTGATACACCCATTGCTTGAATTAATGTTGACTATGATAGTTTAAGGGTGGTGCCAGAATAGCTTGGCGCCTCAGGTGCCAAGCCATTCTGGCACCACCCTTGAACAAACATGGTTGATCTATCTCCTACTCTGTAATGTAGCCGTCATATGACAATAAGCAATTTTTAAAAAAAATCAGCCTCAGGATGTAATGGGTTAATGACAGGTGATCTCTCATAAGGGTGGTTGCTCAAATCATGTTCTGTACTGATGAAAGCCTGTTTAATCATTTGCATGTCGGTAGCGGTTTTTGTTGCGACGATTCCTACAGGAATCGCCGCAACAAAAACCGCTAGGACACGCAAAGGGTTAATTATTTTGTTTGTGAGGGAGGGATCTGGGGTTGGGTATGCTCGTTTGTTCAAAGTCAGTGTTGATTTTAACACAAATCCGTCTATTTTTCTGTAATGTTCCAATGGTGGTGATCGAAGATATGTTATGCATGAATATTATTTTGACATATCTATACACCAGATCATCCTATATTGTAAAGTTGAGCCCTCCGCAGGGATTAGGCTTGGGTCAGTACACAAAGGGTTATATGTCCTACACACCATGAATACAAAATTCATTAAAACAAATTCAGTTGGTCAGTTTGAAATACCATTACACATAAATCTGAAGACACATTTCAGCACCAGTTGTGTTTGTTGTGCCTTGTTGACACATAATGAACTTAACAGCAGCTTGGACACGCAGCAAAAGCACACGCGTAATCACACATATTTATTTTGGGCAGCCATTTGCGTGTCTGGCTATTTTTAGCCGTTTCTCGTACTGAAAGCGTTGTATTTCTAGAATGGAGTAGAGCCATTGTCAGATTACATGATATAAAGACGACGTGTGCTGAACTGGATTGTCCTGTGTCTAAATAAACCATAGCTAGACCTGTGTGCGGTGTTTCGTAACCATGTGTTACAGAAGTGTATCTTTGAACAGTTACGGTGGTACTGGTAGTGGAGCTTTAAGTTTAATCACTTTGCTGATTTAACAACAATCCCGCAGTTTACTGTGATTTCCTGTAAAACAAACTGGCCAGATAATGCAGACATTTGTCTTTGCAATTCTGTTTGCGACAGCTGTTAGCTCATTACATCCTGAGGATGAAATTATCATTTTTTTTTTAAGGTATCCTTTGATGTCTGCGTCACACTTCTGGAGACAGACTGACCATGACAGTTCAAGGGGCTTGTGGGTTATAAATTCCAGCCCACTGCACAGGGGGCTGCGTGACTATTCAGCGATTAACTCAAATTGTGTTGGACTTGCAAACACACATACGCCATTTTGTTCCACGGGGCCTAAAACTTCTCCGTCGGAGTACTAGGCCCTGTGGAACAAGATGTACACACACATACTTGGCCTGACCGACCTATCGACACTTGGATAGGTCAGTTGACTGGCTTTGGTGCCAGTATGATGGATCATTTCAAATTTCTGTGCGTCAATATTGTATAACCAGCCGCAAACCTGATCCCTGCCTCTGTTGTGAAACATGATATTAATTATGGTTTCCATTTTTTCATATATATATCTTGGCTTGACTTCGCGAACGAAGATTCTATAGGGCTTGCCCACGTCGTCTGCAGGCATTTTCGTGGCTGCGGAGGCCAATCCGGGACAGGCAGGTTCGACCGCAGTGGCTGCAGGGGAAGGTCTGGTCAGGGTTCTGAGTTACGACAACTCTGTTTTTTCTTCTAAGCCGCTTGTCCTTAAGGTTAGCTCTGCGAGAGTCCTCAAAGGAGACGGCTGCCTTGTGAATGGTGGAGCGCCAGGTGTCACGGTCCGCAGCAAGCGAAGACCACTGGCGGTGGTCGATTTGGCAGGCACTAAGCGACTTCTTGAGACCGTCTTTGTATCTCTTCTTTGGTGCCCCTCTGTCTCGGTGTCCAGTGGCGAGCTCGCCGAACAGAGTGATTTTGGGTAGGCGATGATCCTCCATCCTGGAGACGTGCCCCGCCCAGCGAAGCTGTGTCCGCAGCAGCAAAGCCTCGATGCTCACAGTTTCCGCCTGTTCAAGGACCTCGACGTTGGTGACATAGTCACTCCAGTGAATGCTGAGGATGGTACGCAGGCAGCGCTGGTGAAAGCGTTCGAGGAGTCGTAGTTGGCTGCGGTAGAGGGCCCAGGACTCGGAACCATACAGCAGGGTGGTGAGGACGACAGCTCTGTACACGCTGATCTTGGTGCCTTTTTTCAGCTGTTGATTGTGCCACACCCGCTTGAATAGTCGCCCGAAAGCACTGTTCGCTTTTGCCAGCCTGTTGTCCAGCTCCTTGTCCAGCTTGGCGTCTGACGTGATGATGCAGCCAAGGTAGGTAAACTGGTGTACAGACTTCAGTTCGGACTCGCCGATGGTGATGTGGGGAGGGCGATGCTCTTCCTTGGGTGCCGGCTGATGAAGGACCTCTGTCTTTTTCAGACTGACCTCAAGTCCAAAGAGCTGGGCAGCATCTGCGAAGCAGGACGTAATGCGCTGCAAGGCTCTCTCTGTGTGTGCAACGAGGGCAGCGTCATCAGCGAAGAGCAGCTCACGAATCAGTTGGTCTAGGGTTTTCGTGTGGGCCTGCAGTCGTCTGAGGTTGAACAGGCTGCCATCGAGACGATACCTGATGTACACTGCGTCGTCATCGTCGAGGTCCACTGTGGCCTGCTTCAACATCATGCTGAAGAAGATGGTGAAGAGGGTCGGTGCCAGCACGCAGCCTTGCTTCACGCCGTTGCGAATGGGGAATGGTTCTGAGAGGTCACTGTTTAGTCTGACCTGGCCTTGCTGGTCCTCGTGGAGCTGGACGATCATGTTGAGGAACTTTGGGGGACAACCTAGTCGCTCCAGGATCTGCCACATACCTTGCCTGCTCACAGTGTCAAACGCTTTTGTTAGGTCGACAAACGTGACGTACAGACCTTTGTTCTGCTCGCGGCACTTCTCCTGAAGCTGTCTCAGCACAAAGACCATGTCGGTGGTACTCCTGTTGGCTCTGAAGCCACACTGACCCTCTGGGAGGTGGTCTTCAGCGATGGCAGGTACCAGCCGATTCAGGAGCAACCTTGCGAGAATTTTACCGGCAATGGACAGCAGGGTAATTCCACGATAATTAGAGCAGGCAGACTTCTCTCCTTTGTTCTTGTACAGGGTGATGATGACTGCATCACGGAGATCCTTTGGTAGTGTTCCTTTTTCCCAGCAGCAGAGAAAGAGGTCGTGGAGCTTGTTGTGCAGTGCTGGGCCTCCATGTTTCCAGATCTCTGGCGGGATTCCGTCAATGCCTGCTGCTTTGCCACTCTTGAGCTGGTGGATGGCTGTGAGGGTCTCTTCGGCGGTGGGCGGTTCGTCCAATTCAACCTTTAGTGGAAGGTGTGGGATTTGGAGGATGACTGTTTCTTGAACAGTGCGTTCAGCGCCGAAGAGGTCCTGAAAGTATTCCGACCAGCGGTTCAAGATGGAGGTATTATCTGTGAGGAGTGCCTGTCCATCAGCGCTTCGCAGGGGACTTTGTACCAGGTGCCTAGGGCCATACACTGCTTTCATGTATATATATTTGGCACTCAAAACCATAGAGACACAGAAAACAAAACTGAAAATGCTGCAGAAACTAAAACATTTTCTTTTCACAGAATATCTACCCAATATGTTAATTTCTCATTTCAAGATGCCTCCATCGTAATACTATAGCTGCAAAAGTGTTATATGGACTTGCCAGTGGCAACACTGACACTTTTGCAGCTATTGATGAATGAGTTTTAAAAAGAGAAGATTTAACTCCTTGTGCATGAGCAGTATAATGGCTGCAGGCACAAGAGGGTTAACTAATCTGGACATGTTATGCATATTTACAATGGACTGTAATAAAGAGATTATTTTAAATCGGATTGTATGTTTTATTTTAGAAACAGCACAAAAAAATGTCAACACAAAGTTCATTATTGTTAACAAACATAAGCAACAGTTTACTATTAACACAGGCACACACACACAAACGTGCGCACACACACACAAAGTTCCATAATGTACACTGAAAACAACAGTACCAGAAAACAGTATTATGTTTACAATGTTACAAATGACTAGAAATGGCCGACACCAGCATCAGCACCCTCAAAACATTGTGTCGATAATTCTGACAAGAAGGTGAAAATCTTCGTTGTACCATGCAGCAGAACCTGTTTTGAATGACGCCCTTAGATCACATCATTAAACATAATCAAAGATGGTCTTTAACAACAGTCCCTTCAAGACTTCTCTTGATAAAGCACCCGTCTCTTAAGACCACTTTTTTCTTGCAAAAAAGTGGCTTCTCAGAACAGGTTTTACTGTAAACACCCACCATTACCAGCATGTCCTCTGACATAGGGGTGACCGTAAAGGTAACTTTTAAAACGACACATACAGAGCTGCTTTTTCTTTCTCATTTGTTCAACTTTTGAGACACTGTGGGCAAGTAGATTCAAATGGTCTAAAATGAAATAGAACACATACGCTGACGTCGCACAGTCAAAACCCTATTCTCCAATGGAAGCGAAGAAGACAAAGTCAGTAACTTAAGTCATCAGGCAGTCTCTGTTAACTTTTTCAATAGTTCTTGTTTTTGCTTTTGTAGTTGCTGGCAGCGAGCCTTGTTGATGTCCAAACGGTTCTCTAGAGCTGTCATCAAAGGCCCGCTAAGCACTTCCATTACACGACACAATGATTTGGTGTACACTGAAACAAAAATTAAAAATTTAAACCCTTCGCTGCTGTGAAAATTGAACACCACCCAACTGCATGAGGTATACATCCTCAAGAGCTCCAGCATTTGCAGGAGCTCATGAGGATCTATGCCTCTTTCTGAAACCGCTTTGTGTCTGTGGTTTTTTGACGGCTAGTGATCTTTTGAGGTTGAATTTGCAATTATTTCAAAGGTTGAATTTGCAATGATTTAAAAAAATACAATCTGCATCCATTAGCAATGAAATGATTTCAGTCCTAGGGCTGAAATTCCAAACTCCAACCTTTAACACCGTGACAAAGGCCTATGCAAAAAACAAAACAACTCTGCAAATAGATGATGTGCTTAGTTTGTGTGCAGGCTTTCTACAGTTGATGTCGAGCCACTTTACAGTACACTAACAGCCAGAGAACTGTTCCAAGTACTAACCACAATACTCCTGTGTCAATTAATTAACTTATATACAGCCTCTCACAAAAGAACGCGACAAAATAGGCTACACGATACTGATATCAAAACTTCAGTGTTCGATTTTTAGCCAATAGATATGCGCCAAAACAAAAGCCATGTTTGGCACAATCATCGTTTTTGTGCCCTAAACTTCATATCAAATGAAACAGCGTTAACATATCTGCTAGTTTTGGAGTAATGTCAAACATCAGTGAACAGTTGTGGCACCAGGTTTTATTGCGACTGGCGCAGTCAATGCAGAACAAGTACTTCTTAACCCTTTTAGCTGCATGGATGGATTTCCCACAATTTGGAAGTGTTACTTAACGACTATGTACGAGTTGCAGGAGGTGGATTGACCATGATAATTCAAGGGTAATGCCAGATTAGCTTGGCGCCTAAAGGTGCCAATCTAATCTGGCACTACCTATGAATTATCATGGTCAATCAATCTCCTGCTGTAGGGTGTGGGGGCTAAATGGGTTGAAAGGAGTTTGATATCAGATTGACTGGATTGCTAGAAAAGTCAGAAACAGTTTTCAATTATCACAAATGTGTCAACAACATTTTGACTGTAACTTTGTTCTCTACCAAACAAATCAATGGTATTTTCTTTTTCTGTGATATCAATAATCTACTCGCACAACCTTCACACTGACTGAAGTTCATTCATTCATTCATTTTGGCAACTGGAAAACAATTCTGCTGCCAACGGACATGATGTACATTAAAAAAACAAACATGTCTGAATGATTTTCCACACAATGCTTCCATTGCTTCAAGATTGTCAAAGGCTAGATTTATAACAAACTTCAGTCCCCTGGCTTTCTGTTTCTTGGGCGGTAGTGCTGCGAAAAATGAAATGACTGAAAACGGTCCATGTACATACTATGCCCCAAAATCCATGGTCAGCAAGAGACATAATTTCTCATGAGCCCCTGTAGATGTAGGGGCTCATGAGAATTTATGCCTCTTGCAGGTGTCACAGGCTGGCTGAAGAACTGTTCTGCATCAACCAAAAAGCTGAAATTCAGCTTTTGGGGGACTCTGAAATAGCTTTGAATCAGTCTCCAGCACTGAAGACTGTCATGCATGCTAATATATAGCTTGCAATACATTTATTTCCCTCACCTGCACTGTTGTGGATACGAGTAATGAGGTCCTCTTGAGGGACTGATGAGGATGCCAAAGTATAAGCCTCTTCTTCCTCCTGTTTGAGAATTCTCGGGAGTTCCACCAGGGCCTCCAGACTTGCCCATCCTATTGTTGTGGTGGGTACGATCCTCAGGGGCACTTCATATCGCTGATGTCTGTCAAACAAACACATCCGGGACTTACAGGGTGCTGGAAAGGGTCAACTCTAGAGACCTGAAAAATCTTTGGAGATATTATACACTAAAAGTATAATTATAAACAGTAGCCCAGTCTTTTGTCCACCAGGAAGGTGATTTCAAAGACAGGGCACTGAAATAGGGTCTGAACGCATTTTGACCCAAGCTGGATTCGAAGCCGGGACCTTTTGGTCGAGAGTCGAACGCTCTACCACCGAGCCACCCAGCTCCCCTGATGTCTGTCAAACAAATACATCCGGGACTTAAAGGGTGATGAAAATGGTCAACCCTGGAGATATGAAAAATCTTTGGGAGATATTATACACTATAAGTATAATTATAAACAGTAGCCCAGCTAGTGACTTCAACGTCTAGAGATCAGAACAGGTTCATCTGACGGGCAACTAAAATTTTGTCTTGGGCTAGCCGCTACTAACTTTTGAGTCTTGTAGGGCAGCTGACTATATAAAATGTTAGACCTTCATCACCCCTGGACTACAGCTCGCCCGTATTTCACTCACAGGGGGTCATAAGCACAACCCACACATGCAAAAGGTGCTCGGGCGGTTGTGAACATCTACGTGATGACATCACATTAGACTGCTAAACAAATATGAACAATTGTTCCTTAGCACATATGGGTAACTTTTCGCTGATTGCAAGACCTAACCAATTACTTGTACGATCTTGATAAGGGATGAACACAAATCCGTATGGTACTGTCGGGAAACACCTATCCGGTCTTGTAACCCTTTCAATGCCAAAAAATAGGTGCACACGGTCCAACTACTAACTACAAGAGACACAGATCCTCATGAGGCCCAGCAGTTGCAGGGCCTCATGAGGCTCTAGATGCCTCTTGCCGACACCTCTGTATCCACATTCCTTGGACAGCTCAGGCTCTTGTGGCCTTGAATTGACAAAGATTTCAACAGACAAACTGCGACCATGGGCAGTGAAGGGGTTAACACTGTCTTAAATGTGACGTCCGTTTTAACCCTTTGGCTGTCAGTATTCCTGCAGGAATCATCCTAGACCAAACATGCTACCAACAGCCAAAGGGTTAACCCTTTTCATCCTGATACACCCATTGCTTGAAATAAAATATGACTATGATAGTTCAAGGGTGGTGCCAGAATAGCTTGGCGCCTGAGGCGCCAAGCTATTCTGGCACAACCCTTGAACTAAAATGCTTGATCTATCTCCTAATCCATAATTTAGCCTTTATAGGACAATAAGCAATTTTTTTAGACACTCTGACTCAGGAAGTAATGGGTTAATGAACTAAACAGTATAGATGGCAATAATCTCATAGTAAAACAAACAAAAAATAGTGCACACACTCTGTTGTGACTACATATCCAGTAGATTTTGCAGCTTGGAAACAGGTCACTTGAATCTTGTTTTGCTGTCAGAAAAAAGACACACACAGATAAAGATGTGAAAGCAGCCATATTCTAAATATACAGATGAGCAAAAGAAACGTGACATTTTTTGAAACATCAGAAATACTAAGCGTTTCCAATGATTACAAAGCATCAATGTACAGTTTAACGTTCCTGTTTTTTTAAAAGTCCCTTCTAAGTTCTATGAATAGAAGGGACCTTCTAGGACGGCTCGCAGTGGGGCGAATTTAATAGCATGTCCATGATGTCAAAAGGTGGGCAGGCTAAACCTCTAACAATTGAAGTAACAAAATTACGTCATGTCTAGTTACGCTAACCTCACTGCTGAACGTACATTTGGCGCGAAGCGCCGTATGTGCATATGTATGTATGTATGTATGTATGTGTGTGCGTATGTATGTAAACAAGAGAATCTCCAATATTTCTGTACACACAAGCTTGAAACTTGGTGAAATACTTTCTTAAGTGGGTGGCTAAGACAGCCTCTGAGCATATTGTAATTGAATGTCTCATTGAAGACATAAACAACCATTTATAGGAAGTCGGTTGACCCAGATTAGAGTTCGTAATCTTTGTCATATTTACTTGAACTTTTGCATATAGCTAGTCTGGAGAAAGACATTGGATGAGTTCGTTAGCCAGCTTTGTATCCTTTCACCTTTTTTTAGTAGAAATTAATTATTTTCAGAAAAGAATTAAAACAATAAAAAACCTTTACTTCTAGAGAAAGTCAGACAGTGGCGGTGACGTAAAAGAGGCAACTCCGTCACCACGCAGGCACTGACATAATGCTCTAAATATGTCATTCTCTCTCGCGCGTGCGGCTCTCTTTCACACAAACATGCGCGCATCTCATCTTGGAGATGTTTGGAGCGAGCACGCACGCACTAACACACACATCGGCACGCTTTCAGAAGAGCATGCAGGTGACCCGTGTACTTAGTATATCAAGTAGCTAGGTAAAGTCAACCTGCGTTCACACAAATTATAGCAAGACTGAAATTGTACCACGAAGTTCTAGTTTTGTCACTATTTTCTCAAGCCTATGAAGTGAAAGTGAAACTCATATCACATAAAATATAAAATTACGTAAAAACTAAAACTTACGCAATGACAAATGATGTTTGACAAATCAATGACGTGTATGTCCTGCACCCCTTATAGAACTCACTGACGCATTGGCTGATCTGTGAGACTTTTGCAATAGGATATAATTCAACATCAGAATCAGGTCAAAGACAAAAGGTAGAGACCATTGACAGCGAGGACAGCTCTCATATAGAAGGGACTTTGTGGGTTATGGTTCATCCCATCTTGTTTACTTTTTTTGTGGTCAAAATCAGGATTTTATTCTTCTGTTCATAATGTAACTTGAGCATTGTCATGATGAAAAATCACAGTATGCAACCTAGGAACCCTAGGAATCAGACACAATTAGGATCCATGTTTTAATTATAGACATGAACTTGTTCATGTCTATAATTAAAACATGGATCCTAATTGTGTCTGATTCCTAGGGTACCAAAATTATCATTAGTTTTATACTAGACAGATTGTAGATGAGAAATATGACTGTCTTCATCGGCACAACTTTTTTTTGTTTTACCTTGGTATTTTTATCTTCATTAAAAACAGAGAAAATGAGCCCAACAAAGTTGTCATCCATCATCTGGTACATAGCCTGAGTCCGCACATCTGTGGAGAAATGATCAAATAAAATCATTTAATAAGGTGACAGTGAAGACACACAAGAATAATGCAACCAACTTAGTATGCTAAATGTTACAACACAAAATAGACAAAATTTAAATTTTTTTTTATAAAACCTCATAAATAAAAAACATTAACATTATATTGTTTTAAATGCATAAGTAAAATTTCAAAATCATGGGGAAAAAAACACACCAACCCAACAGATGACAACATACTTTTAACAACAAAAATAATAATAATTGTAGTTGTACCCATACAAGATCATTATACAATTAGGCACTGAACTGTCTGTGTTGGGTTACTTCAAGGGTTTCATCGTGGTATTGTAGTCCAATGGAGATGATTATCAGAGTGATGCACTGTACTGCAGAACAAATGTAACCTGAGAAGTAACCCAATACTGTTCTCCGAGTACGGACTATCTGAAGCAATGGATTCACATCTCACGTCATGAGTAACATGCCAAATATTTCTTAAGTCGGACAACATTTCTGTGTGCTACACAGGGGGCGTGACTCTTTTATGCACAGGCTACTAGTACTACACCCAGTTGTGCAAAAAGCGTTCGATTTTCACTGCTAGAATTTCAAAATTTTACCACTGGTGCTGCTTCTAAGTAGCCACTGACAATTTCAGAATCTGTAGCAAGGAAGTGCGGACTTTTCTTGGTGGATTCAAGTGATAGAACGTCTACATTGTGAGCATGGGGCCGTGTGGAAAGCAACTGGATATGTTAGGTCTGATTTCGTTGAAGCATTTTTTCTTTGGCCTCTTTCACCAATCACTACTGAGCTCACACACACGTTCAATAATGAATCAATCTTTCCAACAGATGTAAGTGTCATAGACCTGTCACATTTTCTCTATTTATTTCTCTTTCTTTCTTTTTGCATACAAGTGGCTTTCTAAACAGCATACATATTGGCACGCATGTACAGTGGAGGTTAGAGCTGTCTCAGTTCAGAGTTTGAAATGCGACATATTTGTGTAGCACTTGTGTAATGTACTCTCCGCGCTAGTCATGTCAAAATATGGTACATTTCTTATATTTCCACATCATGTACTACCTTTTGAAGTTTGTGTTTTCAGTTTATTTATGAAGTGAGGTGCCGATTAGCCTGAATCTAAATGTTCTGACCAAAGACCAACGTGCAATAAAGCAGAATTGCGCATTGGCCAGCTGATTAAAAATTGCAGGTACAGCAATGATTCTAGAAGGCATGCAATGGGGGCATTGAACCCCCCTGCAATTTTAATGTGCTGACCGACCACAGTGTTGGAAAATGGACTGACTGCATGGAAATTATATGTTGGTCTGCGATTTTTTAATCACGCAGGACTACATACGGCCTAGAGGTGTCGCATAAAAATCACGACCCAGCACACAATTTCATTTCTGTTCTGTTATGATCACTTCCGATTCTAATGTTAAATTAGCCCCTTGACTGCTACAGATGGTACCATTCAGTGGAAAAGATGTGTAGAAAGAGGACCAACAAGAGGCACAGATTCTCATGAGCCCCCGCAGTTGCGGGGGCTCATGAGAATCTCTGCCTCTTGTATTTGAGTGCTGCTTCAGGTGTTGCGCAAGTCAAGGTGTTAAATGTCAGTAATAGCAGTGGTATCATACCCACGTGGGAAGGCCAGACAGTGATGTGCGGATGGGAGTGGTACCAGCCGATGACGCGCATTGGTCGCTTCAGCTCTCTTGCCAATCGCTGGAAATTGGAACAGAAAATGCTCGATAAACACGGACACAAACAAAACTAATTCAGTAACTGTGACTGTGCCTTCTGTGTGCGACGTACGATTCAGTCACAAGGCTAACCCTTTGGCTGTCAGTAGACCTTTCTGTCACGGCGATTCCTGCAGGAATCGCTGTGACAGACAGCTCTACTGACAGCCAAAGGGTTATGTTAATTTAAATTGACATTGAAATTTTCAGTTGGAATGTAAACATACAAGTACAACATCCTTGATTTGATACCATGAGTTTTGCTTAACTTTATCATTTGGAATACACCAGTGTCTGAAATAAGTTCGACTAAAATAGTTTAAGGGTGGTGCCAGAATAGAAGGGGCCTGTAGGCGCCAAGCTATTCTGGCACCACCCTTGAACTAAAGCCACTGATCTATATCCTTATCTGTAAGTACTATAATGTAGCTTGAATATGGCAGTGTACAAATTTGAAGCTGTTAGCCTCAGTATGATAAGGGTTAAGGTAGTAGAGAAGTCTCTTATGTAGAGCATGTTGGTCACCCTATCATGTGGCGAGACACTGTGATTATCATGTGGCGAGACACTGTGACAGAGTTCACCACCAAGAATATGACAGGTCATATTTGCAAACATGCTTAATTTATGGATAGTTGAAGAAAGTGATATACTGTCCGAAAACAGTGCTTAAGCTGACCATTTCCATGACATTACATATCATGTTCCCTTGTAAATAAGATAATAAAACAAACATTGCGACAAAATCATCCAGCATAATGCAGTTCCTGTGTTTGTGTGATGATGCTGTACTCTGCAGGATATATATATATATTTGTCCCTCCCTACACTAATACACAATTAGGCTCATGGAAACACACTGGTGCTGTTAAAATTTATTTTTAAAAAAATGTTATGCTATTGAAAAGCAAACATACTGGTTTCCACAGTAAAGAAAAAAGTAAAAGATACAAACTGGAATAAGAAAAAAAAAAGAGTCCCGGGGTTTTCGGAATGCCAGTCTGTGTGATAAACACAATATGGACTATTGTCAGTACAAATGAGAAGCACACAGCATTTTCCCCAAATGTCTCCGCAAAGAAACACCATTCTGTACCAATTTAAGAACAAATATCATTTAGTGCCAATTGACCTGATACGGAATATTATTACTGAACTCCCATGATTTGTCCTTTTTGCTGTGCAGTCATAAAAAGCTGGTAAAAAGACAAGAACAAGCATTTTCAGTACCCTACATAAGAGCCCCGGCAGATTTCAATATTGAGCTCAAGCATGCAAACTCATGTATGCCTGCACTGTTTCAGGTTTGAAACTTGACCAATTCATGTGAAAATGGGTCTTTCATATACTAGGCTTAATATATCTGGGGCACATTTAGGGATGTAAAATCAGTCATTTCATGAAAATATTCCAAATTTTTATGACTGTACAGAACAACTGACACATTGTCTGAGTTTCTTAAAAGTAGAATGCATTTGGTCAACTGTCACTGAATGATATTTGTTAAGATTGGTATAGAAAAGTGATTCTTTGAGGAGATATTTGCGAAAAACGTTGTGCACTCCTATGTCAAACAACCTATATCACGGCTCACATAAAACATACCCTTAGTAATGACAGACTACCTACATTGCTTCTGTCTACTGAAAAATGTGAAGCAAAAAACTGCTCAGAGTCAATTATTGCACAGGACTACATAGTTTGAGCACAACTAAAGCTTAAGACATCAGTTTAGACATACATTCCTCCAATAAAAAAAGCTGGAACAATCTAGCATCTATGCAAACACTTGTAACTTTTGTCATGCTCACCTTGCAGAAGCTTTTCTGTTGGTAACATCAGACTTTTTGTAGTTGCACTCAGAATTCAACAGACCAAAACAAACGTCTTTACAAGAAAATACTGTGATTTCATATGCAGTGATCTTGATGTTTCTTTCATACTATCCATAATTTCATACCCATTATTCTATGCATTTTGAATGTGTTTTTGGAAATGGCTGTTTCTATTTTTTTTAGGAGGGGGTGGGGGTCTGAGAGACAGGCGGTTGCAACAAATGACACTATACTTATAGATCTCCAAAATATGAATGGGACCATGGGTAATTCAGGTTCTTAATGGCCTCTATCAAAAAACAAGGGAATCGCTGAGATCATAAAAATTCGGTTTTATCCTCTTTATGTATGTAAATCCATCCACCTTAACACACAGTGCCCCAAGGTCAAACTTCCCAAAACTGGCATTGTCCTATACAGACTGTATAACACAATGTATTATAGTTCAGGAGACTGAGTGACCTTGACAGTGAAGGGTGATGCCGAAAGAGAAAATCACATAACATTAACAGTTAATGTAACGGATTCAACTTCAAGTTGGTGGTGCATGAACAACTTAGCTGAATGGGTTCTGCTTCAACAGCATTGATTACCCAAAAAGTTAACTATTACTTTTTCCAGAAAAGATGGTGGAACCATTGCTGACCTGAGCCTTGCGACAAATTCATTCCAGTTGGATATATGGAACTGTTCAAGTTTAAAAGACATTCCTCCTATTACATGTAGTATCATGTTGCAAATACTTTCTTTGCACTGAAAGTCTACAATATTAATATTCATGCAAACCTCAGCCTTTGTTGAGGCATCTGAAAGCTGTTCTGGAGAAATTTCCACACGATCGGCCTGTTTGTCTGAACGACGCAGCATAATGACTGCTGAGATGTGAACAGCAGAATTCTCATCCACCTGGAAAACACATAATGATTTGTATTTAATCAAATTAGTAAGCTAATTAAAAAATACTTTGCTATTTTTCTTGTTCTTTGTTATCACGTGAGTTTGTTTCAGTGAAACACATTGTCCTACTTATTAGAATAAAAAATGTAACAAAAACCTCTCTCTCATCAAGAAGTCAGGCCTGCACACCTTCACTCACACTAGGTACTCAATCACACCAAGTGATTTATAAGTAGCAAACCTGTCCAAGAAAACCACCCAAAGTAATTTCCACACAGGGCCATCACATGCCCGCTTCATACTGCATTTATGGTAGTGGGCATTATCTCAGTCGGAAAGCTATAGACCATATTCATCCACAACACTGAAACCGACAGCGAGTGTCAACTAATTAACCCTTTTACTTTAACTTTTAGCCTCAGGTCCCATTTCTCAAATTTTGGAGGTATTGCCTAAGGACTATGTACCAGTTGCAGGGGATGGATTGACCAAGATAATTCAAGGGTAGTGCCAGATTAGCTTGGCACCTTCAGGCATCAAGCTAATCTGGCACTACCCTTGAATTATCATGGTCAATCTCCTGCTGTTGTGACTCGGGGCTGAATGGGTTAAGCATGTCATTTGGTGCTTGTCAGTGAAATTTGTGCCTTTTTATTTTAGACTTTAAGTTTATTGAAGATCTATACGTATGGCCAACCTTGCGAACCCCCAGGACTGCCCCTGCTTCCTCACCCTTCATCTGCACACATACGTTGTAACCATCCTCGCTCCTCTCCTACTTTGACGCATTTAACGATGCACCCAAGCAAATTTCATTTAACATTAAAGCTGTCTTGTAAGTTTCAATGCAAAATGTGTGTGGAAATCATTTTTCTTATCCCACCCTTTGGAAAACATCCACAGTGGTACATGTCCCCAAGAACCCATGCCCATCTGAACCTAACCATTTCCGCCCTGTTGCATTAACTTCATTAATCAGGAAGTGCTTTGAAAAACTTATTTTGTCACACATTCTCACACTTGTGCAGCCCAAACTTGACCCGTATCAGTTTGCATACAGGTGTCATAGGGGCACAGAGGATGCAGTAGCCTGCCTCTTACAGATGCTGTTTAAACACCTGGATTCAGCTGGCGACTATGCACATATTTTGTTTGATTTCACTTTTTCAGTTCCGTCTTCAATATGATACAGCGTCACATCATGATTGATAATTACGGAAACTCAATCTGCCCCGTCATTGTCCACTGGGTTTTTGATTTTCTCTGTAACCGCCTGCAGTGTGTCAGAGTTGGTGATACAAAGTCGCCTCTTTTGTTTTGATGAGAAACACAGGCACCCCATAGGGGTATGTTCCGAGTCCATTTTTGTATATTTTGTACACCAATGACTGTTGATCATATGACCCCATCTACAATGTTTTTGAAGTTCTCGGATGATGCAGAAATTTTGCCTTTGTTGAATAACACTTCTTCTTTCAAGGCATATCACTTATCAGTCTTCAGTTCGCTTCTTTTCTAGATGGTGTAGCAACAATTTTCTCTATTTGAATGTATCAAAAAAAAAGAAATGTGTACTGATTTTCATTCTGGCACAATAACAGACAGCTCCACTGTGATTGACCAATGACGGCGAGCCTGTTGAACAGGTCGCATTGTTCAGATATCTTGGTGTTGTCTTTGACAACAAACTGTCATTCACAGAGCATGTTACAGCAGTCCAAAAGAAGTGTCAGCAGCGATTTTACAAGCTGTGCAGGTTGCGCTCATTCAACCTTGACACAAAACTTCTTCTTCTCCTCTACCGCAGCCTTGTCGAGTCTCTTCTGACATACTGCAACTCATGCTATTTTCCGTTGCTGTCTGCGACAATCAAAACAAACTTCTGAAAATTACACACACTGCTGCTAAGATTACTGGCCTTCCCACCCCCTCCATTACTGAGCTTTGTGACCGTGCAATCCTGCAAGGCATGTGGTTGCTGACACTGATCATCCACTAAATAAGGCGTGTGTGGAACTCCCTGCCAACTGAAATGCGGAATCTGCCCACATTGTCACAGTTCAAAGCTCACTTAACCCATATCCTACTGAGGCTAAAAGCTTCAAATTTGTACACTGCCTAAATGCAAGCTACATTATAGTACTTACAGATAAAGATCATATAGACCAATGGCTTTAGTTCAAGGGTGGTGCCAGAATAGCTTGGCGCCTAGATGCGCCAAGCTATTCTGGCACTACCCTTGAACTATTTTAGTCAAACTTATTTTACACACTGGTGTATTCCGAATGATAAGGGTTAATTAAAGACTTTTCTTTTCTGTCGGGCATTTAACACTTAGCTCATCTTTAGCTAACTGCTGACTGCCTTTTATTCTGATCCTAGAGGAAGTGAATGTATAGTTTTGGGAAGAGATGGGGTGTTTTAAACTAAAGTAGTGTATAATCGTGCATGTGTCTGAGAGAGAGGGTGTGCTGTTGTGCATGCGCAGCGAGTCCAGTGTTTTCCTGGAGAATAGCGCTATACAAGAACTATGTATTATTATTATTTTTATTATTAAATAGCTATTTTGATCTACTCCCATTTGGCCGCCGCTGCATGAGATGTAAGAAGGCGCGGTACAGCAAGAGTTTCATGCTGATGCTTATTTGGGTGTATTGTATTTGTATGATATTATTGACATTCGGGCCTTTGGGGGTAAAAGCCAGTGGGTCTAACATACTGTAGCTGGACTTGCTGTGTTTTGCCCTTGAAGGACTCGTATAACTTAATTTATTATAACTTTGCAGAACACAATGTGGTGTCTCATTTTTATCTAGGCAATGCTGATAAGTGTGTGTGTGTGTGTGTGTGTGTGTGTTTATAGAATACTTTTTAGTGACATTTCAATTCTCATAGCTGCCTTATTGTGATGCAAGTGCCTAAATTACGTAAATCATGTGATATTTAGTGTTGTTTAAATTAATTAGCTTACATGTTTTATGCGATATGCCATTGCGTTAGAATGTGATGTGTATAGTGGTTGTATTCTTTATCGGTCTCATTTTAGATTATGTTTCTTACTAATCCTGTTACCTCTTTTCTATGAGCTGTGACAAGAATATCCCTTTTGAGACAATAAATCTTGAAGTATGCAACCTGTGTCGTCTGCCTGATTTCTGATTTTGATCTGTATCGAAACAAGTCACTAACCCACCACATTGGTGGGTTTGGTGCAATGGTGGCCTGCTCTAATTTTTGGTGCAACGGTGGCCTGCTCTAATTTTAACTTGGGTTAGGTTTGGAAAGTCAAGTGATCAACATAACTTGTTGAATTTTAGCCCAAGATAACTCAAGATGTGTGATCAGAAAAAAACTTAGTCTGGTTTAAGTTAAATTTGTTTTATCTATCGCGTATTTTGTCCTGGATTCTTTTAGGTCACATCATCACTTGAGTCATGTTAATCCTTTGCCTGTTGGAAGCGGGTTTTGTCACGATGAGACAAAATCTGTCACTGACAGCCAAAGGGTTAAATTTGGCCACATTGTCTAAGCTGGGTTTACTGGGTGATGGGCCTGAGCCTTACAAAGTAGCAGAAAGATGACATGACCAACAACAAAAAAGGGGTGGTCTGCTTAGATAGGGGGTCGCCTTATTCTGGTGATCACCTTGACAGGTTTGACTGCATCAAGCTTTTAATTTAACCCCTTCTCTGCCTTTAGACACATTTTGTTTTTGAAACTGTAAATGTAAGGTCAACGATCCCAAGCCACCAAATCAACATGGACAAAAAGTTGTTTCAGCAACAGGCATATATCCCCATGAGTCCCCGCAAATGCGGGGCTCATGAGAATCAATACCTCTTGCAGATGGGTGACATTACTTTTTCCTCGGCAGTAACAGGGTTAAACTCCGCCTGTCCAAGACCATGCATACATACACGCTTACAATCAGAAGAAAATACACCTAAATGTGTTTGCTTGATGTTTATAAATGATTCACTGATAGTGATACACACAGAATCAGTACAAGTAAAACAGACCACAGGCTAGCAGATCGATCTCAGCACTCTCTGAGAGTGTATCTCCGAGATCTATCTGCGGGCCCGTGATATTGATAGCAACAAACCTCTCCTATCAGCAGACCCATCACCTCTTCTCTTTCTGTCGAAAGAGCATGCGTGAGACACACAAGGTACGCATCTGACTCCAGATTAACGCTGGTAGCAGGCATTCTGCTAAATGATATGAAATTCGCAAATTAACACACACGACGATTATTTAACGCCGGCATTCCTCAGCTTTGTCAACCGGAAGTGGCAAAGTAAGGTTGCCGGTCAACTCGCCCATATGCCATCTCGCCCAAGGTACGAGTCAGCTCGGCAAAGGAAGGAGTCAAGTCGCAAAAGATGTTCATGTGTCTCTGCAGAAACAGGACTCTGAGACACAGATGCTCATGTGCATCCTGTAGTAGCAAGAGACATATATTCGCATATGCCCCTGCCCCTGCAGAAACAATACACCATTGACGTCATGGCGGCCATAAGGGCCCATCAGCAGGTTCGGCGCCACTGAAACAACTTGAATACCTTATTGGTCACAGGGGGTACAATGCATGGTTCCTTTGACCCCTCTCTCAGGCCTCAGGTCAGACTGATTGATTGATTGATTGTACACTGCTTAACGTCCCGACAGCAACAAGGCTTTCTCAGGACGTGCCTGCACTGCTTGTGAAAAAACAACAACTAAACAGAACATTGAATGTATGTCGCCAGAGCCGGTCAAAGACATTAAATAAACCTAACACATGGGGCCTACATAAAGCTAAGACCATTTAGCAACACACATCCAATATCAAGAGGCGGCTACAGGCAGTGCAGACAGTAGGGAGAGGTTTATAAAGGCAAATACAGGTGAATGGACAAAGGGTAGACACTGAGAAACACATGCACCAGAATAGAGAGAAAAACCCACCTGTGGGGCTGACCAGGGTAGCGAACCCCCCATGACCCGTGCAATACCTTGACTTATCAGATACTAGCCTCACGTATTTGTATCCTCCCCCACCCCCCTCCCATGCACATCCCCCCCCCCCCTTCACAACACACATACACATAATTATTTTAAGACCCAAGGTCCCATTTCTCAAATGTTGGAGATGTTGCATAACCTCTGTGTAACAGAGCTGCATATTGATTGACCATCATAATTCAAGGGTAGTGTCAGATTAGATTGGCGTCTTCAGGAGACAAGCTAGTAATCTGACACTACCCTTAAATTATCATGGTCAAGCCATCTGCTGATTCAGGTTCCCGGGCGATATGGGGTAAGACACTTTCACAAATACTGCCGAAATGTTCTAAGAACACATGACAGGATCGGATCACTTTACACCAGGGGAGGGGGGGGGGGGGGGAGGGAGTCCAATCTTCTTGTTTGGGACCCTGAACCTCAGTGATACAAAAGGCCTCCACGACCCTACACTTTCCTTCGACGGGGGCCGAAAAACCAAAAAATCAAACAGTGGGGCTGGGGGGGGGGGGGGGGGGGGGGGGGGGGGGGAGGAGGGAGGAGTTGAAAAACTTTGTTTTCAGGGATCAGGAAAGGGGGGTGGGGTAGGCATCAGACCCTTGTTTCCAGGGCCTGACAGATCAAACAAGAGGGGGGTGGGGGGGGGGGTGGTAGTTGTCGCTGAGACCTTGCTTCCAGTGGCCGCAAAATCAAATGGGGGGGGGGGGGGGGGATTTCTTCAGACATTGTAATCAAACGATGTGGGTGGGGGGGGGGGGGGGTGGGGGGGTGGGGGGGGGAGGGGAGGGGGCTTGATTGTACACTGCTTAACGTCCCGACAGCAACAAGGCTTTCTCAGGACGTGCCTGCACTGCTTGTGAAAAAAAAAAAAAAACAAGAACATTGAATGTATGTCGCCAGCCGGTCAAATACATTAAATAAACCTAACACATGGGGCCTAAATAAAGCTAAGACCATTTAGCAACACACATCCAATATCAAGAGCTACAGGCAGTGCAGACATTAGGGAGAGTTTTAAAAGGCAAATACAGGTGAATGGACAAAGGGTAGACAGAAACACATGCCCCAGAATAGAGAGAAAAACCCACCCTGTGGGGCTGACCAGGGTGACCCTGGGAACTAAAAAATACCTAACCCCACCCAAGTCTCCCAGGGCAGACCCGGGTGGGGGGATGGGGCGGGCGTCATACCTTGCTTTCAGGGTCGAAGAATCAAAGAACGGAGAGAGGAGGGTGGGGGGTGGCGTGGTAGTCGACGGACCTTGCTTCCAGGGGCCGCAAAATTCAAACAACCGATTTGGGGGGTGGGGGGAGGGTTGAGCGACAGACCTTGCTTTCAGGGGTGGAAAATCAAACAGTGGGGAATGCGGGGAAGGGGCGCAATTTGATAGTCCTTGCTTCCAGGGGCCGAATGAACAAACAAGGGATGGGGGGGGGGGGGGGGGGTCCGAACACCCCCGAAAAGGGACTTTGTTATAGCATTTTTACAAATTTTGGCTCTGGATGGGGGATCCATGGACCCCACTCTCCACTGCCCCCCCCCCCTCCCCTTGGATCCAACCCTGCACCCCCTCCCCCACCCTTGACCTTTGCAATGAGTTGAGTAAATTGTGATAAAAACATTAGATATTAGCAACATTTTTGCAATTTTTTTTCAATCAAATTTAGCACAAAGGTAGCTGATGATAAGACCTACCTCTTCATACCAAACTGGCATTTTACACACATATTTGACAGCCTGTGATTCTGACTTTTCAAAAGTGTTATCCAAAACAGTATGCATAGATAGGCCTTGCCACAAAGTATCCTTGGGCCAAGTTTGAAGAATGTGGCTTGAACAGTCTCCGATAAAATGCCAACGTTAAAGATTACGACGGACAAACAACCACTGGCCCAAAACATAGACTCACTTTTGCTTCGCACATGAGCAAAAAATGTACTACTCATACGTACGCACACACACAAACACCACACCACACACACACACACACCACATACACACACTTACACACACAAAGACACACACTTACACACACACACACACATACTCAGTCACATAAAAATGATCCCACCACCCGCAAGATCAATCTGGATATTGTCTTGCTGACTGATAAAAACAGTGCCATCAATAGGCAAACGCCACCCATCTCCAAAGGGCATAGATCTTGATTTAACAGACCATAATGTGGATTTTAGATGTAACATGTGTGTCCCTTGTGACAAAGAGATGACATTTTGCACCAGCAAAATCCATGTTTTCTCAAAATCTAATTAGTTTTCACACAGCTGTCAAACACCCGTGACCCTTGACCTTTATGATATCGACTGAACTAGTATACATGATAGGAAGGTCTTATCATCACCTGTGTGCCAAATCTGATTGAAAATTGTGTGAAAATGTGCATAATACCTACAATTTTATCAACAACTGGTATTTTACACACATTTGCAAGCCTGTGACCCTCTCCACGTTTGCAGTATTTGAGAAAAAATCATCTTTTGACAAAATATGGCTATTTTGGACCTATTTTCTGAGCTCTTGTGACCCTTGACCTTTCCGAGGAATCAACCAAATTAGTATGAATTGAAAGGTCTTACCCTCAGGTTATCTTAGTACCAAGTTTGGGTTTGAAGTTGTGAATAATATTTTAGAAGAAAAAAAAAATTATGTCAAAATATAGCTATTTTTTACCTATTTTCTAAGCCCCTGTGACCTTCCCCTTTGTGAGAGGTCACTCAAATTGCTATGTTTGGAAAGGTCTTGACACAAAGTATCCTTGGGCCAAGTTGGAAGACTATGGCTTGAATAGTCTCCGAGAAAATGCCAACGTTAAAGTTTTCGACACAGACCATGGCAGACGGATGACGGACAGAAGATGAAATAATAGAATCACTTTCGCTTCGCACGCCCGTCAGCCAACAGAAAAGTGAATACGGTCCTTTCACTATCTGTGACCTCATGTGAACGCTGTAAAAATAAAATCTTACCTTAAAATGCATCTTCTTAGCACCAGTCTGACCATTGTTTGGTAATCCCCCATCGCTTGTTCAAGTTTACTGTCCCACCGGCACTGGTATTAGGCTTCGTGCGTCACGTGATCATTTTCAATGCGTCCGCCATGTTGGAAAGGTTGACGTACTTCCTTTTACAGCAGAGAGAGTAAACAGAGCGTGTTTTTCTGTTTTAAAAAATGGAAAAAGTGAAGGGAAGGGATACTAGAAAATATATTGATCGACTGGACAGTGAACATAGGGTTCGGTACGAAGAAAAAATTCAATTTTTGAATGGTTTTGAGAGTGCACAACTCAGTGAAACATATCAGTACTCGCCAAACATATCAGTACCTACACCGCCTGTCGGCCCACCCACCAGCAGTCTTCAAAGGACAATTAAAAGGGAAAACACCCCACATCGCAAGAGACTGCTATAACGCAGCTGAAAGAATTTGTAAAAACGAAAGTTGAACCTCACAAACACTAGGATACAACTCGATGCGAGAATCCTTCCTAAAGTGAGCCAACGACCTACTAACTCAAGTCAGTAGGAAAGCCCTAGAGCTATCAATCCTAATCCCCAGCCAATACGGGAGATAGGATTAAACGGAGATCGAGATACGTGCAGCAGAACGCTACACTAAATTCTCTTCTCCACGGTTTGGTCCGCTGACGATGAGGAGTACCGGCAATTTAAAGCAAAACTTCCTCGAAACACACATGAACTAGACATAAAAATTCAGACTGACTTGTGTCGCTCGAGTGTGTACGGCCGGCCGATAAAAACAGGCCATTTCATCGGATAGTGTGCGATGTGATACACTTTTTTACAAACTTTTTATCATCTGCCAAAAATAACAAATGCACAAATGCCAAGAAGGAAACGACGCAATCGTCAATGTTTTCAGCCCACGTCTGTGTAGGGAAAAGAGAAGTCTTTTGGAAAACTGTTAATAAAACTGACAGATAACAGAAATAATTAATAAAAGTAAGTTGAAATGAGCGTTACCAGCGTGAAACTGTCTTGAGCAAACACGACATCCTTCTGAAGAATGCGAGAAAGTGATCCTCTCCAAGTTGATAGCGGATACCCAAGCCAACCTTCTCCTACTTGTCAAATCTTTCATTTGCGATCCTTGGTTTGTTTTAACTTTAGGAATGCGAAAAAAACTTAACATTTTCATTGATTCTGGCTCCAGTTGTGTTATGTGAACTCATAAAACAATCTTTAACGCAGCAACGCGCACCTTTCTCAGGCATTTTCGATGGCAGATTCGACGATTATAAACGACTCGACAGTGTACTTTCAGTTTCTCACCTTGCCGTCATGGCGTCGCGCAAGGAGTTTTGGGATTGACTGACGTCACATTCACGAAGCCTATAGGTTAGTTAAGAAGTACCCAACGGAGAAAGAAACACGCTTAGAAAAAACGGTACAACACAATAAAACTGTTAATAAAACTGACAGATAACAGAAATAATTAATAAAAGTAAGTTGAAATGAGCGTTACCAGCGTGAAACTGTCTTGAGCAAACACGACATCCTTCTGAAGAATGCGAGAAAGTGATCCTCTCCAAGTTGATAGCGGATACCCAAGCCAACCTTCTCCTACTTGTCAAATCTTTCATTTGCGATCCTTGGTTTGTTTTAACTTTAGGAATGCGAAAAAAACTTAACATTTTCATTGATTCTGGCTCCAGTTGTGTTATGTGAACTCATAAAACAATCTTTATAGGTTAGTTGTAGGCGGTTTAGGATCTAAAGCTGTGTTCCCCTCCTCCTTTCACATCCGGGCTTGGGACCGGCAAGGGCGGAGTTGTATTGTATTCCTCTGCAGATATACATCCAAAACGCACATAAGACTTTAGAATTTCAAGGTCCTGACTTTCAAAATACAAGTTTGCGCGCACATGGGTCACAAATGTCATATAAAAACCGCAAAATGAGCGAAACTAATTTTTTTTTTTTTTTTTTTTTTTTTTTTGTAAAGAACTGTTTTGACCAAGAAACGGTTTCTCGAGTTTCGCCTCCAAAATGGGTTTTTCTGTGCAGTAATGGTCCGCTGAACAGCCTGTGTTGATTTCAAAGCGATCGGACGACTTTGCGTTCCGTCACCATTGACGTCATGGCAGCCATAAGGGCCCATCAGCAGGTTCGGCGCCATTTTGACCAAGAGTTGAATCGTTTTCTCGAGTTTCGCCTCCAAAATGGGTTTTTCTGTGCAGGAATGGTCCGCTGAACAGCCTGTGTTGATTTCAAAGCGATCGGACGACTTTGCGTTCCGTCACCATTGACGTCATGGCGGCCATAAGGGCCCATCAGCAGGTTCGGCGCCATTTTGACCAAGAATCGTTTTCTCGAGTTTCGCCACCAAAATGGGTTTTTCTGTGCAGGAATGGTCCGCTGAACAACCTGTGTTGATTTCAAAGCGATCGGACGACTTTGCGTTCCGTCACCATTGACGTCATGGCGGCCATAAGGGCCCATCAGCAGGTTCGGCGCCATTTTGACCAAGAATCGTTTTCTCGAGTTTCAACTCCAAAATGCGTTTTTCTGTGCAGGAATGGTCCGCTGAACAGCCTGTCTTGATTTCAAAGCGATCGGATGACTTTGCGTTCCGTCACCATTGACGTCATGGCAGCCATAAGGGCCCATCAGCACGTTCGGCGCCATTTTGACCAAGAATCGTTTTGTCGAGTTTCGCCTCCAAAATGGGTTTTTCTGTGCAGGAATGGTCCGCTGAACAGACTGTTTTGATTTCAAAGCGATCGGACGACTTTGCGTTCCGTCACCATTGACGTCATGGCAGCCATAAGGGCCCATCAGCAGGTTCGGCGCCATTTTGACCAAGAATCGTTTTCTCGAGTTTCGCCTCCAAAATGGGGTTTTCTGTGCAGGAATGGTCCGCTGAACAGCCTGTGTTGACTTCAAAGCGATCGGACGACTTTGCGTTCCGTCACCATTGACGTCATGGCGGCCATAAGGGCCCATCAGCAGGTTCGGCGCCATTTTGACCAAGAATCGTTTTCTCGAGTTTCGCCTCCAAAATGGGTTTTTCTGTGCAGGAATGGTCCGCTGCACAGCCTGTGTTGATTTCAAAGCGATCGGACGACTTTGCGTTCCGTCACCATTGACGTCATAGCAGCCAGAAGGGCCCATCAGCAGGTTCGGCGCCATTTTGACCAAGAATCGTTTTCTCGAGTTTTGCCTCCAAAATGGGGTTTTCTGTGCAGGAATGGTCCGCTGAACAGCCTGTGTTGATTTCAAAGCGATCGGACGACTTTGCGTTCCGTCACCATTGACGTCATGGCAGCCATAAGGGCCCATCAGCAGGTTCGACGCCATTTTGACCAAGAATCGTTTTCTCGAGTTTCGCCTCCAAAATGGGTTTTTCTGTGCAGGAATGGTCCGCTGAACAGCCTGTGTTGATTTCAAAGCGATCGGACGTTTTTGCGTTCCGTCACCATTGACGTTATGGCAGCCATAAGGGCCCATCAGCAGGTTCGGCGCCATTTTAACCAAGAATCGTTTTCTCGAGTTTCGCGTCCAAAATGGGTTTTTCTGTGCAGGAATGGTCCGCTGAACAGCCTGTGTTGATTTCAAAGCGATCGGACGACTTTGCGTTCCGTCACCATTGACGTCATGGCGGCCATAAGGGCCCATCAGCAGGTTCGGCGCCATTTTGACCAAGAATCGTTTTCTCGAGTTTCGCCTCCAAAATGGGTTTTTCTGTACAGGAATGGTCCGCTGAACAGCCTGTGTTGATTTCAAAGCGATCAGACGACTTTGCGTTCCGTCACCATTGACGTCATGGCGGCCATAAGGGCCCATCAGCAGGTTCGGCGCCATTTTGACCAAGAATCGTTTTCTCGAGTTTCGACTCCAAAATGGGTTTTTCTGTGCAGGAATGGTCCGCTGAACAGCCTGTGTTGATTTCAAAGCGATCGGACGACTTTGCGTTCCGTCACCATTGTCGTCATGGCAGCCATAAGGGCCCATCAGCAGGTTTGGCGCCATTTTGACCAAGAATCGTTTTCTCGAGTTTCCCCTCTAAAATGGGTTTTTCTGTGCAGGAATGGTCCGCTGAACAGCCTGTGTTGATTTCAAAGCGATCGGACGACTTTGCGTTCCGTCACCATTGACGTCATGGTGGCCATAAGGGCCCATCAGCAGGTTCGGCGCCATTTTGACCAAGAATCGTTTTCTCGAGTTTCGCCTCCAAAATGGGTTTTTCTGTACAGGAATGGTCCGCTGAACAGCCTGTGTTGATTTCAAAGCGATCGGACGACTTTGCGTTCCGTCACCATTTACGTCATGGCGGCCATAAGGGCCCATCAGCAGGTTCGGCGCCATTTTGACCAAGAATCGTTTTGTCGAGTTTCGCCTCCAAAATGGGTTTTTCTGTGCAGGAATGGTCCGCTGAACAGCCTGTGTTGATTTCAAAGCGATCGGACGACTTTGCGTTCCGTCACCATTGACGTCATGGCGGCCATAAGGGCCCATCAGCAGGTTCGGCGCCATTTTGATCAAGAATCGTTTTCTCGAGTTTCGCCTCCAAAATGGGTTTTTCTGTGCAGGAATGGTCCGCTGAACAGCCTGTGTTGATTTCAAAGCGATCGGACGACTTTGCGTTCCGTCACCATTGACGTCACGGCGGCCATAAGGGCCCATCAGCAGGTTCGGCGCCATTTTGACCAAGAATCGTTTTCTCGAGTTTCGCCTCCAAAATGGGTTTTTCTGTGCAGGAATGGTCCGCTGAACAGCCTGTGTTGATTTCAAAGCGATCGGACGACTTTGCGTTCCGTCACCATTGACGTCATGGCAGCCATAAGGGCCCATCAGCAGGTTCGGCGCCATTTTGACCAAGAATCGTTTTCTCGAGTTTCGCCTCCAAAATGGGTTTTTCTGTGCAGGAATGGTCCGCTGAACAGCCTGTGTTGATTTCAAAGCGATCGGACGACTTTGCGTTCCGTCACCATTGACGTCATGGCGGCCATAAGGGCCCATCAGCAGGTTCGGCATCATTTTGAACAAGAATCGTTTTCTCGAGTTTCGCTTCCAAAATGGGTTTTTCTGTGCAGGAATGGTCCGCTGAACAGCCTGTGTTGATTTCAAATCGATCAGACGACTTTGCGTTCCGTCACCATTGACGTCATGGCGGCCATAAGGGCCCATCAGCAGGTTCGGCTCCATTTTGACCAAGAATCGTTTTCTCGAGTTTCGCCTCCAAAATGGGTTTTTCTGTGCATAAATGGTCCGCTGAACAGCCTGTGTTGATTTCAAAGCGATCGGACGACTTTGCGTTCCGTCACCATTGACGTCATGGCGGCCATAAGGGCCCATCAGCAGGTTAGGCGCCATTTTGACCAAGAATCGTTTTCTCGAGTTTCGCCTCCAAAATGGGTTTTTCTATGCAGGAATGGTCCGCTGAACAGCCTTGTTGATTTCAAAGCGATCGGACGACTTTGCGTTCCGTCACCATTGACGTCATGGCAGCCATAAGGGCCCATCAGCAGGTTCGGCGCCATTTTGACCAAGAATCTTTTTCTCGACTTTCGCCTCGAAAATGGGTTTTTCTGTGCAGGAATGGTCCGCTGAACAGCCTGTGTTGATTTCAAAGCGATCGGACGACTTTGCGTTCCGTCACCATTGACGTCATGGCGGCCATAAGGGCCCATCAGCAGGTTCGGCGCCATTTTGACCAAGAATCGTTTTCTCGAGTTTCGCCACCAAAATGGGTTTTTCTGTGCAGGAATGGTCCGCTGAACAGCCTGTGTTGATTTCAAAGCGATCGGACGACTTTGCGTTCCGTCACCATTGACGTCATGGCGGCCATAAGGGCCCATCAGTAGGTTCTGCGCCATTTTGACCAAGAATCGTTTTCTCGAGTTTCGCCTCCAAAATGGGTTTTTCTGTGCAGGAATGGTCCGCTGAACAGCCTGTGTTGATTTCAAAGCGATCGGACGACTTTGCGTTCCGTCACCATTGACGTCATGGCGGCCATAAGGGCCCATCAGCAGGTTCGGCGCCATTTTGACCAAGAATCGTTTTGTCGAGTTTCGCCTCCAAAATGGGTTTTTCTGTGCAGGAATGGTCCGCTGAACAGCCTGTGTTGATTTCAAAGCGATCGGACGACTTTGCTTTCCGTCACCATTGACGTCATGGCGGCCATAAGGGCCCATCAGCAGGTTCGGCGCCATTTTGACCAAGAATCGTTTTCTCGAGTTTCGCCTCCAAAATGGGTTTTTCTGTGCAGGAATGTTCCGCTGAACAGCCTGTGTTGATTTCAAAGCGATCGGACGACTTTGCGTTCCGTCACCATTGACGTCATGGCGGCCATAAGGGCCCATCAGCAGGTTCGGCGCCATTTTGACCAAGAATCGTTTTGTCGAGTTTCGCCTCCAAAATGGGTTTTTCTGTGCAGGAATGGTCCGCTGAACAGCCTGTGTTGATTTCAAAGCGATCGGACGACTTTGCGTTCCGTCACCATTGACGTCATGGCGGCCATAAGGGCCCATCAGCAGGTTCGGCGCCATTTTGACCAAGAATCGTTTTCTCGAGTTTCGCCTCCAAAATGGGTTTTTCTGTGCAGGAATGGTCCGCTGAACAGCCTGTGTTGATTTCAAAGCGATCGGACGACTTTGCGTTCCGTCACCATTGACGTCATGGCGGCCATAAGGGCCCATCAGCAGGTTCGGCGCCATTTTGACCAAGAATCGTTTTCTCGAGTTTCGCGTCCAAAATGGGTTTTTCTGTGCAGGAATGGTCCGCTGAACAGCCTGTGTTGATTTCAAAGCGATCGGACGACTTTGCGTTCCGTCACCATTGACGTCATGGCGGCCATAAGGGCCCATCAGCAGGTTCGGCGCCATTTTGACCAAGAATCGTTTTCTCGAGTTTCGCCTCCAAAATGGGTTTTTCTGTGCAGGAATGGTCCGCTGACCAGCCTGTGTTGATTTCAAAGCGATCGGACGACTTTGCGTTCCGTCACCATTGACGTCATGGCAGCCATAAGGGCCCATCAGGAGGTTCGGCGCCATTTTGACCAAGAATCGTTTTCTCGAGTTTCGCCACCAAAATGGGTTTTTCTGTGCAGGAATGGTCCGCTGAACAGCCTGTGTTGATTTCAAAGCGATCGGACGACTTTGCGTTCCGTCACCATTGACGTTATGGCGGCCATAAGGGCCCATCAGCAGGTTCGGCGCCATTTTGACCAAGAATCGTTTTGTCGAGTTTCGCCTCCAAAATGGGTTTTTCTGTGCAGGAATGGTCCGCTGAACAGCCTGTGTTGATTTCAAAGCGATCGGACGACTTTGCGTTCCGTCACCATTGACGTCATGGCGGCCATAAGGGCCCATCAGCAGGTTCGGCGCCATTTTGACCAAGAATCGTTTTCTCGAGTTTCGCCTCCAAAATGGGTTTTTCTGTGCAGGAATGGTCCGCTGAACAGCCTGTGTTGATTTCAAAGCGATCGGACGACTTTGAGTTCCGTCATAAATTCTCATGTGAAATTCTCACCTAAGATAAATTTTTTTAAAAACCAGCTGGACGAATTACCAAAATTTAAAGAGATTTTCTATTCCTATGATGAATGATTTATAGGAAAATTGCATGCATAGCAGACCCATAAAGTAACTAAAGAAAGAAAGGACATTTGCAAAGGCCTCACGGCCTATTTTGTCCTCACACTGCTGCTGCTGCTGCTGCTGCTGCTGCTACTGCGCTACTACTACCACTATGTGCCCAAGGAGAATCAAGAGACACAACGATGCCCCCCTGCAGAAACGCATTGCCAAGACAGATTCACGTGCCCCTGCAGAAACACGAGACACAGCTGGCCTTATGTCTCTGCAGAAAAGACAGATTCTTATGCGTCCCTGCAGAAACGTGACAAGAGGAATAAATGCACATGTGTAGTACCTGCTGGAACCTCATGTGTCCGTGCAGCGAAGCAAGATGCCCCTATGACGAGAGACATATACATGTGTCCCTGCTGAAACAAGAGACATAGACTCTCATGTCAGTCCGTGCGGAAGCAAGAGGCGTATATTATGCACAAGTGTCCCGGCATGCTGAAACAAGAGACACCGATATATTTTCATGTACCCCTACTGAAACTGTGTGTCCCGCGGGCAGAAACAAGAAACATAGATTTTCATGTACCCTTACAGAAAAAGAGACACTGATGTTCATTTGCCCCTGCAGAATGAAGAAACAGATTCTCACTTACCCCTACTGATGCCTATAGATACGCATGTGTCCCTGCAGAAACAAAGAGACATAGATGCTCATGTGTCCCCGCAGAGGGAAGAGGCATAGATTCTCATGTACTCCTACTGAAACAAAGAGGCATAGATGGTAGTGTATCCCTACAGAAACATAGATTCGCAAATAGATGATCATGTGTCCCTGCAGAAACAATTTGAGAAATAAATTCTCATGTGTCCCTGCAGAAACAAGAGGCATAGATTCTCATGTGCCCCTGAAAGAGGCATAGATGCTCATGTGTCCCCGCAGAAAGAGGCATAGATGCTCATGTGGGCATGCAGAAAGAGGCATAGATGCTCATGTGTCCCCGCAGAAAGAGGCATAGATGCTCATGTGGGCATGCAGAAAGAGACATAGATGTTCATAATGGGCCTGCAGCAACACGAGACATAGATGCTCATGTATCCATACAGACTGAAACAAGAAACTGACATAGGTTCTCATTTGGCTTTGCAGAAGTAGGTATAGATGGTCGTGTGTTTCTGCAGAAACAAGAGGCACAGATGCTAATTTACCCCTATTGAGAAACAGGAGGCATAGGTGCTCATATGCCCTGCAGAAATGATTGATTGATTGTACATTGCAGTAGCGTCCCGACAGCAACAAGGCTTTCTCAGGACGTGCCTGCACTGCTTGTGAAAAAAAACAAAAACAGAACATTGAATGTATGTCGCCAGCCGGTCAAATACATTAAATAAACCTAACACATGGGGCCTAAATAAAGCTAAGACCATTTAGCAACACACATCCAATACCAAGAGCTACAGGCAGTGCAGACAGTAGGGAGAGTTTTAAAAAGGCAAATACAGGTGAATGGACAAAGGGTAGACAGAAACACATGCCCCAGAATAGAGAGAAAAACCCACCCTGTGGGGCTGACCAGGGTGACCCTGGGAACTAAAAAATACCTAACCCCACCCTAGTCCCCCAGGGCAGACCCGGGTGGGGGTGCCCTGCAGAAACAAAAGACACAGATGCTCATGTTGCCGTGCAGAAACAAGACAGGTGCTCATGTGCCCCTGCAGAAACAAGACACAGAATCTCAATATCCCTGCAAAAGCAATATATAAATCGTCGTGAATCTGTGATGGTACCCCCTCACCCCAACTTCTCCACCCCCACCCCCCACCCCTCTCCTGCACCACAGCTTCCAAACATCTTGTTAATGTCAGCCTTTAAAAAATATGACGTTATTCATGTTTGAAGTACTTTTGTCTTAGTTGGATTTCCGTAACGCTTTGTGTACGGCCCTTAGGACACGTATGGCTCGCGTGGAGCCCGACGTATATTTTGTACCACGCAACTATATGCAGACTTTGCGGTATGCACCCCTTGCTATCCGCTTATATCTGGTAACGGCAGGTACAGCGGTGCCTACGAGCCACAGCATTGTCCTTTTGGCAAGAAAGTGTGATGTTACTTGGTCAAAAACACACTGGTTCTTAGCGGAAAAAAATGTGCAAAAGAAACCAGGCTGCGATTACTACACTGGAAAATACTGCATAATATATATCCTACAAATATTCTTTTGCATAAGATGGCATTAAGACTTCTGAAAAATGTGACTTTTGTGATGATAAAGATTACATAGAACATTTCTTTTGGTCATGTAATAAAATTCGATAATTCTGGGAAAGCGCAACAGAACACGTTCAAAGACTAACTTCTATCGCTCTTCAGTTAACTGAAAAAGATGTGTTATTTGGCTTCGATGTGGATAACGTGCAGAATAGTGGCGCGAGAGTTATCAACCACATTATACTTGTCGCCAAAATGTGTGTTGGTAAATACAGATACGGAAAGAAGCTAGATATAGTATGCATGTTCAAGCAGGTTGATTGTTTATACATTGCTTAACGTCCCGACAGCAACAAGACTTTCTCGGGACGTGCCGGCACTGCTTGTGAAAAAAAAAACAAAAAAAAAACCTAAAAACTAAACAGAATATTGAATGTATGTCGCCAGCCGGTCCAACTGATGATACGTTAAATAAACCAACGACATGGAGCCTAAATAAAGGTAAGACCACTTAGCAACACACATCCAATATCAAGAGCTACAGGCAGTGCAGACAGTAGGGAGAGTTTTAAAAAGGCAAATACAGGTGAATGGACCAAGGGTAGACAGAAACACACGCCCCAGAATAGAGGGGGAAACCCACCAAGTGGGGCTGACCAGGGTGACCCTGAGAACTATAAAGTAGTTAACCCCACCCAAGTCTCCCAGCGCAGACCCGGGTGGGGGATGTTCGAGCAGGACTTCCTCGTCCGGAAAATTACACATGTTTAATACAATGAGTGGAGCATGTAACAAAAATGTAACCTGTAAGGCTTGTGCTTGGCATCAATCGTATTGTGTTTGGATGTTCTCCCTAATATGATTATATTTTAAATAGTGAATGTCATCTCCGAATATATTACTGTATATGAACAAAATACAAACATGCACTAAAACAGAACAGATACACGCGGCAACCCCGCAGACAAGCAGTAGCACACACGCATACTCTCCCACTTAGCAGTAACTGTAAGACAGCTAAATCGTTGTCCATTTTGTAACTTATGTCCATTTAGATTCAAACACAAACACTGACCACCTTGTATTGGCTATTTCGATAATAATAAAAAAGATTAGGTACACAACAGAGACAGGTCCCTCAGACACACACGGAGGGGGGGGGGAGGGAGAGAGAGAGAGAGAGAGAGAGAGAGAGAGAGAGAGAGAGAGAGAGAGAGAGAGAGAGAGAGAGAGAGAGAGAGAGAGAGAGAGAGAGAGAGAGAGAATAAACGTACAAAAATGTGTAGGTTGAACAAATCTCATGAGCACCGATCATTAACCCTTTTAGCCCCAGATCCCTGTCGGCGCAATGGTTAAGACGCCTGCCACCAATGCCAAAGGTGCGAGGTTCGAAAACGGGTTCCGGCGTCGGACTTTTCTCCTCTCCTCACCGTTAATTCGGGCGGACCGCCGGGGGTTCTTTCTCCGGGTACTCCGGTTCTTCCACCCCACCCCCTCCCCCCACACTTTGGTACCGGTTTCAGGCCACTTTATAAATTTCAAATACAAGCGATCACAAATTTTCTGTAACTTCAGTAGCGGAGCTGACCCTTCGTCCGTCTTGTACTGCGTTTGCCTGCAAAGTAAATTCGTGTCCGTCACGTGAGTGTGCGTGTTGGGTTTCAGTTCGCGGCGCTTCGAGTCGATTCACCCAAAAATTGAGAAAAAACACCTATATAATACCGGTATTATATTATTAATCTGGAACTACCCTTGAATTATCATGGTCAAGCCATCTCCTGCAGCTGGTACATCATCGTTAGGCAACACCTCCAAAATTTGAGAAATGGGACCTTGGGGCTTAAAGGGTTAATGGTCACCTCAGAAAGTTCCATTTACTGGAGAACAGCGCACAAACAAGAAACGTAGATGCTCTTGCGTTGCTCATGGCAGCAACAAGAGACAGATGCTTATGTAGCCTAGCAGAGCAGGAGGCATAGATGCTCATTTACCCCTGCTGAAACAAGAGGCATTGTCACGACCCCCGCTTCCGGGGCGCGAACTATGAGCGCTACCACTCGAGTATTCCATCCCAAACTAACACAAGCGCCAGAGGAACAATTACCACAACGTTTATTACATATAAAAATACTGAACAATTCAAAATATCCTCACTCAATCCTAACCCCACACTCACGCACCACATTCACACACACATCCACACTCCCCAGCATGAATATCTAACACAATACACAATAACAACAAATATATAATAAAACAAATATCCCTAATAAAATACAAATGAAAATTGAGAAAAACTTGATGTAATTCACAAGTTACTGGATCACCTTGGCGGGAGCACAAATGACAAGATCAAATTAGATTAATGCTTTTGCTTCCGTAATAAAGTCCTTTATAGCACATGGTTCCTTTTGAATAAGTAGAATACAAAATATTACTGTCACTTCGACAAAGTTCCTCTCATAATATTTGTCACCACAAGGAAACAAAATTAGTCTCACAACGTTCTTTTACCAGTTTACAAATGGACAAGCAATTTAGTAAGCACTAAATGAGACGACACGACCTGGGCTAAATGCGGGGTCTGCACTGCAACGCTCGCAGCTGCGCTCAGGTACGGCGTCGTAATCCCACGAGGAGTGAAACAGCCAGCCTCCACTCTCACAATCGTACCACCCAGCCCTTCTGCACAGCAACGGCGGCGGACTTATCCACTTAGATCTTTAGATGCACTAAAACAAGGGTGCAAAAATACACATATGAATAAGAAAAAAAAAAAGAAAAAAAAAAAAAGAAGAATAAGAAAGGTAATCACCTCACCCTTCCCACAACTTTAATTGACATCTTATATTCCTTCACCTCTCTCCCAAAACAATAATAAATTCAAACAAAACAAAAAGTATATTTACACATTACCATATAACTCACTTCCAACAATAAATGCTACCAAATAAAATAAGTGACATTTCTACATTCTTACCCTCACCTCCCCCCCCCCTTTATACCCGCTAACCAAAATAATAATAATAGAACAAGGAAACACACAGACACCCCCCCCCCCCCCCCCCCCCCGAGCCTGAGCCCATGGCCAGTAAAAATTTGTTGTGTGCACTTACTGTCATCCGTGAAGACGCCCTGGCTGGGACGGAGACAAACAAACAAGACAAGCCAGGGGTTCAGTCGTCGCAGCTTTCTCTCTCTTCCTAGGACACTGGCTTCTGAGCGACCAGGACCGTATCTTAGGGCGGTCACAGAAGGACGACACGGCTACTTGAGGATGGCAGCTAATGGTGAGCCACGCCTGCACAAATCTCCCTCAGAGACTGCTGCTTTTTCCGCTGCTTGGAAACGACTGACTAACAATTTGGATATAGTACGGTTTAGCAAAACATTGCGCTCAGAAAAATGTGCGGTGTCAGTTCACGCGAATCACTAACCACCCGATCGCACAGAACAATCACGTGCGGCACACGCCGACCCTCGCATGGCAACAATTTCCCGTGTAAAAGCCAAACAACTCACCTGTGCTATCCTTTTACCTGGTGACTAACCAATCTCTGTCACCCCTCTAAATTTAACTCACCTACAAAAATAGGAAAAATAAACCCGTGTTGTGTGTTACGATTGTGGTTGTGTTGTTCTGTGAGAGCGTGCATGTACTTGTGTTAATCGTAGGAAACGATTCGATATTTATTTGAGCTATCATGGTTACGAATCACGTACCTTTTCAGTAAGATTCTCTATCGTTCGCGCAGATAGCAGATTTGGTTTTGTTATAATACGTTAAGTTTAGTCCGGAAGCTTCTAGCAAAGTCGCACGGAGAATAGCGGTAGTAAAGCTGATCTATTTTTAGTCATAGTTGTTTTCTGTGAGCTGTTAGCAGCCGTTCTTTGCGTGTTATGAAAGGTCGTGAACGGTCTGCCATACTGTGACGTCATTACACACTAGGATTTGGGGCTGAAATGAGCAGTCAAATTTTTGTAGACTATTGTAGTATTCTAGAAAGTTCCTTTTTTAAAATTAATATTTATGAGTTTCAGTTACGTGTTCCGTTTTGATTGGGTGCGTTGTGTAAATTCATTAGATTTTTCTGGAAAGTCGTGTTACTATAAAAGTTGGTGCTAGGAAGCACGTGAGTACATTGTCAGGCATTGTCAGTTGTAGGGACACACAGTTTATCGTAGGTACGTGGCCCGTATAGGATGTACATTGTGAGAGACGCAGCGTAACGGTGGTGTACGTTGTATGAGAAACGTTGTGTCGGCAGTGTTGACATTTTCAGAGGAGACATTGTATCAGTGTTGGTGCATTTGGGAATGCATTGTGTGGAGATCGCATCGTTGAATTAAAATATTGTTGGAACTGTTACTCCAGTGTAGCCTACATCCTTAAGCCACGTGTGACGGGTTGCAGCTGAATGAAGTTTATTTAAAAGAACCTTACGTGCGTGCGTCTGGTGTGCTTATCATACTACGACTACGACTCTACCACGTAACATTGTGACAGGCATAGATGGTCATCTGTCCCTGCAGAAACAAGAGAGTCACATAGATGGCCATTTGTCTCTGCAGAAACAAGAGACATAGATGGTCATCTGTCCCTGCAGAAACAAGAGACATAGATGGTCATTTGTCCCTGCAGAAACAAGAGACATAGATGGCCATTTGTCCCTGCAGAAACAAGAGACATAGATGGCCATTTGTCTCTGCAGAAACAAGAGACATAGATGGTCATCTGTCCCTGCAGAAACAAGAGACATAGATGGCCATTTGTCCCTGCAGAAACAAGAGACATAGATGGCCATTTGTCTCTGCAGAAACAAGAGACATAGATGGTCATCTGTCTCTGCAGAAACAAGAGACATAGATGGTCATCTGTCCCTGCAGAAACAAGAGACATAGATGGTCATTTGTCCCTGCAGAAACAAGAGACATAGATGGTCATTTGTCCCTGCAGAAACAAGAGACATAGATGGCCATCTGTCCCTGCAGAAACAAGAGACATAGATGGTCATTTGTCCCTGCAGAAACAAGACACACTGATGGTCATTTGTCCCTGCAGAAACAAGAGACATAGATGGCCATCTGTCCCTGCAGAAACAAGAGACATAGATGGTCATCTGTCCCTGCAGAAACAAGAGACATAGATGGTCATTTGTCCCTGCAGAAACAAGAGACATAGATGGCCATCTGTCCCTGCAGAAACAAGAGACATAGATGGTCATTTGTCCCTGCAGAAACAAGAGACATAGATGGCCATCTGTCCCTGCAGAAACAAGAGACATAGATGGTCATTTGTCCCTGCAGAAACAAGAGACACTGATGGTAATTTGTCCCCGCAGAAACAAGAGACATAGATGGCCATCTGTCCCTGCAGAAACAAGAGACACTGATGGTAATTTGTCCCCGCAGAAACAAGAGACATAGATGGCCATCTGTCCCTGCAGAAACAAGAGACATAGATGGTCATTTGTCCCTGCAGAAACAAGAGACATAGATGGCCATCTGTCCCTGCAGAAACAAGAGACATAGATGGTCATTTGTCCCTGCAGAAACAAGAGACATAGATGGTCATTTGTCCCTGCAGAAACAAGAGACACTGATGGTAATTTGTCCCCGCAGAAACAAGAGACATAGATGGTCATTTACCACTGTAGAAAGAAGAAGCATAGATTCTCATGTACCCCTAATAAACTGAACAAAAAGCATAAATGTTCATGTGTCCTTGCAGAACAAGTGATATATATTCTACTGTACCACTGCTGGAACAAGAGGCATTGATGTTCATGTGTCCTTGCAGAAACGAAAAACATAGATGCAAATGTGACCCTGCAGAAACAAGAGACATAGCTTTATGCCCATGAGAAACAAGAGACACAAATGCACGTGTCCCTGCAGAAGCAAGAGGCATAGAGTAGTGTGTGGCCTTGCAGAAACAAGAGATATAAATACTCATGTACCCCTGCTGAAACAAGAAACATATGCGCGTGTGTCCCTGTAGAAACAAGAAACATAGATGAACATTATCCCTGCAGAAAAAATAGACATAGATTCTGAAATGTCCCTGCAGGAAAAGATATAGATTCTCATGTGCCCCTGCAGAAACAGGAAACATAGATGTAATGATGTGTCCTTCAGAAACAAGAGACATAGATGCAGATATATCCCTGTACAAACAAGAGACATAGATGCACATGGTTCCTGCAGAAGAGAAAGACAGCGTCTCATGTGTCTCTGCAGAAGCAAGAGGCCTAGATTATCATGTTTCCTTGCAGAAATAAGAGAATAAAAACTCACGTGTCCCTGCAGAAACAAGAGACATAAAAACTCACGTGTCCCTGCAGAAACAAGAGAGATAGATTTTCATGCTGGTTGACTTGAGCCTTGGGCGAGTTGACTGCCGTTATGGGCGAGTTTGACCTGCAACCGTACCACTTCAAATATTAATATATAAATGCCAGATCAGACACACGATACGCATGTCACTTTGGTGACGCTTCTGGTTCTTGGTGTTTATGTGTCTCACATGGCATAGTTCAATAGGACATTTTGTTCAAATGCAAGCGAAGCATTACATACGCATGGCTTTTCACCTATGTGCGTGCTTCGTGTGCGTGCGTGTTACTCAGGTTATCTCCATCTATCTGCTATGCAAAGCAGATTGAGGGAGATAGCCAGTCGTGTGGTGTCCATTTCGACTACTCATATTGCCTTCTGCAGACGGCTTTTGGAATAGTGCCAGTTCACAGTGTTGCCGGGTGTAAGTCCTTGACTTTCGAGCCATGTGTATGTGTGTCTGTTTAGGATAAAATATATTGTTAAGCATTAGCATGTTCTTTAGTTAAAAATTGGATATGCACACATACACACACTACACAACAACAAAAATTAGAACAGACACCTACATATAGTACTAATCAATTTATATCCATCATTTTAGTCATTACTTCACAGGTGAGGATTTTTTTAAAAGCCACGTGACTGCTTTATGGATAACCAAACGTTTGGGCAAATACAAGATTGAAGATGTAAATGTCATAAACAATAGTAAACCTCTGCTCTTAAACGATTATGGGAAAATAATAAAATATGACATAACATTTCACTCTGTTAAGAAAAGGAAACCCGTGTAACACAATGAATATTAATTTACAGGCACATAAATGAATTTCTGTCTTTTGAAATCCAAAACAAAAAGATGACTGCCAAGTGTGTAACATGTAGAGAATAACCTAACGAAGAAAACAAGTATACACTGGTCGGGGTTTAAACCCCGGAGACCGCTACGGTAGCCAGGCAGGCCTAGCCGGAGGCACCGAAACAGCAACTGGCCTCCAACACCTGTTTCTCTCTCCCCCCAGCCCACTCACCCTTGATCCTTCCTTAGCTTAAGTCAGAAGTAAGAATTAAGAATAATTTTTTTTTTTTTTTTTTTTTTTTTTTGCGCACCACCAGCAACCCAGCAATAATGATCAATTGGTTGACCGTGGCAGGGAAACAACAAGAAGAAGAACAAGTATTCAATTCATCTTGGAAGTGTGCAGAAGCTAAGTGGCAATAGACGTTCGGAAATCAGAAGTACGTGTAGGTCTAAATTGCACGAGTTTCGACGGGTAGTGGATTAAAAGTCAGGACAAACATGCATACTGCATATTTGTCCTGGCTTTAAATCCAGTTTTCGTCGAAACAAGGGTGCAATTTTGACCTACTTCTGATTGCTGGAACTTGTCTGTTGAAGGATGTGACATCACATCCTTCAGTTGCCACTTACCCAATGCGCAAAAGGCCATCGGGTCGATGTTGGCCCGCGCATGGGCCAACGTCAGTCCGATGGCCTTTTGTGCACTGGGCAGCTGCTTCACCTTGCCAAGACAAGTAGTGAATTGGATACTAGTTTGTTTGTCTGTTTTGAAATATTAATAAATCAAGTCAAAAAACTTTATTTATCCCACGAAGGGGCCATTCCAGTTTGGACGGAATTGTGTAGTAGCTGCCTTTTCTAAGCGTGCCTCTTTCTTCGTTGGGTTATTTTCTATGTTTTTTTGGAACAATAGAAGGACCCATGAAGTCCTTATTAAATGCTGTATTTATTGGAAATTAAGAATTGCAGAATAGTGACCTTAATGTATTGCTCCATTTTAAAATCCACGGGCAATAAAAAATAAAAAATGAATTTTATATGACAGGTAAATTGTAAAAGGCATTTGCATCATGGCTGCTGCATACAAGTCAAGTGAGAAAGATAGACAGGCCAGATGAGCGAGAAAGCCCAGGTCTTGCAATAAAAGTTAGATCAATCCACATAATATTATACTGATGAGCAAAAGAAATGTGACGTCATTCGAGTCATTGGAAACACTGAAGTGTTTCCAATGACTCGAATGAGGTTGCATTTTTTTTGCATCATTTATTTTGCTCGTCAGTATATATGCATTATAACAGGGGATACGATTAATAAATTGTTTGAGTAAATGCATGCATTTTAGGGAGGCCTTATACTTTGTGACCTACTCACAAACCAGATAGGTGAGGCTAGCGCTGGCAGAATTGTACAACAAACCAAGGGGAATTACTCAGCGCTGGACAACAGTTAGATCCCCTGCCCCCGCCTATCAGGCACCCAATCGCCAGCCCACAGAGAAATACGCAGGTGACAGGCCACGGACCACAGTGCTGTTTCCCTACTGTCCAGTCTCTTAGCCTTAGTCAGTCCCAGTCATCCCCTAATTGTTCAATTCCCTAAAAAAACACTCCTGCCCACCAGCTGCACAGTTGCCATGCACAAAATACCAAAAAAACCAGCACATGACCCGTCTCATTTCTTGGCTATGAAACTGATTCCTTACCAACCCCACACCCAAGCACAGCTGAAATCAGCGTGCCCCTCAAATCACTAAGTCAAAGGCAACTCAACATAGGCCCACAATTGTTCACTGGAGAAGCTCAGGATGGTATGAATCGAAGCACCTAACATGTCTCCTTTCATCTAACCAGAAATTTCCAGCAAATTCCAACATCCAGCCCTACTACAAATTTTCAAACAAGGCCAAAAATTATTTTTAAAAACACCGGTCCTCTTACTGCCTGAACTGCCCAATTTAAATGCGTAACGTGACCTATAGAATAAGACGATCATTTGCATCTTCAAATAAGATGCATCAGGTCTCTTATATAACCCATGTCTTTCTCCGGAACTTAGGAAGTAGGCAGGGGAAACATACATACACAAACACGAAGGTGCATTACTATATGTGGTCGGGTAAATACCCTGTATTCCCACAGTAGATGCACAGAACATTACACAACAATGTAACGATACAAATTTGCCTCGAGTTATACTGAGATACTCACAAACCAGATAGGTGAGGCTAGCGCTGGCAGAATTGTACAACAAACCAAGGGGAATTACTCAGCGCTGGACAACAGTTAGATCCCCTGCCCCCGCCTATCAGGCACCCAATCGCCAGCCCACAGAGAAATACGCAGGTATAAAATAAGACGATCATTTGCATCTTCAAATAAGATGCATCAGGTCTCTTATATAACCCATGTCTTTCTCCGGAACTTAGGAAGTAGGCAGGGGAAACATACATACACAAACACGAAGGTGCATTACTATATGTGGTCGGGTAAATACCCTGTATTCCCACAGTAGATGCACAGAACATTACACAACAATGTAACGATACAAATTTGCCTCGAGTTTGTGACCTACGACCTACGACCCGACGACCTCGATGCCATCGTCCCAGCTTGCTAGGCCATGGCAGATGAACCAAGGGTTTAAAGGGTGGGGCCAGTACTGCGCACACTGCACTCCACCAAAAAGCTCCACCGCGCAGGCTTTATGAAACGTCCACGGACCATGACACTGACCATTCCAAGTCTTGTAGCGACGGGCGAGGGGCGAAACGGCAGGTGAAAGATGTCACTGGAAGCCGCAGTCTCAAACCTGCATACAGGCGGTTCAGGATATTGGTCGCCTGATGTTGACCTGGGGATGACAACATCACTCGGCACACCCTGAACGACCAAGCAGCCTTCTCTAGGGACAGCACTGCTTGCTCCACACGGAGAGGGGCCTAGAAAAGGTGGCCTAACCAAAGCTCGTCCCCTCGCAACCCCAGTTGGCTAGCCGCGGTCAACGGGCATCTTCTCCTGCGGTCAAAAAACAAGAAAGAATAACGGATCCACTCTCATGACGACCACGACCGGACTCAACGTAGCATGCTGGAACGTCCGAACCATGCTCGACAAAGCAGACAGCGGACGCCCTGAACGTCGCTCCGCCCTCATTGCCCATGAATTGCGGAGGTTAAACATCGACATCGCCGCGCTCAGCGAAGTACGCCTTCCGGACGAAGGCAGCCTCCAAGAACTTGGTGCTGGGTACACCCTCTACTGGTCAGGCAGGCCTGCATCAGAAAGACGGCTCTCAGGCGTGGGTTTCATGGTCAAGACATCCATTGCGACTAAGCTGGAAAACCTACCAACGGGCCACTCAGACCGCATCATGTCCATGCGCCTCCCACTGAGACACCAGCAACACGTCACCCTTCTCAGTGTGTACTCCCCAACCCTCCTGGCAGAGCCTGCTGAAAAGGACAAGTTTTACACTGACCTGCACAGCCTCCTACAGAGTACCCCTGCAGACGACAAAGTCATCATCCTTGGCGACTTCAACGCCAGAGTGGGCCAGGACTCTGAAGCCTGGAAAGGAGTCCTCGGCAAGCATGGCGTGGGGAACTGCAATGACAATGGCCGCCTACTGTTGGAGTTCTGTGCGGAGCAGCAATTGGTCATCACCAACACTACTTTTCAGCAAAAGGACAGTCGAAAGACCACCTGGATGCATCCTCGCTCCAAACACTGGCACCTTATCGACTATGTCCTAGTGCGTCAGAGGGACCGCAGTGACGTCCTCCTCACCAGAGTGATGCCCAGCGCAGAGTGCCACACTGACCACCGCCTTGTCCGCTGCAAACTCAGGCTCCACTTCAAGCCAAAACCCAAGAAATGGGGGCCCCCCAAGAAAATGCTTGATGTTGCCAGCCTTCAGCGTGACGATGTGAAAGCTGCCTTTCAGACAGATTTACAGCGCAGGCTCAAAGACACAGCGGACCCAGTAGACTCCTCCCCTGAAACACTTTGGGAACAACTGAAAACTGCTATTGCAAAATCCTCTGCAGAAGTCTTGGGTTTCGCCAGAAAGAAGAACAAAGACTGGTTTGACGAAAACGATGTAGAGATCCAGGAACACCTAGCAAAAAAAAAAGAGCCGCCCATCAGGCCCACCTAGCCCAGCCTTCCTGCCCTGTGAAGAAGTCTGCCTTCCGCCTCGTCTGCAGCAGTCTCCAGCGCAAGCTCAGAGATCTCCAGAATGAGTGGTGGACCAGACTTGCACAGAGGACCCAGCTTTGCGCTGACAATGGTGACTACAGGGGCTTCTACGAAGCACTGAAAGCAGTGTATGGCCCCAGGCACCTGGTACAAAGTCCTCTGCGAAGCGCGAATGGCCAGGCACTCCTCACAGATAATACCTCCATCTTGAACCGCTGGTCGGAATACTTTCAGAGCCTCTTCAGCGCTGAGCGCACTGTTCAAGAAGCAGTCGTCCTACAAATCCCACACCTCCCAGTAAAGGTTGAATTGGACGAACCGCAAAAGATCTCCGTGATGCAGTCGTTATCACCCTGTACAAGAACAAAGGCGAGAAGTCTGACTGTTCCAACTATCGGGGAATTACCCTGCTGTCCAATGGCTGCTCCTGAATCGGCTGGTACCTGCCATCGCTGAAGACCAACTCCCAGAGGGCCAGTGTGGCTTCAGAGCAAACAGGAGCACCACCGATATGGTCTTTGTGCTGAGACAGCTACAGGAGAAGTGCCGCGAGCAGAACAAAGGGCTGTACGTAACATTTGTCGACCTAACAAAAGCGTTCGACACTGTGAGCAGGCAAGGCATGTGGCAGATCCTGGAGCGACTTGGCTGTCCCCCAAAGTTCCTCAACATGATTGTCCAGCTACACGAGGACCAGCAAGGCCCGATCAGACTCAACAATGACCTCTCAGAACCATTCCCTATTCTCAACGGCGTAAAGCAGGGCTGCGTGCTGGCACCGACCCTCTTCACCATCTTTTTTAGCATGATGTTGAAGCAGGCCACAGTGGACCTCGATGATGACGATGCAGTGTACATCAGGTATCGTCTCGATGGCAGCCTGTTCAACCTCAGACGACTGCAGGCCCACACGAAAACCCTAGACCAACTGATTCGTGAGCTGCTTTTTGCTGATGATGCTGCCCTCGTTGCACACACAGAGAGAGCCCTGCAGCGCATCACGTCTTGCTTCGCAGATGCTGCCCAGCTCTTTGGACTCGAGGTCAGTCTGAAAAAGACAAAGGTCCTCCATCAGCCGGCACCCAAGACAGTGTATCGCCCTCCTCACATCACCATTGGCGAGTCTGAACTAAAGTCAGTGCACCAGTTTACCTACCTTGGCTGCATTATCACGTCGGACGCCAAGCTGGACAAGGAGCTTGACAGCAGGCTGGCAAAAGCGAACAGCGCTTTCGGGCGACTTTTCAAGCGGGTGTGGCACAATCAACAGCTGAAAACAGGCACCAAGATCAGCGTGTACAGAGCTGTGGTCCTCACCACCCTGCTGTATGGTTCCGAGTCCTGGGCCCTCTACCGCAGCCAACTACGACTCCTCGAACGCTTCCACCAGCGCTGCCTGCGTACCATCCTGGGCATTCACTGGAGTGACTATGTCACCAACGTCTAGGTCCTTGAACAGGCTGAAACTGTGAGCATCGAGGCTTTGCTGCTGCGGACACAGCTCCGCTGGGCGGGGCATGTCTCCAGGATGGAGGATCATGGCCTACCAAAGATCACACTGTTCGGCGAGCTTGCTACTGGACACCGTGACAGAGGGGCACCAAAGAAGAGATACAAAGACTGTCTCAAGAAGTCACTTAGTGCCTGCCAAATCGACCACCACCAGTGGTCTTCGCTTGCTGCGGACCGTGACACCTGGCGCTCCACCATTTACAAGGCAGCTGTCTCCTTTGAGGACTCTCACAGAGCTAGCCTTAAGGACAAGCGGCTCAGGAGAAAAAACAGAGATGCCGCAGCTCAGAACCCTGGCCATACCTTCCCCTGCAGCCACTGCGGTCGAACCTGCCTGTCTCGGATTGGCCTCCGCAGCCACGAACAAGCCTGCAGACGTCGTGGTCAACTCCTATAAAATCTTCGTTCGCGAAGTCAAGCCAGAGAGATACTTTGTGAGTTGTCTGTGCACATGCACGCATCCTTGAGACCTTTTGTGTCTGGGTTCATTGATTCACATGACACTGTTCAATCACTATAGTGACTCAGACAGGTGGTGAGTGGGTTGGCAGAAGGATGGGGTGACAGAGCACGGAAACATTTCATGTCCAGAGCTGACTGGAATGCCAGTCTTTTTTTAAGAAGTGAGTTTAGTAACTCATCACCCTACACATCATATGTTATAGTGTGTTCGCGCTACTGTTTGTTGGAGTAAGGGTCACATATTTTTCATGCCACTTGCAATTTTACCAACACTGTACATAATAATACCCGTATTATATAGGCGCTTTTTCTCAATTTTTGTGTGTGAATCGACTCAAAGCGCCGCGAACGCACATTCACCTGACAGACACGGATTTACTCTGAAGACAAACACAGTATACAGACGAAGGGTCAGCTCAGCTACTGAAGGTACAGAAAGTTTTGATCGCTTGTATTTGAAATGTATAAAGTGGCCTGAAACTGGTACCAAAGTGTGGGGGGGGGGGGGGGGGGGAGGGGGGTTGGGGTGGAAGAACCGGAGTACCCGGAGAGCTCGGGTTTGTATCGCAGCGGCTACGGCACACTGCTTCCCATCTACAGGACTACGCTGCCCGTCCTTGAAGACTACCCAGTTGCCTAGTATGTCTTCGATGATTATCAACTCTACGGTCTCCTTCACAAACTGCGAGTCTAACTCAACAAAAGCCGTGGGGTACTTCCCTGCCTTAGACGGATCGGCCAACACCACTTCGATCTCATGACCTGTCAAATCTTCAGGCCGCACCCATCTTGACGCTACAGCTCCCATCTCCGCCCCCGTATCCATCATGACCCTAACAGGACTACCTCTAAGCTGCCCCGTACTCCAAGGGTTGTACGGTTGAATACTGCTGACGGTGTTAATGAGCTCTCCCTAAATCAAACTGGCGTTCGGACTGACCGTCACTTGATTCAACGGGTTAGGCTGTCTACACTGCCTCGCTACGTGCCCCTTCTTCCCACACCTGTAACACTCAATCTGACTACCTCCTCCCTGACTCTCCCTCGGTTTAGCCTCTTCCTTCTTACTTCCACCAGACAGTTTATCTACCCTTACAGTCGGGTCACTGGGTCTAGGTCCCTTCCTAACTGGTATCCCCCCCCCCCCCCCCAAACAGGTATCTTAGTTACGGCCCTCTTAGCGTCCATGTGAAGCTGAGCTAACTCTGCCGCCTTCTCGCCGTTCTCGGGAAGTCGTTCCCGCACAAATAGCTCTAATTCCGGACTCATGATAGAATATAGTTGCTCCTTGATGAAAGCATCCAACACGTCAACTACACTCTCCATGTCTCTCCTGGCTAACGAAAACCATCTCTTCACTAGAGTATGTAACCTACTCAAAACTGCGGAAACATTTTGGCACCCTCCTTACGTACCTCCCTGAACTGCTTCCAGTAGTACTCAGCGTCCCTCCGAAAACGTTTCAGGAGCGCATCCCTAACGACACTAAAATCTTGGGTTTGCTCTGGACTCAACTTAAGTAGGTCTCTCTAGCTTCCCATGACAGTAAAGGTGATAGTCTAGCATACCAGATTTCCCTTCGCCACCCTTGAGTCTCGGCTGTCTGCTCGAAGTGCTGAAGGTAGCTCTCTATGTCTTCCTTCCCATCAAAAGGTAGAAGTCTGACACGATACCCATCTGACTGGCTACGCTGACTTTGCTGTGCGAACATCTGTTCTCTAGCCCTTCTCTCTTCTTCTAGCTGGGCTTGAAATCTCTCTTTATTAGTCCATAAGCTAGGAAGATCTACCGTGCACCCCCCCCCCCCAGTTGTCCTGAGATGTTTAAGCCATGTTCCCCGAAAATCCTTAGGAACACACCAGAGATATAGCCGATGGCGCAAGGGTACCCCCATTCACGCTCTTCGCAGGTGCTAAAATGAGGTTGAGAAACATTTTCCTCTAAATAAATCAGAATTCATTCCAGAAGCCCAAATCAGGCAATATTATGTTAAGGCACACGTTCTGCAGCCTCTGCAAAAAACAGAATGAAAAAATATTGAATCTCTGGCTCACAGTGAAGGTATTTGTGCACCCAGTAAACGACCATTTCCGCGAAATCGCAAAAAAAAAAAAAATAATGTGTCAGATGCCTTCAGACATTTTCTATAGCGCTGGCAGTCCATTTTCAGGCTTACATCATTAAAACAGGATGTCACAATTATTATAAACTTGACTAGGTGATGCTGTGATCACTGTGAGTGCCACAGTGGTTGATTTTGTATCCCTACCCACAAGTTGTAAAAATACACAAAATTAATTAGAAAAAATTACTAAAGTTATTCCATTTCATTTTGACCTCTCTTTACCTATTACGTTTCAATAATGTGAGAATAAAGTGCAAGAAAATAAGGAAAGTCGGCATCCTTTACGGTACATTCGGGGTGAATGATAGCTTTTTCCCCATTTAAAATTGCCAAATTTGGGAAACATACGTTGTTTCCGATGCCCTCAGAAATTTTGTATACAACCGATAGGTCTTTGTTACATTTTATTGGTTAGGATAGAGTACCACAGTTACTCCCAACCTAATTTTGTGATGCTGTGATGCATTTAGGGGCCACAGGGGCTGAATCTGCTGCCCTACCCCCATTTTACCAGTACGTAAAGTAATGCAAAATAATCATAAAAAATTGCTTACGTCATACCGTTAAATATGTTTTGTTGCCAGTTTTTTTTAAATTTAAAGTATGCATATTGAGCATAAAAAGTTGTGATCATTTCATTAATTTCAATGTAACCCATCCATTTAATTGTAACTATTTTAAACTGGCTGGTCTTTTAGGTGATATTTTACCTAGCGAAAGGCGGGTCTAGTAAGGTCTCCCCTTTTTCTTTCATTTATTTTCATCTAGAAATGTGTAAATATGAATATGCGTAATAACGTTTCATGGTTCCTAATAGCCAAAACAATGTTATCAAATACTTAGTTTCCACATGTCGACCACGAGATCTCCACTTCCACCTTCTGCAACATTCAATATTTTTTTTATGGCCGTCTTTAAATCTTATATTGTTCTGGCTGCCAATAAGTGAGCTGTCAAGAGCTAGGCAGCATGTTTTCAGAGTTTGGTGTACAGGGGCGTGTCTTCTGGTCAGAACTGCCAGCAGACCGCTTCTCTGTATGGACATGTTTGGAGAATGTGCTAAGGAGACTGATTTTCTACACCAAATTCGCATAGGGCTGTTTCCGCATGACCCAGTCTCACGAGGCGAGTCCAGCAGGGTCCTTACGATCTGTGAACATTAGTGAAAGTTGTTAAAAAATGACAAGGTTTTTCAGGGCCCTGGAAAGTCTGTCAATTTCAGTCCTTTTCCTTAAAGTCTGTGAAAGTTTGTAAAAATGACAACGTGCTGGCAAACTTTTGTCTACTTCTTTTTTTCTCTCCCCCAATTTGTGACTATTCCATTGAAAACGATCATGCTGACGCTTGTTGCAAGTGATCTATATTTAGCTCTGATCATAAAGTGACTGCATGGCCTTTCTGCTGAACATTCTGATTGGTTGTTTACGCTTCTACCGAAGTCCGCCATTCGATAAGCGTTCTTTTATTTTGGTATCTCTTCATGCATTAGGCACGGAAGCTTCAAATAATTGCTGATACAGAATGATCTGATTAAAGTGTCTAAACCTTCAGGCTTCAGTTTGGGATTGTGAAACGTTCCTGCTTTTCTGTATGGACCCAGTCCAGAGTAATCAGTGCGTAGATGAAAGATGGTGGCCTGGCTCTCCCTGTTCAGCTTGTTGATGTCATCTGCCCACGGGCTGCAGCCGCCATTCTGCTGTTGCCAATCACTTTGTTGTTGTAGTGTCTCCATTCCCAGCTAGTCCAGAATGCACTGGAATCCACTGCAGCACTATTTTGTGGACAGGGCATCCAGTCTATCTTGATGCTTCCTGGTGAGATCAGTGGATCAAGCTGCTGCCTTTCCTTAGCTAGTGCTCTGCTGCTGTGTTGAGCACCTGCAGATCTGTATGATAGTTGGAGCTGCTGCCGCCAGCTGGTAAGGAGAGGGAGGTAGTAGTGCGGTCTGCACAACAGATGTACACGCCACTTCCTTCATTCCGCACGGCACCTTGTGTGGTATCACAGCTGCTGTGAGGGTAGCGCTTGTGCACAACCTCCAGCACGATGGCTTTGTGCAGTGCCGCAAACTTTGGAAAAGAGTCCTGGAACATTGTTTATGTTGTCTTGAAGGCTCTTTCGAGATGTCCAGGTATCTGAAGGTATCTGTCCAGGTATCTGTTCACACATCTTTGGGCTTGGTTCCAGGACGTCAGTGTTAGCCCTTTACAGGACCTTAAGTTAGCGGTTCAGACTTGGGCGTTTCTGACGGTTTTTGGTCTGCTCCTGTAGTCTCCCATGCTGTTGGTGTTTAGTAAGTCTCTTCATCGTGTGTGCTGTTCTGCATTCCAGTGGCTCCAATGTCCTCCATTTCCTAAATTGGGGTGCTCCAGATGGCTCTAAGAATGTCACTGTATCATGAGAATGACCCATGTTCTGCATCTTGTCAAGCCTAGCTTTTTGGGTTTTGCAGGCAGTGTTTCATGTTGTCGATGTATCTTAGTACCGCACAACTGGTCTGACCGAGCAGGTGTTTGCTTGTGCCAGGATGCTGTAATTTGCGCCAATGTGTTCCCCACCAGTTTCTTCATCAGAGACTTTTTTTGCAGCTCTAGCTTCCGTGGCTTCGATGTGAGGCCTCCACGTGAATCCAGTAATTTATTTGTTGCCAGTAAAGTTGGCCTGTCTGTTTTTGGTACTGGAAGGTCTCCAGTTTTGAGGTGACCTCTTCCGTCTGATTGAAAGAGATGGTCTAGCTCAGTTTGAGTGGTCTCTTTCAGTCCAGCTGCTGACTCTATTGGCAGCATCCTGGATTCTGGAGGATGCTATTTTTTGATGTTCTGCTGCGCTCCACACTGCAAAGTCATCCGCATGAAGGATGTTCGAGACGAACCTTGGTACTGTTGTACTGATGTCATTAATGTAGACCAAAAACAGCATCAGACACAACATCTCCCTGAGGTACACCTTCCCCGAGTTTGACAAGAGTGCTGAATGTGCAGACGGTAGACGCATTCACACATCACATTCACACGCACACACGTCCAAACTCCAGACCCCGAATACCCGTTACACAATACAAAATAAATATAATAAACTAAATATCCCTAAACCACAAAAGGTTAAGAAACTAATACATAATAAAGCAAATAACCTTAACAAAAATACAAACGAAACTGAGGCTGAAAGGCTTAAACCCTACGCCACCGGACTCCGACGGAAGCACAAGCGTCAAGCACTAACGCCAGTTAGACCAACACTTTTGCCTCCGCGGAGAGTCTATCACAGCACGTGGCTCCTTAGGTAATACAGTATTTCAATTAGCACAATATCAGATATACGATCAACCAAATATGCTTTCCGCTAACACACAAATGAAGATCGAGAAAAAAATGAACATAATTTGTAACCTACTGAATCTCCCCAGAGGGATCACGAACGACAAGTTCGACTCAACTAAAGCTTTCACCAAATAGACATTCACAGCGCAAGGCTCCTTTAACTAACGATGTTTCGACCAACACAAAGTCGACTCTATAATGGAACTAGCGTCCTCAACTACAAAACAGCCGAAAGTTAAGCAAACTTAATAGGTCAAAAGTCACTAGACCTTCTCGCCGGAAGCACAACCGTTAAGCTCAACTCAGCTCGGCGCTCTTGCTTCCGCGACAAGGCCTTCCGTAACACAGGCTGCTTTAAATACAATATCTCAAAATGTCACTGACAAAGCTCCTGTCACAATATTGACACTAAGAGGAGATGAAATAGATCAACATTCGTTACAACATTATAATTATACAAAACTTCACTTAAGCAGGTTAGACATAACTACATGGGACGACCCGACCTGACTAAACACGAGGCGTGCCGCGACACTCGCAACAGTCCAGTGTCGTAGCCCACAATCGGAGTTACAGTCAGCATCTACTCTCGGTACCACAGCACGGTGGCAGACTTATCTGGTTAGTTCTGACCATTGGATTAGGAACCAGATTTGGATGTACTAAAACACAAGTGCAAAAATACACATATAAACAACTAACAAAAGAAACAAAATAATCACATCACCCTTCCCGCAACTTTAATTGCCGTCTTTTATATTCCCTTCAACTTTCTCCCGCAACAATAAATTCAATCTCAACAAAATACATATTTACATGTCACCACATGACTCACTTCCCAATTCACCCTCCGACGCTAGATAGTGAAATGACCTTAGTCGCCTGCTCAGCGTTAAATCCCAATAACTAATCCGCTGCTAGATACTCTAGAAACTACAACGTACAAATGGCATTCACTTCTACATTCTATTCTTACACTTGCCCCCAGATATAAACTAGCCAAAATAATAATAATAATAATACCAGAACAAGCAAACACAAAACCCCCCCCCCCCCCCCCCCCCCTGAGCAAATGGCCACTAAGAAATTGTTGTGTGTACTTACTGCCATCCGTGAAGACACCCCGGCTACGACGAAGACAAACAAGGACAAGACAAGCCAGTGGTTAAGTCGTCGCAGCTCTTCTTTCTCATCTTAGGACACCGACTCCCGGTAGGGCCGTCACAGAGGGACACACGGCTACTTGAGGCTGGCGACTAATGGAAAACCACGCCCGCACAAACCCCCCTCAGAGACTACATTGAAAAGACGACTGTTCTCGTTCGCAGCTGGAATGCGACTCGCTCGTTCACTGTTGGAAATGCGACTGTCTAGCAATTTGGATAATGTTAGGTTGGCAAAAAAACGCTCACTACATCATGTGATGTGAAAACGCGTGAAACAATAACCACCCGATCGCGTTCAGACCGAGCGATCACGTGCGCCACGCCGCTCCTCCAAATCCTCGCACGGCAGCAAATACTCGTGTACAGGCCAAATACTAGACGCCTATGCTATCGCTACCCGGTGACTAACTAAATCCTGTCACCCCTCTAAACATACTCCCCTATAAAAATAGACGAAAAAAACCCGTGTCATGACAAACATAAATAAACAAAAGTATGGCAAAAGTTGAGAACACTGAATTGTTGTCTTAAAATAATGTCTAGGTGCCAGTGGAAAAGAAAATCAGACATGGACCGCAAACGTTCTTCCAGTGGGAATTCAGGATGATTATTTTTAAGAAATAAAGAAATACGTATGAAAATACGATAGCCAGCCATTCTAAAGACTAGTATCACGAGCAGAAAAACAAAACAAACAGCAAGAGCAACACGATAAATGTATAAGAAATAAGTAAAAAATAAACACAAAATAAATAAATAATAAATAGACAAATAACACCGCGGGAGAAGGAATGGGAGAGATAGGTAGGAGCGTAGTTGTTCAGGGATTCAGTTGTAGCAGAGAGACAGAATCTTGTATTGGATGCGTTGGGGGATGGGGAGCCAGTGAAGGAGCTTGAGCAGGGGAGTGATGTGGTCGGATTTTTTCTTTCTGAGGACGAGGCGGGCAGCATTGTTTTGGACGCGGCGGAGAATGAGAGTGGTGGAGTGAGGAAGGCCGGAAAGGAGTGAGTTGCAGTAGTCGATGCGAGATAAGATGAGAGAGACAGCGAGTTTGGTGGCAGCTTTGGTAGTGAGGTATTTTCTGATCTGACTGATGCGGCGGAGGTGGAAATAACATGCCTAGGCCCTGGCGGAAGACGAAGCTGGTCATGGAAAGAGAGGAATCGAGAATAACGCCAAGGTTCTTGACCGAGTCAGAGAGGGAGATGGGGGTGCTGTCGAGTTGAAGGTGGAGAGAGGGAGGGAGCTGGGAAAGTTTCTGGCGAGTGCCTACTAGCATGGCTTCCGTTTTGTCGTCGTTCAGTTTGAGCTTGTTTGCTGTCATCCAGTTTTTCACGTCTTCATAGCAGTCAGCCGTGCGAGTCAGTAGTGTCTGAGTGTTGTCGAGTTGGTCTTTGTCTAGTAGTTGTGAGTCGTCAGCGTAGAGGTGGTGGTGTATGTGGTGAGACTGGATGATGTTGGACAGGGGAGAGGTGTAGAGTGTGAAAAGGACCGGGTCCAGGACGGACTCCATGTGGAACGCCGCAGGAGAGCCTGACTGGGTTGTAGGAGACGCCGTCGATGGTGACGGACTGCTGTCTGTCGAAGAGGTAGGAGAGAAACCAGGAGTGAGCAGAGTCAGTGATGCCAAATGAGTGGTGAAGGCGGTGGCGGAGGATAGAGTGGTCTATGGTGTCGAAGGCGGCAGAGAGATCGAGTAGCGTAAGAAGGGAGATGTTGCCCGAGTCAGTGGAGAGAAGCAGGTCTTTAGGATATGTAGAAGGGCTGTTTCAGTGCTGTGATGTTTGCCATAGGCAGACTGGAAGGGACTGAGGAGGTTGTTGTCGGCGAGGTCAGTGGAGGTTGAGTTGGTTGAGGACAACCTTCTCAAGAAGCTTGGACAAGAAAGAGAGATTGGAGACTGGAAATCATCACTTGTTCTGTTGGAGTCACGGAGATCGCCTAGGTTTCGCCGACATTAAATTCAAGGACTGTGACCTCCGATCTCTCCAACAATGCAACGGTTGTAATTATAGTTATTTAGCTCTTTGACGTCTTTATCTTGTAAAAACCGTCCACGTTCACTATCGCTACTCTGCCTAGGCCATCTCTGCTGCACAAAATGGCGGCTGTAGCAGACGAACCCAGCAGTATTTCGTGATCGCTTCATCTTGCATTCAATCAATAGTGTGCAATGTCAAACACATCTTTACACACGGCCGGCATGGACCGGTATGACTAGCTTGTACACTGACAGTACATTGTTTTGTACTTTGGTTAGCGGCAAAAGTACACTGGGCGTGGCATAAGAATGCGTGGTGGATCCTTATATTGTATTCTTTTGTTTTGTTTTGTATTGTTTAGTCGGCTAAAAATAGGATACTTTCATGGTATAAATTGAAAATGTTTGCGTGTCAGTCATACTGTTCTGTCTGTTTATAAAGATAGGTATGACTGAGTGTGTAAATCAGTCATATGGATAAGAGTAAGCGTCATTGAACACTGACAGTGAATGACAGTTGCTTTTTACATGATTTGATCTTGTTAGAGTTGGTCACGAAATAAAGAGCGTCTGCATAATGGAATTATCAGTTTCATTTTCAGAGTTTATGTTCGTCGGTATGTCTGTCAGTATTAGTCTGCCAGTCTTCTGTCTGTCTGTCTGTCCGGTCTGACAATCAGTCAGTGTCTCTGCCTCTCTGTCTGTCAATCCGGCAGTCAGTGTCTCTGCCTCTCTGTCTGTCAATCAGTCAGTGTCTCTGCCTCTCTGTCTGTCAATCAGTCAGTGTCTCTGCCTCGGCGTTAAACCCAAATAACTGGGTCTTCTGTCTATTTCTGCCGGCCTTTTGTCTGTCTGTCAGTGTTTCTGTTTCTTCTGTGTGTGTGTGTGTGTGTGTGTGTGTGTGTGTGTGTGTGTGTCAGTGTGTGTGTGTATGTGTGCGTGCGTGCACTGTGCGTGCGTGCGTGCGTGCGTGCGTGTGTGTGTGTGTGTGTGTGTGTGTGTGTGTGTGTGTGTGTGTGCGTGTGTGTGTGTGTGTGTGTGTGTGTGTGTGTGTGTGTGTGTGTGTGAGAGTCCGAGTGTTGTGCAGTCAGTGTGCGTGTAGGAAGAAGGAAGTCCTAAAAACTTATGTTTTCGATTTCATCCATACTCATATGCACATAGTGTACATGACATGGGGCAAGGGCAGTCACCTAGGGACACTTACGTGTAAAAACAGGAAAATAACTTTTTCGATGTACGACTTATTTCCATAAGCGACTGACATTCATTCAGCTGAGCCAAATGGATCGACCAAGGATAGATAGATAGCAGAACAATATTTTCGCGATTCCTTAGAAATACTGAAGGCCGGCACCAAGAAAACTCACAAAACTTATTTACCTTCCGCATCATGTGCATGGCACAGTCATAGTCCTGTCTAAACGTACGTAACTTAAGATAACATTGTGTGGTTGTGCCGTTGGGAAAAAAAATGCGCTCCAAACAAACGCTTTTAGACCACATGTTTATTTTATAACTTGTCTGCATCATACTATGTTGGAAATGCACAACAAGTACAAGTCCGTACAGTTTAGTCACACGCCTAGCATTCCACTATCGTTATCTCCGCCAAGTGTTAAAAGGCAGCAGTATATACAGGCTGTAGCATAAACAGAGTGCGGCGGTAGCGGTTAGTGGCATACACAATATGGCGGCCGGTCTCCACGCTGATAAGCGCCAGATAGGCCTCTCCCTATGTATAGTTGACGCTCTATGGGTCATGGTTCCTGGGACACGCGCACTTAGTTCGCTACGGTGCTCAAAGCCTGGAGGAAGGCGTCCTGAAATGGCTGATAGTAACACCTCTGGCATCATGATCGTCTTGTCTGGTTCTGTACACTGATGTGTAATCACTACATAAACATGAAGCAAAATACTATATTTAACTTTCGAGTTCCGGCTTCGGGGCCAAGGTTCAAGCGGGTCATGTTACATATTCAAAGGAGGTAGGTGAGGCAGTGCCGGCAAGGACCGGTGTTTAAAAAAAAAAAACTTTTGCCTTCTTTGGCAGCAGTCAGAGGCAGCATGCTGAAATTTGCTTAAAATCTCTTGATAGATGAGTAAAGACATGTTTGGTGCTTTGATTCTTACCAGCCTTGATACTCACAAACCAGATAGGTGAGGCTAGCGCTGGCAGAATTGTCAGTACTCAAACCAAGGGGAATCACAGCGCTGGACAGACAACAGTTAGATCCCCTGCCCCCGCCTATCAGGCACCCAATCGCCAGCCCACAGAGAAATACGCAGGTATAGAATAAGACAATCATTTCCATTCCTAATAAGAATGGATCAGGTCTCTTATATAACCCATGTCTTTCTCCGGAACTTAGGAAGTAGGCAGGAGAAACATACATACACAAACATGAGGGTGCGCTACTATATGTGGTCGGGTAAATACCCTGATTTCCCACAGTAGATGCACAGAACATTACACAACAATGTAACGATACAAATTTTGCCTCGAGTTATACATGATACTCACAAACCAGATAGGTGAGGCTAGCGCTGGCAGAATTGTCAGTACTCAAACCAAGGGGAATCACAGCGCTGGACAGACAACAGTTAGATCCCCTGCCCCCGCCTATCAGGCACCCAATCGCCAGCCCACAGAGAAATACGCAGGTATAGAATAAGACAATCATTTCCATTCCTAATAAGAATGGATCAGGTCTCTTATATAACCCATGTCTTTCTCCGGAACTTAGGAAGTAGGCAGGAGAAACATACATACACAAACATGAGGGTGCGCTACTATATGTGGTCGGGTAAATACCCTGATTTCCCACAGTAGATGCACAGAACATTACACAACAATGTAACGATACAAATTTTGCCTCGAGTTATACATGATACTCACAAACCAGATAGGTGAGGCTAGCGCTGGCAGAATTGTCAGTACTCAAACCAAGGGGAATCACAGCGCTGGACAGACAACAGTTAGATCCCCTGCCCCCGCCTATCAGGCACCCAATCGCCAGCCCACAGAGAAATACGCAGGTATAGAATAAGACAATCATTTCCATTCCTAATAAGAATGGATCAGGTCTCTTATATAACCCATGTCTTTCTCCGGAACTTAGGAAGTAGGCAGGAGAAACATACATACACAAACATGAGGGTGCGCTACTATATGTGGTCGGGTAAATACCCTGATTTCCCACAGTAGATGCACAGAACATTACACAACAATGTAACGATACAAATTTTGCCTCGAGTTATACATGATACTCACAAACCAGATAGGTGAGGCTAGCGCTGGCAGAATTGTCAGTACTCAAACCAAGGGGAATCACAGCGCTGGACAGACAACAGTTAGATCCCCTGCCCCCGCCTATCAGGCACCCAATCGCCAGCCCACAGAGAAATACGCAGGTATAGAATAAGACAATCATTTCCATTCCTAATAAGAATGGATCAGGTCTCTTATATAACCCATGTCTTTCTCCGGAACTTAGGAAGTAGGCAGGAGAAACATACATACACAAACATGAGGGTGCGCTACTATATGTGGTCGGGTAAATACCCTGATTTCCCACAGTAGATGCACAGAACATTACACAACAATGTAACGATACAAATTTTGCCTCGAGTTATACATGATACTCACAAACCAGATAGGTGAGGCTAGCGCTGGCAGAATTGTCAGTACTCAAACCAAGGGGAATCACAGCGCTGGACAGACAACAGTTAGATCCCCTGCCCCCGCCTATCAGGCACCCAATCGCCAGCCCACAGAGAAATACGCAGGTATAGAATAAGACAATCATTTCCATTCCTAATAAGAATGGATCAGGTCTCTTATATAACCCATGTCTTTCTCCGGAACTTAGGAAGTAGGCAGGAGAAACATACATACACAAACATGAGGGTGCGCTACTATATGTGGTCGGGTAAATACCCTGATTTCCCACAGTAGATGCACAGAACATTACACAACAATGTAACGATACAAATTTTGCCTCGAGTTATACATGATACTCACAAACCAGATAGGTGAGGCTAGCGCTGGCAGGGGATCTAACTGTTGTCTGTCCAGCGCTGTGATTCCCCTTGGTTTGAGTACTTACCAGCCTTGGCTTAACCAGCGGACTCTTTTTGTCCTAGTTTGAGTTGCCAAGCGGATGGTGATTTGAGGTGTGTACCAATTAATTTTTGGCTGTGCTTGGATGTAAGGTTGGTACAGAGTCATGTTGATAGCCAGGAAATGGGACTGGTGAAGTCCTTATTTTTTACCAAATTTTGTGCATGGCAAATGTGCAGCAAGTGGGCAGTAGTGTTGTTTAGGGGATTGAAAAATTAGGGGATGACTGGGACAGACTAAGGTTAGGGCATTTTAACAGATGGGACTGCAAGGGAGGTCCACTGTGTACTTTGGCCTACAGAGATAAACATTGGTCACATGATCACTTTTCGCTAAGAAAGAGCACTCGTAAAATGAAAATGGATTACTTCCCTTGATGGGCGATGCGTGCGCACTTATCAACAAACATGGACGAAAAAGGATCACGATTTTATGACTTTTGACACCAAATGGCGCTGTTTAGACCGAATGGGAAACCATGAATAGTCAGCCAGGTAGTTATCCAGTTTCTAATACACTTAAGCAGTAAACCAAAAGAGCGATTTTATTTACACAATAATGTAACAATTTGCATTTTTGTGACATTCCCCCACTGGCGAACGTGCATCGTCTGCAAAGGGTGTGTGCTTGCTGTAAAAGGAATACAGCTGTGAATATTTTACGTCATATATTTTTGATAGCCATATTTTCTCGACTTTCATGCATACACCATGACTTCATTATTTCGAACGTTCTGCGATCGTCTCTGAGATTACTATGATTTGCTCAACAAGAAAAAAGCAGTTTCATTCCAACGCAATAAGTGTCTTGACGCCTTAGAGTTAGACTTGTTAAGTTTAAAATATAAAGATTTATAAAATCCCTTTGAAAGAATGCACTATCAGTTTCGCTCATGCTAATGAAAGTTGAAAGCATCAGACACCATGCTCCCTTTCCCTGTACACCTATCATATTAATATATGATATTACTAGTTTTATTTCAATCATTTGATCATTCTGATACAAAAGGATGATGATGATGATGATGAAACTTTATTTATCAACGGTAAAAAGTTTTGACAGAAACAAATCGTCATTTTACAAACTTGCCGTTGCTAACATCTACAAGATAAAATAGATTAAAAGATAATAATAATAAAGAATTATATTTACGCATATTATTTCATGCAACAATAAAGTTTAAAAAAAAATGATACAAAATAATAATAACACTTAACATTCATCTTATACCATACACATGCACACACACACACACACACACACACACACACACACACACACACACACACACCCCAACAATATAGATAAATGCATAATTATATTACATAAAAGCATTAACCATCAGGGTTTGTTTAAATGCCCAGTGTTGTTATGTTTGGCTCATCAGGTAATCGAAAAGTTTCGTTTTAAAGATTCCAAGTGAGGCTATAGTCTTCAAATGTGCAGGAATAGTGTTCCATGCAAACGGTCCAGAAAAGGATAAACTAGTTTTAAAGAGGTCAATTCTAGGCAGAGGTAGGGGTAAAGTATTGTTCCTTGAGGACCGTTCGCGTTCTTGCTGTGGCACAAATTTGGTGGTTAGATACTGCGGTGTCATGTTATTTAATACATTGTGCATGAAGATGCATTTGTTGAAACTAAGTTGTTGACGCAGGCCGAGAATGTTTAGATGTCTAAATTTGTCTGTGGTAGGAATGGGCCGCGTATCTATCATTTTGACAGCTCTTTTATATATAGAGGAAGGAAGAAAAGCATGAAGAAAATTGTGGTAATTTGTTTATCCATTCAGCCCTGAAAGTAATAACTATACATGGAGATAGATGGACTGTGATAGTTCAAGGGTGGTGCCAGCTTGGCTTGGTGCATAACTGTTCTGGGACCATATATATAAATCTATATGCAGCTGGCCCTTGGTACATAATTATGGTATATGGTCTTCAAAGGACAGCTCTGAAATCTGGGAGCTCCATGCAATGTTAGGACTCAATCAGATGCTATATTTGGTGTGTGCAGGAATACAAGGGCATCCCTTGGAGCATAGAGATGGCAAGTAGAGTGAAAGTATAAGTTTGGAGGTTGAGGTGGCAGTCATGTATCAACCAGACCAGGTGCCATTTCCACCCAACCTGCCCAACTGGGCGCTGGTGCGTGACATGTTGACAGAACTCCAGGAGCGTCTGCTAAATGAGACGATCAATGGGCAGGATGCAGCGTTACACATTCAGGTACAGTCTGCTGAGCTTGAGTGGCACTGTAGTACTAGTAGGGTTCAACTTTGTAATATTTAGGGGTAAATCTGTACAGCGTGATTTCACTTTGTGTAGATTTGTGCTGTTATTCCACCCATATTTCTCTGTTAGGTTGATGCAAACCTGTGTTGGCTCACACTGGATGGGTACACTTTTATGCTGGTTAGATTTTGGCTGTGTAGATATTTAGAAATCTGGGTGGATGTCATTTTCACAGATGAGTGTTTATAAACACTTTTACTGCATAAAATCAACCATTGATTGTGTTATAGATAAGATAATTTCATTACCCAGGTTATTTATGAAGCTAGCCAGTCTACACACCTACTGGAGGAAAGCTGGCTGCACAGTAGACCAGAGGTTGGTCATGCAAGGTCAGGGTCACGGCAGAAGCTTGACCAGTCGTACCTGTGGTTTGGGATGCTGAAGTTCCTAAAGAAAGTAGACAGAGAGGAGCGGGAGAGGTTTTTGTTCACCACTTTGCCCAACATCATTGAGCTTGCCTTGAGGGTGGAGGAGCACATATCATCTGGGGGTCTTCGCTACAGTCAGCAGCAGAGAGGTTGGAGGGCATCATTGTTTTTGTTGTATTTATCATGCTGTTGTGTAGATTGTGAGACGGCGTGCTTCAACCAAGAAAAAGTGATTTGATGCCATACTAAATTTGATGCAAAGATATTATGGAAACAAAAATGGATTTAACCCTTTGGCTGTCGGTAGTGGTTTTTGTTGTGATGATTCCTGCAGGAATCATTGCTGACAAAAACCAATTTTGACAGCCAAAGAGTTAGCAAGTATTTTCTCCTGTGATTTCACCCAGCATAATATGACTTGGAAGCCCGATCTAGCAAGAGACATAGATTTTGATGAGCCCCTGGGCCAGCAGGGACTCAGAGGGACCTGTGCCACTTGCTGATTGAAGTCTTCTTGCAGTGCATGGGCACTGTCCCTTGTTCTGTTGGCAATAAAGTGAGAAAAGTCATGAAAGTTAGTGTTAGTTTCAGCAGAACCTGTGATGAGCAGCCACCATTATGAGAAATCACCTGTCATTAAACATAATCATTTAGGTGGCTGTAGCAACCTAATGTTGTCTTTAATAACAGGTGACACTTTTTGCCCAGTAAGGCTTCTCTTGAGAGCATGTCTTTTATTGTTTTTTTAATTGCGAAACAGGTGGTTAACCCTTTTAGCCCCGGAACCCTGCAGCAGGAGATGGATTGATCATGATAATTCAAGGGTAGTGCCAGAGGAGCTTGACGCCTGAAGGTGCCAAGATCATCTGGCGCTACCCTTGAATTATCATGATCAAGATCAATTAATCTCCTACAACTGGTACATAATCGTTAGGCAACACCTCCAATATTTGAGAAATGGGACCTTGGGGCTAAAAGGCTTAAAACAGATTCTTCTGAATATTGCAAAGGGAGCTTATTTATCAATTGATAACACTCTGTGTGCTGGTCTCATGTCAAAGATCTTTTGAACCTGTCATCTAGAATCAGTATAAATTTGTCAAGTTTGTTATCATACATAGTTATAATGTGAACATACTGTTTAAAATTTCATTATTTTTAATATTTACTGTAAGGGTTAATGTTTGTTTGTTTTCCTATTTTCAGGAGGAACAACTCTATTGTCCCGTCAGTTCATTGCCTCCACGCTTGCCTGCTCGTTTCTCTGCTTGTTTCCTGAGCGCGTACGTGACAGGACGTCAAAATTGAACTTTGCCAACTTCTCACACTTCTTCAAGCACTTGCCACAGTAAGACTCATAAATGATGATTGTCATAATAATAATAATAATAATAATTATGGGAACATGCGAGTACTTACCATGGAAGTATGAAGCACTGTTCTCGATTTGACCGAGAACTGAAGCAGGAACAGTTGTGTCAAATGAAGAAGAGGTCACGCATGCGCACTGGTTCACACTTTAGAGAGTTTGCACACTAATGTTATAATAAACCAATAATATAATTTAAACTCAGTGGGAGGGCTCTTGCTGTAAGACAAGGGGTGGGATTTGACACAACTGTTCCTGCTTCAGTTCTCGGTCAAATCGAGAACAGTGCTTCATACTTCCATGGTAAGTACTCGCATGTTCCCATAATTTAACCTCAAACTGGCGGAACAGTTGGTCAAATGAAGGTTTTAGAGAGGCATTAGGGTGCAAACTAATTTGCTCTCAAGTAAGTCTATAACACTCACTTTAAACACCCCCAGCCATTGAGAAATAAGCATCAAGCAGAGCTTGGCCCATGATAGTGACAGGAAACTACTGTAGAATTTGGTGAAGTTTGACTCACTGGCCCAGCCAGCCGCTTCCATTACAGCATCAACAGGAGGCCCACGGCCGACTGCTGCTGATGTGCTTGCAGCGCGAATTGAACGTGCCCCAAATTGTTGCGTGTCTATGCCAGCTCGTATGAGAACATCCCGAATTCATCGGCATACAGTTTCTGTACCCACTAGTCTTTGAGGTTTTTGCACGCTTAAGAAAAAGTTGACATGCATGCGTACGGTCTCTGTCCTATGTAAACAGTCATTTAACACTGACAATGCACACACTTTAGTCACGTGTGTATGCCAACTGCTCAACAGGAGCTAAATGTCTGCCCTTATGAGACTGTTTAACACAAAAGACAATGTGGAAGACTACAGGCTGCTCCGAGAGTTGCATAGATTCTATCGCCAGATTAGCAATAGTCTGGCATCGTTGTCCTGACAGCAACGCAATTAATATCTCAAGTTTTTGTGTCAATTCTTTGAGTGACAGTTTGTCATGTGACATGAGTACTGAATCTGATGTAGTGTCAAACACAACATCACTATTCCATGTAGTTACATATTTTTGGAAAAGTGGGTCTAAGTTCATAAACTCCCTTGATGAACTTTTACCATTTTGTTTTCCTCAAATGACCCACAATCACTAACCTCAATTAAATCTGAAAGAGCTGATCTTGCAATACAAATTGCACTATACACTGCACCAGTCTTGAAGAGGAATGCCAGAAAATTTATTCCATCTGTTAAACTTAAAGATGGCAAAGTGGATCAACACACTGTGTCTACTCGCATACCTTTTTCATTTGCGAGTGTAAGTTGCATTTTGAGGTATTACTTCTCCAAGAAGAGCACATGCTGTTTGAACTTTGGCATGAAAAGCCGTTTTCTGGGTCTACGCCAGAATCTTGCAAGTGAGTAATTTGAGATTTGTGCAGGCAATGAAGTTGAGTTGAATTTTGAGGCATTCTCAGCAAGTTTCGCCTTGCCTAGACTAGAGCAGTACAGGCTGCTCCATGAGTAGACGTGCCAGTTGTGGGTACCAGAATTGACTTGGCCATTCTGCAACTATTAATGTTATAAGTCCCCGCGCTTCGTCTTTCATTTTTTCCTCAGAACTAGAGGAATGAGGCTACACGGGAAAAAAGCCTAAAGGGATTTATCAGCCCAAGTATTATCAAATGCATTAACAGCAGCCGCCTCTGGGTCTGGTCTGTAAGACACATAGTCCTTAAACTATCTGTTGACCCGTGAAGCAAAGAGGTCAATGTCAGGCTGAAACCTTAACACTCTCAGCACCTCCTTTAAAAGTCAGGGTTTACTGCCTTTCTGCATCTAAGTTTAACTGTCTTGATTACTCGTCTGCTTCAACATTAGCCTTACCAGGAATGTAAATTTCACTAAGCCAATTATTTCTTTCTTTGCAAGACAACCAAAGCTGCTTAGTTACTGCATTACAGGCTTGTGAATGGTTTGTGCCCATTTTAGTTATGCATGCAACTGCTGTTGTATCGTCTAACACAAGTCTGATGTGCACATCATGCATCTCAGCTGCATATATCTGTAAGCCAACCGTTGCAGCCATCAGTTCTAGCACATTGATGCTCTGACTTGATTCTTCTGAGGTCCAATGTCCCCCTGTTTTTTCCGTTTTTACAGAAACATCCCCAACCAGTCCATGACTCATCTGAACTGATAATGAAAACAGGTTCCTTTACCTTTAATTCATTATAAGCAATCCTGATATTAGTTTCCCATCAGAGTATTCCTTCAGGGCTTCTTCTGAAATAACGACCAAAGCATCAAATGTACCAGCATTGGCTTCTAATACTTTAATTTTATCATCCTCCATATTCATGTAGTACAAAGATCAGTATTTACCCCTGGGAAGCTGGCCACTGCCAAACCTATCAAACTAGCCAACTCTTTACACTAGTTGTTTTGTCCTGACAAAGGATTGTTGATACCATATCTGAGGTTTTCTCTTTCATTTCTTCAGTCAAAGACACAGTCATGTGTCTTGAGTTTATCTCAAGCCCCAGATAAGAAAGAGACTGTGTTGGCACAAAAACTGATTTATCAGGATGTAGAACAAACCCCAGTTTTTGCAAACAAGTCATGGTTTGCTCAACATTATGTGCACACTCTTCTTGGGAATCTCCCAACAACGTGAGTCATCAATGAACCTGTTGATAAAACCCCAAGTCTATGCAAATGTGCAAACCCAGGCTTTAAGGTTAACAATTTTGTTAACAGTCTTGGACAACAAGCTAAACCATTGAAAAACAGTTGTAAATCTATACCACTGGGCTTTCCCCCATGAACTTTAAGGAATTTTGAGATTTTCATCAATATGTACAGAATAGTAGGAGTCTTAAGTCAAGAGAACAAACCAGCAATTTTTTCCTGACCAGAGTAATGGTTTTTTGAAACGTCTCCATTTTTAAATGATGACATTCAACATCTTGATTTAGCTTTTTCAGGTTGAGATTAAATGAGAATCATTTTCAACTTTTCGTTTTTCTTTGGGTGTACAAAGGACGCTGATACATACTCTCCTTCCAATTGGTTGAAAAGGTACAATAACTCCTTTTCCAAACAACTCTTGTATTTCTAATTCTATAGCCTGTGTTCGCTCGTCTGTGAAATGAAGCTCAGGGGATGGTTTATCTTCCCGTGGGATTTCTGTAAACTCTATCACTGCTCCTTGGACTAATCTAAAGATGTCTTGATCAGTTGTGAATTCTTTCCACTGCTCTAAATGCAACATTATCTAGCCAGCTTGAAATTTATTGGTCTCTTCGTGCAAAGATGCTTTCTTAGATTCAATGACTGTGAGAGAACCTTCTAACCGTAATCTCCCCTGGTATCGGAGCAGCTGAAACACTGGGCGCTTCGTTTACTTTCGGTACGCCTGTCCGCCCCACTTCGGGGAAAGGAACGGCCGATTAAAGCCCCGATTTTCTTGTCCTAAAACAGCATTGGAAGAACCCGGCATTCCGCATCTTATAGGGTTTGAAACGGTGGGCATTTTTGCTCGCATTCCGTTGTTCTCTCACTGCCCTCATAGCTTTTCCCCATCTTCACCAGAACTTTTCTGAATCCGACTTATTAACTTTTGTAATATCAATTCCCTGAATGTCTTTCGGCAGCGAATTGTGTATTTGGTACATTGTTCGAATGGAAACTTCCTGTTCCGCCGCGTTTCCAAGAAACGCGAAAGGTCCCAACACTGAATTCCGAGGTTTTCATTGGTTGCTTGAATCACATGTTTATTATGCACATTCCTGGACTAACTTTAGCTATCCGCGTAGCGAATTCATGTTAATTCACGGACACTTTCATTGCTGCAGTCGCAGCTTGTGCAATTTGCAATTGCACATTAGATACGCCCTTTTTCCTTGCGCATTTAGTTTGCCTCTGACAGCTTCATTGAGTGTAGCCCCGGTAGTGTCAGAATTTTACAATTCTCAGGAATGGGGTACTTCTTGAGAAGTTCTGACATCGATGCATCTTGCATTCCTTTCAGCTTCCCCACAAGGAAGTCAAGCAAAGAATTTTCCCCCTGGGATTCTTCAGCTGCCCCTGGCAGTGTGACAGTAAAGTTCAGATCATCACTCACAGAGCCGGCCTCCGGCTCGATCTGACTGGGATCCCTGATCCCCGCTATCGTAGCGTCACCACGCTCGCTGTCACTTTCAAACTCTACTTCACCCTGTGAAGTCAGTGTCAAAATTGTCCTTCAACTGCCCCTGGCAGTGTCGCTCTAACCTCGAAAGTCTACTTTTGATATCTTTCATGCAAGCCATAGTGTCTGTCAGTGTAATGCTCTCTTTACTAGAGTCAGTTTTGTTTTACTAGTTTCTGCCGCAGGGTCCGCCATAACTATGCCGCGGGAAACCTAGACCGAGAAGCGTAAACTGAAAACAGTTCCTGAAACGCTATCCCCGGAGTTAAGAGTAAGATCCTGAAAGAAAAGAAAAGGTTGTATCCTACCTCAGTGTATCACCAGAAAATCTGAGGCAGATCCCATCAATGATCAAAGGAAAACCACAAAAAGATTAGGATCTCGAGTAGCACATGGTGTGTACCGTACGACCGCGTTCCCAAAAGTGAACCAGTGCGCATGCGTGACCTCTTCTTCATTTGACCAACTGTTCCGCCAGTTTGAGGTTAAATACCGTTATTATATAGGCGCTTTTTTTCAATTTTTTTGCAAATCGACTCAAGCGCCGCGAACTGAAACCCAACACGCACACTCACGTAACAGACACGGATTTACGCCATTTAAAACAAACGCAGTACAAGACGGACGAAGGGCCAGTTCAGCTACTGAAGTTACAGAGATTTTTGATCACTTGTATTTGAAATTTTGTAAAGTGGCCTGAAACCGGTACCAAAGTGTGGGGGGTGGGTGGGTGGGGTAGAAGAACCGGAGTACCCGGACAAAGAACCCCCGATGGTCCGCCCGAATTAACGGTGACACCAGAGGAGAAAAATGCGACGCCGGAACCCGGTATCGAACCTCGCACCTTTGGCATTGGTGGCAGACGCCTTAACCACTGCGCCACGGACCGCCCCTACCAAGAAAAACTGAACACCATCTAGTTACAAGAGACATAGATTGCAGGGGCTCATGAGGATCTGTGCCTCTTGCTGGCACCTCTTTGTAGCCATGTTTCTTGGAAGACTGGGTCTCTTTGGTGTTGAATTTAACAGATTTCAGAAACGGCTGGCAGGGAAGGGGTTTATACATTAAGCCTGGACACAATACAACAGGAGACAGGACATAGTTAACCCCCTCGCTCTCAGAGATCACAGATTTCGCGTCTGAAATTAGTGCATGCTGACCAACATTCCCGTGAAGAACATGAATGAAATGGGGCCGGAAATGGGCTCAAAGTAACAAACTGGGAGGGCTCTTGAGGATATATGTCTCTTGCAACTAGGTAGAGCTTGCCTTGCCCTGGCAATGAAGGGGTTAATGGTGGTGCCAGAATAGTGCCCAAGTTATTTGGGTGTCAGCCTATTCTGGCACCACCCTTTAGCTCATACAGCCCAAAAGATCTGCATTAGCTTCCAAGTAGTGTATGTGACAAAATGCACAACGCTTCACATCCCTGCTGTTGGTCGTCATGTACTTTGTGCCTGACGTTTGTTTTCTCAAAACACATTACCGATGGTATTACACTTAGGGAATGGTTCTTAGCTAGCCTAATTTTAGCCAAATTTGGTTGTGTCCGTATACGGTATCGTTGGCAGGAGTGGGGCGCCATAGAATAGGCCCTCGCCAGAATAGCCTCCCCTTCTTCCCATCCGGTGCGAAAATACGCGTCATACCTCAGTTTAGTTCTTAGCTGGCGCCGAGTTCGGTTGTGTCCACTTCGTGCTCCGTGCTGACTTGAACCGGTCTTCAACCTTGGTTGGATTGCGCCTTCACTCGGCGGCTACTTGGCTTCGCCTGGGTCTGTTCGACACTGTGCCTGGCGGTTTCTGGTGACGGGAAGCTTAGCAGTGGGGACTGGGCCTTGCGGTTTCTGAGCACTGCTTCGACTTGCTGCCCGGTCGGACTTCGCGGCGAGCGTTCCCTTGCGTCGGGGTCTTCACTTCGCTGGACAGACGTGGGTTGACACCGGTCTCGACATGGACAGGTAACATCTCGGTACATGCCCTCGACCGGCGCTCTGGGGGGGAAAAGAGCGCCGAGCGTCGGCACGTTTGGTGCACTCGCTTCGTTTTTTCGAGTAGGCTCGATACATTTTGCGCGCAGTCACTTCTTGCGTGTCCTTAGAGGCCACGCTCGCTCGTCCTTCATTCCGCAGGGTGGACAGGCCGGGTTTGGACACACGCACTACCTCCAGATCCCAGGTTAGGGGTGATGCTTCTGTTTCGCCTTTCCGAGCGCGGGGCCACAGCACACGCGGCAGATATAGTTTGGAAAGACGAACCTCGACGTCACGTCGGGATCCGGATCGCCGCTTTCGTTCGAGAGAGCTTAGCTCTTCGGACTCGAGTTGCTACCCCTTACCACGCAGAGACACTCAAAGGAGATCGAGTCCGAGACGGCACGCCAGTACAGTGGACTCTTACCGTCATGTTAGCCCTCGTTCCTTTCGTCATCACGCCTCACGGGAGCCCCGTGATAGGCGCCGCTCAGCGACTCGGACAAAACAGGACTCACGTCGGTCCCGGCGGACTTCGCACAGTTCCCGCTCTTCGCGTCACAGCCGCTCGCCGCGAGGGCACCGTGCTCCCAGGAGTTCGCCTTCTGCACCCGGTGGAAGACCTCCTCTTCCCAACATGGCTTCGTCGCCGCGGCGCCACACGACACCTCTGGCACCCGCGGATCCCGGGAGGGCTTCAGACAAGCTTGGAAGCTCCGCTCGTGTTCTGGACTCCGTCAGCCTGACTCCTGGAGACTCGGTGTCCGCCTGGTTGGACGCCGCACCGAGTCTGCACTCGGATTCTCCGGGGGAAACGGATGTTCCCCCAGCGTCGTTCGGACACAGAACGGAGACCATGCGTGCGTTAGACGAAGCGGCGAGACTTATTGCCGCTACCTTACCGGCGGAAGACTGCCCTCCTTCTCCACCGGCGAAGAAGAGAGCCTCGGCCTTTGTGGACGCGGAGCGTCACGCCAAGCGCTTCAAGTCTCTACCGCAACCGCCTGGATTTCGCGACATCCGGGATGCCCTGTCGACTCATCTACTGCAGGGTTCGCTTGGAGATAAGGGATTCTTCTCGGACCACAAGTGGCCGGCGGACCTCATGATAGCTTTCCAGCAGAAGTGGTACGCAGGACACTCTCAGGCCTTTGCTTGCCCTCTGCCGGAGGTGGATCCCGCAGCGACTTCCTGTGCGGGCCTTACTCGACAAAAAGAAAGAGCGGTACTCCCTCCTGGACTGACTAAGACGGCGGTACTCATCCGCAATGCGCTAGCTTCGGCAGGATTCTTGGACTTGGCGACTCAGGCGATAGTTCGACGGGTGGAGGAAGCTTGGAGCCCTACCATCGCACCGCTCTTGACCGACATCTTGGCCTTGACCGTGTCTTGCAACCGCGCAGCCTACCACACCTCGGTCAACGCGATGACGGCGGCGGCAAACTGCGACCTCATGCGGCGAGATGCTGTTTTACAAGCCTGCTCACTGCCGTCGGAGATCAAGAACCAGCTGCGGCGGGCCCCGCTGGGCAACGAGCTCCTCTTCGGCCCTCATTGGCAGGCGGTTAAGGAATCCAGCAAGGAATTGTGGCCCACCAGGTTCGCCCCGCCCCGCTTTCCTACAACCCGCAGGCCCGCGGGTCGAGGCTTGCGGACCACCAGACCCAGCGGTCGCCCCTTTACCAGTCGTGGACGTCTTCCCCCCCGCCAACCGGCCTTTGGTCGCCCCCGACGACCTAAACCTGGCCCCGCAGACGCCCCTGTCCCCGCCCCCGCTTGGCCTAGACCTGCCCGCCGTCCTTTCGGGCGTGGTAGGGCCCGATGACTACACTCCGATCACGTCTCCCCCGACCGCTTCCGGGTCCCCTGTCGGCGGGAGACTAGCACTTCACAGCGACGCTTGGACCTCGCTGTTTTCCGACGACCCGTGGATCCTCTCGACAGTTTGCCAAGGACTACAGCTGTCATTCCGCTCACCTCCTCCACTACGCCGTTCTCCACTTTGGACGTCGATGCCTGCCGACTCGCTCAGAGCAGAGGCGCTACGCAACGAGGTGGCTGCACTTCTCCAGAAGAACGCCACAGAGGTAGTCAGACGCCACGACTCTCCGGCCTTCTACAGTCGCCTGTTCGTGGTTCCCAAGCCGGGGGGCAAGTGGCGGCCGGTCATCGACCTCTCCGCACTAAACAAGTTCCTCGTCGCCCCGCCGTTCCGGATGGAAACCGCTCGAGCTCTGCGTTCCGCGGTGCGGCCGTTCGATTTCGCCATCAGCCTCGACCTCGCAGACGCCTATCTACATGTTCCAATGCACCCGGCGTCCAGACGCTTCCTTCGTTTCGCCTTTGCCGGAATCGTCTACCAGTTCCGCGCTCTACCCTTTGGTCTCAACCTCAGCCCGTGGGTGTTCACCAGGATCATGGATGCGGTCGTCGCCAGGGCCAGAAGGACGAGTTCAAGCCCTACGTCCAACTACCTCGACGATCTTCTCCTACGAAACCAGGTGGACTCCGCCTTGGAGAGAGACCGAGACGCACTCCTGGACCTCCTCGACTTCCTCGGGTTCATCGTCAACAGGGGAAAGTCCGACCTCTCCCCGTCCCGCTGTTTCGTCCACCTGGGAATGGAGTTCCACACCGATCTCAACTTAGTGCGACTCCCGGAGACACGTATACAGAAGATCAGCGATCTGGCGCGACAGGTGGCTCAGCAGGACAGGGTCTCTGCACGGGTGTGGCTACAGTTGCTGGGCCTGATGAGTGCGGCTGCAGACCTGATTCCCCTGGGACGTCTCTATTCCCGACCGCTCCAGTTGCACCTACTACTTCATTGGCGACCCTCGACGGACGACATCGACGCTCTGATTCCGGTTCCCCCGATGTTACTCCCACACCTGAGGCGCTGGGCGGACCACAACTGGCTGGCTTCGGGAGTCTCCCTTTACACACCGCCTCCCAGCTTGTCCCTTTGCGTCGACGCAAGTCTCACCGGTTGGGGAGCCCATCTGCTACCGGCATTCACGACAGCTTCGGGGGTATGGCCCACGGATCTTCTGACCCGACACATCAACTGGTTGGAGTTGCAGGCGGTGTGGCAGGCGTTGTTGACGTGGGACTCTCAGCTCCAGGGTCAGGAACTGCTCGTGCTGTCCGACAACTCCACAGTCGTCGCTTACCTACAGAAGCAGGGCGGTACGCGCTCCCCTTCTCTGTGCATCCTCCTGTACCAGCTGCTTCGTTGGTGCGAAGATCGGGGCATCACTCTGCGCGCCAGACACATCCCAGGTCATCTCAACGTGCTGGCCGACTCCTTATCACGCCGCGGACAGCTCCTACACACAGAATGGACACTGCGGCCGGACATCTTCCAGTTGATCGCGGCCAGATGGGAAGCTCCTATGATCGACCTGTTCGCCACCCGTTGGAACCACCAGTTGCCGCTGTTCGTCTCGCCGGTTCCAGATCCTCTAGCTTGGGCGGTCGACGCACTGTCCATTCCCTGGGACGGGCTCATCGCCTACGCCTATCCGCCGACGGTGCTGGTTCCCAAAGTCCTCCACAAGCTTCGCGGCTGCAACACGATTCTGTTCCTGGTGGCGCCCTTCTGCTGGAGCAAGTCGTGGACAACGGACCTGCTCAACCTAGCCACCAGTCCACCTCTTCAGCTTCCTACGCCTCGCACGATGCTCAAGCAACCTCGACAGCCGCTGTTTCACCCTTGCCCGGAGCGCCTCCTTCTACACGCTTGGAGGTTGTGCGGCAGGCCCTCACCAGAAGAGGCTTCTCAGGTGACGCAGTGGAAGCTATCGCTGCTGCACGCAGACCCTCTACCAGACGAGTCTACGAGGGGAAGTGGAAGGTGCTGTGCGACTGGTGTGGTGACAACAACCTTAACCCCACCGAGTTGACGATGCCCCAGCTGGCGGAGTTCTTCCTCTGGCTGTTCAACTTCCAGAGTTTGGCGCCTATTACCATCCGGGGTTACCTGGCAATGATTGCTGACACCTACCGCCACCTGGGCCGGACAGACCCTGGTGCCTGCAAAGACCTGGCTGATCTCATGACGCACTTCGGTTTACAACGCCCGGCGCTACGGTCACTGTTGCCTAGATGGGACCTGCCTTGGGTGCTGACCTGGCTCAACTCTGCCCGTTTTGAACCCCTACAGTTGGCAAGCTTACCGGATGTAACTAGAAAGACGTGCTTCCTGTTGGCCCTTGCTACCGCTTCCAGGGTCAGTGAGCTTCACGCGCTGTCCACACGATCAGATTGTCTGCAGTTCCGGACTGACGGCTCGGTGCAACTCCTACCTGAACCATCCTTTCTCGCCAAGACGCGGTCGCCTCTGACGACCCCACAGATGATGACCATCCGACCTTTACGTGTGACAGAATCCACCCGGGAGTCCAGACAACAGGACCCGGTGAGAGCCTTGCGTGTATACCTGCGACGGACCAGACCGCTGCGCAGAAGACGGACCCGCCTTTTTCTCCCTCTGTCCCCAGGTAGACAGGACATATCCGCCCAGACCATCTCCTCATGGATTCGTTGGGTGATCCGCTCGGCCTATCAAGACCTCGCGCCAGAAGTAGCCCAACGTATGCACATCAGGGCGCACGAGGTCCGAGCCATGGCCACAAGTCTCGCCTTCGACCGCAATTGTGCAGTGAAAGACATTGTGGCGGCCGTGGGATGGCGAGCGGAGTCCACATTTGCCCGATTCTACCTGAGGGACCTCTCCACCCAGCGGCAGAACCTCACGCTGGTGGGAGACATCGCAGCAGCGCAACACTCCCTCCCGGCGCCCTAGGCGCCGTAAGTACCTTAGCTAAAATTATCGGGAGTTTGCTGTACGAGGGCGGGTCTGTGGGCTGTGTCGTTGGCAGTGGGGGCGATAGGGCGGCACCCACCTCCTCTTTGTGATTCTCCCTAAGTGTAATACCATCGGTAATGTGTTTTGAGAAAACAAATAAATTTTTCAATTAAAATATATTTTTTTGAAAAATACTTACCGATGGTATTACTCGAAGGTCCCTCCCACCGGCCCCGCTTGCCGCGGTTGGCTAAGAAGCTAAACTGAGGTATGACGGGTATTTTCGCACCGGATGGGAAGAAGGGGAGGCTATTCTGGCGAGGGCCTATTCTATGGCGCCCCACTCCTGCCAACGATACCGTATACGGACACAACCAAATTTGGCTAAAATTAGGCTAGCTAAGAACCATTCCCTAAGTGTAATACCATCGGTAAGTATTTTTCAAAAAAATATATTTTAATTGAAAAATTTATTTTTCATGGGCTTGCCATTTGATGCCATAAGAAAGGGGCAAAGGATCTATCTGTTAGTCTTGGTGAGTTCACACAAGTGTTCTCGCTTTACCAGGTCATCACAGATTGCCAAGCTGCGCTGCATCCTGCACTACTTTGAGCGAGTGATCGACAGTGGCCTGGAGGTGGCAGGCAGCATCAGATTCCACAGGCAGGTTGGCGACAGGTGCGCTCTACCGACCATGGAGGATGTTGTGCAGTCAGATATCTGTCTCTGTCCTCTGACCATCCACCCACATGGCGTGATTGAAGATACGGGGTCAAGTGCAGTTCAGGTAGGTTTCTTTTTGTCCTTTTTTACGTTTTTTCTTCTTTCTTTTTTAAAACTGACAGAAAAATGTGATGTCATTGAAATCGTTGGAAGCACAAAAATGTTTCCAGTGATTCCAGATATACAGTGAATCGTCAAGAGATGAATTTTTCTCTAGAATGTATTTTTTCGAAAAATACTTAACGATGACATTACTCGGAGGACCCTCCAACCTGCCCCGCTTGCCACTGGTAAACTAAGTATTCCGACTGGTTGTCACACCACGTGGCACGTGACCGGATGGGCAGGGGCGGGAAGCTACTCACGGCCCTGGTTACAGTGCCCTGAGTTGCCTCCCTGGTTGTATAGGAACACAACAAGTTCTTAGGCTGAAATTGAGTAAGTAATAGACACTTCCACAAAGTAATGTCATCAGTAAGTATTTTTCGAAAAAATACATTTTAGAGAAAAATTCATTTGTTTCCTCAAAAACATTACCGATGACATTATTTTGTGGAAGAATTGCAAAAAGGAGGAGGGTGCCGTGCCCAAGTTACCCCCTGAATAAGGGCTTTAGTCAGAGCCATCCTCCCAGTCGCAAACTCCCGACAATTTCAGCTAAGTCGTACCTCCAGCGCCGGGAGGGAGTGTTGCGCTGCGGCGATGTCCCCCACCAGTGCGAGGTTGTCTCACTGGCCTTCCAGATCCCGGAGGTAGAAGCGGGCAAAGGTTGATTCTGCCCGCCAGCCCACTGCTGCCACGAAGTCTCGGACGGCACAGTTGCGGTCGAAGGCGACGCTTGTGGCCATGGCTCCAACCTTGTGTGCGATGATCTTAAGCCTCTTCACTCCCTCCGGGGAAAGGTCCTGGTAGGCGGACCGTATTCTTCTTCTTCTTCCTCGAACACTCTTTTATATGGACAGCCCGGTCTCCTCTATAAATGCTGCCGTGCGCCGCAGGTCCTCCAGGCCTCCATAGAGCTTGCGGGACACCTCTGTCTCTTCCGGCCAATGTCTCCGTCTGATGGTTGTGAACGTGGGGCAGGTCTGTAGCACATGGTCTGTTGTCATGCTACCAGAGTTGCATGGGCACTGGTCTGACTGGCCAATTCCAAACTTGGTGTGGAGATGCCAGTTCAGTTGGTTATGGCCGGTGCGTAGTCGGAAGATAACTACCTGCTCCGGTCTGGTCAGGAGGTGATAGCCATCTGTTTTGTTATAGCTGGGGTGTTCTCGCAGCCACTTTCTTTTCTGCTTGTTTTTGATGATAGTCTTGGCTTCTGCATAGGATGTTGTTTTGTCTTCTTGGGTTGTTGAAGATCCCTCCTTTGCTAGCCTGTCTGCAATTTCATTACCTCTCACCTTGCAGTGTGCAGGTATCCACTACAGCACAACCATGTGCGAGAGCCAAAAACAGATCATTTAGGTCCTTGTCTTTGGGTGTTTTTAGGGCCTGCAGGATGAAGAGGGCGTCAGTGAGAAACACAATGGAGTCAGATGTTTCCGAGCAGTTTTTCACTGTTGTTACACCAATTTTCAGGGCTTCTGCTTCTGACCTGTAGTTGGTGGCGTATTTGCCGGTGGCGAGAGAGATCTCTGCTTCTCTCCCTCCTGGGTACTTAATGTAGATTCCGGCTCCTCCGTCTGTGACAGCGTCAATTGCAGAACTGTCCGTGTACACATGGGTCCAGACCTCTTGTGGGTAGTGGGTCTGGATGTGCTCCATCGTGTAGGATTTGCGTTCTGTGTCACACTGGGTACCCTTCTTCTGGATATTTGGTATGCTGTCGCGTATTTGGGGTTCAGCCGAGCGCTTCCATGGAGGATTCTCAAGGGTTTTGGGGATCTCCTTTGGCATGTGATCTAGGAGATCTGGATTTCTTCGCTCAAGGATCCTGGTCTGATGTATGAAGCTGGAGCGCTTGAGTCTACCCTTTGTTGGCTCTGACATTCTCTGTCTCATCGGGTGGTTCTGCAGACGTTTGAATTTTGCTGCTTGTAACAGGAGCTTGGTGTCTCTTCTCTCCTCTAGTGACTCAAGTCCGGATGCGCTTTCCAATGCAGAGATGGGAGTAGAACGCATGGCACCAGTGATGATTCTTGTTGCCTGGTTCTGAATTTTTCCAACTTTGTCAAAGTTTGACTTTGCTGCCGTTCTCCATGCTGCCATTCCATACTGTAAGACTGGGCGGACTCTCCCTGTGTACATTTTCTTGAGAATGCCAGCATCTGCTCCCCATCTGGTGCTGGTGAGCTTTTTCATCAGGGCTAGGCGGATTTTTGCCCTCTCTTGGCACTTCTCAATGTGCGGCTTCCAAGTAAGTCTGCGGTCTAGGGTCACACCCAGGTATGTAGGGCAATCTTCTGGTGGAAGAGTGTGTCCATTGATTTTCAGTGTTGCTTGTTGGCTTTTGTTGGACAAGCTGAAGATGGTGTAAGTGGTCTTTTTTGCATTTACGGTTACAAACCACTTTATTGTCCACGCTTCCAATTTTTTCAGTGCTTCCTGCATCCTGTAGGTTGTTGTTGTCACATACTCTTCAGTACACCACAGCACGAGGTCATCTGCATAGATGGCCCCATGAGGTCTCCAACAATGTCATTGATGAAGATGAGAAACAATGTTGGGGACAGAACTCCTCCTTGTGGAACTCCTCCATTCAGCATCTTCTTTCGGCTGTATTGTCCATTGACATGTACTCTAGCCTTTCTGTTGAAGAGGTACTGTTCCACCCACCTGTACATGCACCCGGCGACGCCACACTTTTGGAGTTTATGTTTCAGTGCCTCCTTCCACACTCTGTCGAAGGCCTTCTCCATGTCAATCCATACTGACAAAGTGTGTTTTTTGTCATGGAAGCCGTCTTCTATTTTCTGGGCAATGTAGGTCACCTGATCTTCAGTGGAGCGGTGTTGCCTAAAACCTGCCTGTTCAGGAGTGAAGACTTCCTTCCTTTCCATGAGCCACACGAGTCTTGTGTTAATGAGCCTTTCCATCAGCTTCCCCATGCAGCTGGTAAGGCTTATGGGCCTGTAGCTGTCTGCTTTTGCACGGTCCTTTCCCTTCTTATAAATGGGCACCATGTCTGCTTCTCTCCATATCTGTGGAATATGGCCACTCTTCCAGCTGTTATTAAAGGTGTCCAGAAGGACAGCTTTGGCTCTGGGACCTAGATGCAGGAGCATTTCGTTGGTGATCTTGTCTGGCCCTGGGGACTTCTTCTTTGGTAGAGTTTTCATAGCCTCTTCCAGCTCCTGTGTGGTAAAGGCGTCAGTCATCACTGCATCAGGTGTAGCCTCTTGTTGGGCCCTGATTTCCTGCTGGATTTCTCTCTTTCTTTCTTCTGGGATGGTGATGGAACTAACTTCTTCATACTTGTCTATAAAGTAGTTTGCTGCTCTTCTTCCTGTGAGCATCTCCTGGTTGTGCTCGATGACAATAGAGGAACCTTTCCTGGTTTCATCGTGCATGGCTCTTATGAGCTTCCACAGCTTGTTTCCATCACGGTCCAGGTTAAGCTTCTCAGTTTTTTTCTCTCCAGCTGTTTCTTGCCGCTTGCAGATAGGTCTTTCTATAGTTTGCAGCTGCAGCTTTAAAAGTAATGTTGCTTTCAGTGGAAGGGTTCCTTTCTACCTTTTCTCTGGCTTCTTGTACTTGATCTTCGAGTTTTTGCAGCTCCTCAGTCCAATATGGTCTGTAATTTTTTCTGGCGCCTTGTGGGATTGTTTCAGAGGCTGCTTTCAAAATGGCCTCGTTGAGGTCTCGTACAAGCCGGTTAATATTTGTTTCTTCAAAAACATTACCGATGACATGACTGAATGGAAGTGTCTACTACTTACTCATTCTAGCCTAAGAGCCAGTTGTGTTAAGACACAACCCGGGAGGCACTCGGGGAACCCCGAGGGGACCAAGAGTTGTCTCCCTATACCCACCACCCGGAAGCCGGGTACCCATAATCCCCCAGTCTAGTCTACTTAGGCGCACGATTCGGTCGTCTTGCGCTCGGCTCTAGCCTACGGACTTTGGTTTTCGACCGTTCTCGGGTTCGGACTTGCTGTTGGAATGAAGAGCGGGAGATAGGATTGTTTCATCGGCCCTGCCTGTGCTGCTGCGTGGTTTTCTCGTCCCCACTGCTTGGCGCCTGCGCTTCGGCCGCTGGTGAGCTGTCCGGTGATCTTCGCCGGTCGTGCCAGGCGGGTTTTGGACGTCTCCCCCCGTTCCCCTTCGGCGGAGAGGTAAGGTAGCGGGATTGACCCTCGGCTGGTTCCCGGGCTGGGCACTGGTTGTGCAGGTACGAAGTTTTTCGTCTTCTTCTCACTGTAATTGCGCCCCCACTCACCTTCGGTGAATCGTAGAGAAGTTTCCTACGCTTTTGTACCTTGGGTGTGGAAAATTCTTTTACTCCATGGCCTGATTAGCTGAGTGGCACAGCTTGAGTCACGCCTTGTCATCGCGTGGTTTGTTCGGGACCAGCGCCTGTTCTGTTTTCGCTCACGGGTGATGGATTTAAGCGCACACTCGCATACGCAGGCATACGCGGTAGACAAGTACTCACGTACCTTAGACAGTGGATATACGTTCCGGCGGGCAGCTGGGGGGTTTACGCTCCTTGGCTGGGCGGGCCCCTCGTGGCATGTCCACATAAAGTGGTGATTTTCTGCCCCAGATGTTTTTCTTGTCTTGATTGTCATTGCGTATTGAGTTGTACAGCATGCGGCCGGTGTTGTTTTTTTTTTTCCACACACGGTCACCCTTAGTAATAATGTTTGGGGGCCTGACTCCTTTTGTCACAGGGGTTGGTACATATGTTGTTGCTCACCTTAGCACTTGACGGCGGTGAATCTACCTCGTTACTGCACTGCTAGATTGCAGACGTGCAGTTTGGTACCTCGCTTCCGTCATGACGTATTCGTCTTTTGTGTACATATGTTGTTCCCTCGCCTTAGCGCTTGGCGGCAGTGGGCCTGCTTGCTTACTGCACGGCTAGTTGTCGGCATGCAGTTGCAGACCTGTTTACCCAAGAATACACTTTTGGAGAAACTGACAACTCACTGGCTTGGGAATAATTACACATGTGAGGTCCAAAGTACACAATTAGTCAGTTGAAAGTACACTGACTACACCCAGGGGGTAAACAGGTCTGAGTTTGGTACCTCGCTTCTGTCATGACATGTTTGACTTTTGCTACATATGTTGGTTGCTCACCTTAGTGCTTGAGGGCAGTGAGTCTACCTTCTTGCTGCACTGCTGGCGTGCAGGCTTGACAGTCTGTTACCCCGCTTGGTGCTTGTGTGTTTTGTTGTTACGAAGGCTACCTTTCGTGGCTTAGTCCCACAGGACTCGCCCGCAGGCCTTCGGGTGTTATCTGTTGCAGGGATGCGCTACCCATTCACACAGATGACAGTGGCTAGTTCAGCTCCCAGGGGTCTTTCGCCACTGCACCGGATGCCCCGCCGACCATGCTTGCTTGCAAGCGATCGGCACCGGTTTAGGCGCCTTCCAGACACTGCGGGTTTCCGCACGACAACGGACTGCCCTGGGAGAGAAGCCACACCGGATGTCGCGACTAGTGCGCGAGCATGGATCGTGGAGGCCGCTGCCAGGGGGAGCGCACGGGAACAGCCTCTGGCAAGGCCCGCTCGGAAAGACAATTATGCACACGTCCGACGTCTTAGGACGTTGCAGTACACTACCACCTTGAGAGGACAAGCAGCTTCTCGGCTGTAAGCCCCAGCCCGGCTGCTACTGGTAGGTGTGTTCTTCATGTCCAGGCAGCGCCCATTGGGACTAGGCCTGTCTTCCGACACGGGAGGTGCCTCCTACCACATTGGGATGATTGCGTCACCTGGCCTCAGCAGCGCGGATGGCAGCATTGAAGCGTCTGCAGGCGGGAGCGACCTATGCTGTTGGTGCTTGAAGGATCCCGTTCCGCCCCGATGAAGAGGGGCATGCTGATGTCCTTCACGCAAGGCAGATGTTCCGGTGGCCGTCGGACAACCACTGGGTCGGGTCTCCTATGCGCAGGATGTGGATACGCCTTCCAACGTATCCTTGGCACCGGTCGCTTGAGACCAGGACGTCCCTGTGGGAATCCCCACACCGGATTCAGTGGACTAGTGCACGAAGTGGGCCTGGATCGATGAGGCCGCTTCCAGGAGGGAGCGCGCCCGGACTAAGACTTCCAAGAAGCCATGTCCACTTTCTGCCCCACTTGGCTCCAAGAAGCCCGCGGGATCCCGCTGGGGGTCCCCCTTACTGGCAAGAAAGCCCGCCTCCCTCGGAGCCCGGCTCAGAGACATTCACGTGCACATCCAGGGACTCTAGTAAGAATGCTCGTCTCCAAGGAAGCGGAGACTACTATCAACACAGTTCTGGGCCACCTCTTGTCCCGCTCGCTCTGCGCGGCGCCAGAATAGGGACCACTATCGGACTGCTGAGGACATGCAAGCTATGCGGAGGCTTCCAGTGGCCGTCGGGTAACCGTACAGTCTGTCTCCTGTGCGCTGGGTGTGCTTCCGACCACTCTTGTAACGTCTGTGCTACCTGGCCGGAGCTGCGATGGTCTAATCTCTGGAACTTTAGAGGAGGGAGACTCCTACCCTCTCGGGTACTTGAAGATTGCCGAGACGCCTTCCGCTGTGCCCCCGGCACCGGACGTGCGAGACCAGCTGGATCCGACACAGAAAACGCCACTGAGTAATCGAGGGATTAGTGCAGTGTGGGAGTTCGACCGTCAAGACCGCCTCCGTTAGAGAGCGCGCCCGGATACAGCTGGTGGAAAGAACCCGCCTCTCCCAAGAGCCTGGTTTGGTGGGACGCTCGTGGCGTCCCTCCTCCACCGTCGTTCCCCACTCGTCTCTGAAGAAGCCGCCGGGATCCCGCTGGGGGTCCCCTGGCCGGCAAGAAACCCGCCTCTCCCAAGAGCCTGGTTCACAGAGACATTCACGCACTCGTCCGGAACCTCCTGGTTGTGAAGAGCGTAGACACAGGGATTCTACTCGACGGTATCGCTCTCCCTCGCAAGATCATAAGAGGACCTTCCCGCTCGGGTGCTTGGAGTTGCCCAAGACGCCTTCCGCTGTGCCCCCGGCACCGGACGCGCGAAACCAACTTGATCCGACACAGAAGACGCCACTTGAGTATTCAACGGATTAGTGCACAGAAACCCGCCTCTCCCAAGAGCCTGGTTCGTTCCCCACTCATCTCTGGCCGCAGGGATCCCCTTGCCGGCAAGCAACCCGCCTCTCCCAAGAGCCTGGTTCACAGAGACTTACACGCACTCGTCCGGATCCTTCTGTTCGCGAGGATCGTAGGCGCTGGGATTCTACTCACCGTTATCGCTCTGCTTCGCAAGATCGTAGGAGGACCTTCTCCACTCATCGTTCGACGGATCAGGACTCCCTCGACTGGTTTCGCGTTCCTCATCTCGTTCGGACTCCCGTTCGTCCCGTTCCTCTTCCCATCGACCGGCCACTTCCCCTTCCCTCGTCCTCTCCGTTCCGTTCCTCCTCGTCGCAGCCGTTCTCCTCGTCGGAACCCGCCTTCGGCAAACGGGAGAACCTTGCCGCGTCGCTCCGTCTTCGCTCTCCCCTTCGGAGGGAGTCTTCGACCTGCGGTTTGCCGTCAGCGGGATTCCCTCCCTCGGAGCCCTCCTCGGTCGCCGGTTCCAGACAGCGGGACTTTGACACCCTGAGTTTGACGGCTGACGACCCCTCGGACTGGTTGCTCGGACGTCTCAGCCGTTTCTCCTCTTCCTCTTCTTCGGCTTCCAGTGCTGCGGTTCCATCAGACCTGTTCTTCTGCGCGGATGGACACTCGGCCGGCGCTGGACGGGACATCCAAGCTCATCGCCGCCGCCCTGCTGCGGAAGTTGCCCGGCATCGCCCCTTGACTCACCGGGGGTTCTCATCCATCGTGGACACTGGGGAACCAAGGCGCAGCCCCTTCTCCCTGACGTCTAACCATCTCGACAACTCTCGTTGGGCACCCGGGGGGTGCCGTACTTCGGACAGGTGGTACCGCTTGGCTGTGCTCGGGGTGGAGGCCTAGCCACTACACGGAGGCGAATCTACTCACCTTAGTCGTCTCTAAGCCCGGCTGCTGAAGCTACGCTCCCTACTTCCGTGATTCTTCTCGAGGTCCAACCCTTCGACCTTCGGACTTCGCGGACAAGAGCGTGCTTAGCTTGGATCTGACGCGGACTACTAGGCCTGCTTCTTCGGCTCGTGGGGGGAAGGATAGGTCACAGGAGCTTCTCCTCTTCGGCTACGCGACAGCGGAGGTGTTCTTCCAGGATCAGGGCAGCTGGCGATCCTCCGACCAGTGCATACCCCCTACCCTGGTGCTTGGGGAAAGAACTTCATCTCCCTCCGTGCGTGACGCTACCTGGACCGACGGTAGATCTGGGCCAGTCTTCCCCGGTGGGACCAGTGGCTACACACGGAATACACCAGGACACCTTCGGAGGATCGGCGCATGAGACCAGGATGATCCTACGTTTTCAGTGGACTGGGGCACAGGATGGGGCCTTGACCGAGGCCGCTACCCGGACGGAGCGAGCCCGGACACAGCTTTGGAGAAGCAGAGAACTCTCCTCACAGAGCCCAGTTCAGAGAGTCGCGCTTGGCGACGTCCCACGTACAATCTCGGTACCCACTCGTCTCCAAGTAAGCCGCCGGGATCCTGCTGGGGGTCCACTTGCCGACAGGAACCCGCCTCTCCTCAGAGCCCGGGTCGGAGAGACTTACACGCGCTCGTCCGGAGCCTCCTGTCGACTCCCCTCGGGAGGAGTCATCGAATGCTACGTCTTGCCCTTGCAGCCATACGGCGCCTGAGGGATGTTGCCGTGGTGGATTGGTTAACGAGCTTCAGGAGCTACGCCTCACCCTGTCTGCCTACAGTTCGAGGGAACAATTACGTACAGCTCCTCTCGGACCATACCTTACCTGGACCGCCGCGCCTTGGTCCACAGGTTCACCTTGCGCCCGCTTACGGGGCGCTATTCCACCAGGAGACCACGTAGCAAATCCCTGTACAAGCCTCACGGGTGCCTACGACATAGCCGTTCGCTTCGGACGCGCTCGCCTCTTTGCCGGTTCCGGCAGCACTGACGCTACATGCCGGACGTTCTTCCTGGTTAAGCTCAGTCATACGTTCTGAATTACAGGACCCCTCCCTCAGGGAGGTTAGAGGCTACAGGTGCGTTATCAAGGCACTTGCAGGGCCACGAACGTCACATGCGTCAGGGACTGTACTGGCTTGCACTTCGTGGCTACTGGAGGCTGGCGGGCAGGATGACTTCGCCCGCCTCGATTGCAGAGCTCTGCCAGGCCAGAGAGACTCCTCGCTCTGGTGGAGGCCTTTTTGCAGGGGGCACAACTCCCTCCTGGCGCCTCAGCGCCGTAGGTATTCACCTACCTAGGGTCGTCGGGAGTTTGCGTTCGGGAGGACGGCCCTTGGGCCCTAAAGTGTGCTGGAGCGCGGCACCCACCTCCTGTTCGCAATTCTTCCATTCAGTCATGTCATCGGTAATGTTTTTGAAGAAACAAATTCATTTTTCTTTAAAAGGTATTTTTTCGAAAAATACTTACCGATGACATGACTCAAACGACCCTCCCACCTGCCCCGCTTGCCGCTCGTGCGCCAAGTATCCTGACTGAGGGATTATGGGTACCCGGCTTCCGGGTGGTGGGTATAGGGAGACAACTCTTGGTCCCCTCGGGGTTCCCCGAGTGCCTCCCGGGTTGTGTCTTAACACAACTGGCTCTTAGGCTAGAATGAGTAAGTAGTAGACACTTCCATTCAGTCATGTCATCGGTAAGTATTTTTCGAAAAAATACCTTTTAAAGAAAAATGAATTTTTGTCCTTTTTGTTGATGCCCTTTGTGTACACATCTGTCAGTGATGCAAACATGTCCCAGTCAGCCTTCTTATAGTTCCACCTGGGGAAGAGTTTGGGGTCTTCTGGTTTATAGTCAAGATCTACAGAGATCTTGACAGGTCTATGGTCGCTTCCACCAAGCTGGCTTAGCACTCCTCTCTTTGATTTCTTGGGAAGGTCATCTGTAGCAAAGGCCAAGTCAGGCGTGGATGTTGTTAGCCATCTCCTGGAAAAGTATGTTGGTGGATCTTCCACATCATTCAGCAGTACCAGTCTACTTTCTATCTGCCAGTCCTCTACTTCCTCTCCTCTTTTATCAGTCTCCTCATACCCCCAGCATGTTGAGTGGCTATTGAAATCTCCAACAACAAGGCATTCTTCTGTGCCTGTGCTGATAAGCTGCAGGGACAGATCCTTGTCTTGGGGGCAGTAGAGGTTGAAGATCTTAATTTCCATGTCTTCCACTTTGATCTTGACGCCGTGGATCTCTGCTTGTTGGTTGGTGTTGATCTTGAAGTCTTGGGCTGGGATGTTGTTTTTCACCAGGATTAGCACTCCTCCCTTATGCCTCTCTTCTCTGTCCATCCTGAAGACCTGGTAGCCTCTGACTTGAAATCGGTGATTTGGGTTCAGATGGGTTTCTTGGATGCAGGCTACATCTACCTTCTCGGCATGCAGTCTTTCAGTTAGAGGGAGCTTTTTGTTGTAGACGCCTTCTGCATTCCAGTGAAGGATGTTTAAGGGCCTGGACTTGTGTGTTGATGTTCTTTCTTGGCCAGTAGATTTTTCCCTCCGACTCCGGAACCTGGCTCCTCGTCCCAGGACGGGGTGACCACCGGTAGCAAGGGGTGGGCCCCTAAGAGGCAGGGGGCCCGGCACTCCACCAGCCCGGTGGGACTCCACGGGCAGAGCACCATCTCGAGTGATTCCGTTATTGTCCATACCATGAGTGAAAAGCGTTGTACTGCAGTTTTGCGCGCTCTGGCCCAGTACATCCGTCTTCGGCGGTGCTTTTCTTGTCCGAGTTTCCGTCTCGTAGGTGACTTGCCAACCAAGGCTGTCGAGCGTCTGTGTGACTTCACTTTCTCCTCTAGATCCGTTGTGTTATGTTCCGGGGGCGCAAGCTACCCGGTTTACTGGGGTCACCTCGAGAAGGATGTGGCTCTACGCTCACGCACAACGGTCTTGAGATGGGAGAGGTTATGCTAGACCAGAGACTGACAGCCGGGGCACGCCTTTTCGTGCGAGACAAGTGGGTGGTTTTGGGCTGGGAGTGTGTCAACTATCCAGATGGCATGCAAAGCAGACAACATAGACAAGCAGACAGCACAGACAGACCCGCCACCAGCACACAAGCACAAGCACTAGGTCTAGGGGAATGTAAGGAGAAGACACGCTGGGAAATCTCCATTGCCCACACTCCCAACACATCACCATCCCCTGGGGCTCCAGCCCCTCGACCCCCAGCGGACCGTATGACCCAGCGTAGCCAGGAAGATATCGTCTGCAGGGCTTCTGCTAGGATTAATTTCGTTGGGGTCCCCAGGACCTATTTATCAATATTTTAAGGGGTCCCAGGCTAACTTTAAGGGGTCCCTATTTCATGTATAAAAAAAAGTGAATTTGCATTGCATTGCACATACTTGCACTATACTTTACAAGCGGCGTGGTTTCTGAGCAATGAAGTGGGCACAGGCATCAGAAATGAGTTTTTCTTCACAGTACTTGGGATGCTTGGTAGCATGCTTTATAAACATCTTGGTTTCCACTGCTTTGATACTGAGGCAGCTTCTGAGGGGTGTGTCGATGAGGTTCTGTGAGGAGAAGCCTCTCTCACATGGAACTGAAGTTACTGGGATGGTTGTAGAGATGGCAGCCAGAGTCACAAACTCTGGGAATGTCTCTGCACACTGAAGCATGACATGCTGACACATGGCCTGCAGACCTTTGTCTCTGTGTTTTACCAGCATCATCCTGAAGAGCCTGAAAGACTCCCTAGCTGCTTCCCCATCAATCTGGTCATATCTGGTCAGCAACCGCTCCAGTGCCTCCTTACCATGCTCTCTCAGCTCCTCCCGGGCATGTGGCAGGTGAGAAGGGTCCAGGACTGTGGCCAGGTCTTTGAGGACACCCATGTCACTCTCTGGGAATCTCATGACCATTTCCCGTCTGATCCCTGCCACAAAGTCTCTTGCTACACTAGTCACAGTATTTTCATTGCCAGTCACTGGTATGCCCTGGAACTGTCCACTCTCTGCTACCTGAGAGAAGAAGTCTCGCAGAACTGGTCCAGGATGCTCAGACAGATCTTCCACAGTTGACGAAGTCGCAGACAGCATGTCTTCTACTTGCTGAATATCTATGCTGTCCTTCTGGAACACTTTGCTGCATCTGGTCAGAGTAGACAGAATGTCACACAGCAGACTGATCACTCCAATGAACCTGAAGGTTTTAACCACCTTCAGTATCCCCTTTGCCTTTGCTCCTCCATCTGTGTTCTTGCTTGCAGCCTCTTGCTCAAGGGCTAAGCACAGACACCCCCAAGCATAATGCACAGCTTTTACACTTTCATGTAGAGACAGCCACCTCACATTTGTTGGTTTCTTGAACTTCTTCACCTGTGCCCTCATCAATTCTGACAGCTGTCTGAGCTTATTGTATCTGCAGGCAGAATAGTGAAAGAAATCAAAGATGGAGACCAGGGTTGCCTCTACAGTCTGAAGGTAGGGAACACTCTTTGAAGCCCACTGACACACAAGAGCCAACCTGTGAGCCACACACCAAGTTCCAACGATCTTTGGGTTCTGCTTTTGGAGCTGGACCACTACACCATGCAACTTGCCCACCATGACAGGAGCTCCATCTGTGCCTATTCCTGACACCCTTTCCAAAGAAACACCAATATCACCCAGAAAGTTCATGATGGCCTGTGTGATAGTATCTGCTTTTCCATCTCTCACCTCAATGTTTGCTGCAAATTCAACTTGTCCCACCTCTTCATCAATTATTTTGCGAAGATCACCATTTTCTTCCGGACTGCCACATCAACAGATTCATCCAACATGATTCCTATGTAGGAGCTGTCCTTTATCCTTGCCAAGATCTGCTGTCTGCAGATATTGCCCAAAGATGCCTGAAGTTCTGCTGCCTTGTTGTGATCTGCGTAGGTTGGCTGGGTGCTGCTGCCTGGCTGCTCTTGTGTCCTCACCAGGGCCTGAAAGTGAAGTCAGACGGGTGCAGCTCTGATTTTGTGTGACTGTGAGATTCATTTGTGTTTAAATCATTAGTAAATTTATAAATTAGAGAATAAAAAAAGTAGAGACAAAGGGATGGAGAGAGCGAGAGAGGGAAAGAGAGAGAGGAGAGACAGAGAGGTGAGAGAGAGAAAGAGAAATTAAAAACGAAACTAGAGATTAACAGAGAGAGAGAGAGGCAAGTTTCAAGTTTCATACCTGGGCATGGAGTAAAGAGTTGAACTTGGTATCTGGTAGGTCGTCTGTTGCCAAAATCAGAGCTGCACCCATCTGAGCAAAAAGCACATGCGATGTTTTTTCGTAGGCCTTCTTTACTGACTGCGCCATGTCAGCTTGTCTCTTGTCGGCCGTGCTGGCAGCTTTATGATCGGCAGTTGACTCGTGCCTGGTTAGTGCGTTTCTTTGAAAATTGTTACAACCACTGACAAAGGCGTTCTTCTGCCGAGTCTTGACACAAGCTGAACACTTCATAACTTCAGATGACTGATCAAACTCGAGCCACGGGAAATCTTTCTGCCATGCAGAATTGTAGGCTCGAACTTTTTTCTTTTGCGGTGGATTTTCATTAATCGATGAGCTCGATGCAGCAGAGGAGCACGATGGTGCAGGTTCATTTTCTTCATTTTGTTTTTCGTTTCGTTTTTGTTTTAGCCACGCTCTTAGCGCCATGTTGAAAGAAGCTCTTCCGTGGTGGAGATAAAATCGGTTGTCGGAAAAAAGCAAGGGACACAACTCTTGCATCCTAGCAGACGACAGCAGTGAATAGCGTTGCGATTATAACTATGCTGTCGTTGATCGAGTTGTTTGCCGTTTTATGAAAAAAAAAATGCGTCCCCAGGGACCCCTTAGACGAACATTCAGTGCGTCCCATTGATTTTCAATGCGTACCTTACGCGTTTTTTTGCGTTATCAGAAGCCCTGGTCTGGACTGTTATGTCAGTTCTGCCAGGGGCTAATGGCAGAAAGAGGCGTGACCGTCCCCGTCGGACGGGCTTGGAGCGGCGTAGGTATACGCATAGGGCGCGCACTGGATCTTGCTGCCTGGTCTCCCAGGGAAAGTTCACATCTTTCAGCGGCCGTATGGTTATCACCTGGGGCACGGTCAAGGGAGACCTAGTCTTGGTGAGGAAGGACGGGTCAGTGAGCAGCTGTACGGAACCATCCGTCCGCAACTGCAGGCAGGCAGGGCATGCTGAAAGCGCATGTAGCTCGCTTACTCGGGCCGCCGTGGTGAGGGCCAACAGGAAGCAGGTCTTTCGTGTCACATCTGCGAACCGGGCCAAGGACAGCGGTTCGAATCTGTCAGAATTAAGCCACATCAGTACTCAGGGTAGGTCCTAGCATGGAATCAGCGAGCGGGGAACCGGACGCTGAAGGCCAAAATGTGTCATAAGGTCAGTGAGGTCTTTGCATTTGCTGGGATCCGGGTGGCCGAGGTGACGGTAAGTGTCCGCAATCATGGACAGGTATCCTCTGATCATGGTGGGGGCCAATACCTGGTCGCCAAAGAGCCAGAGGAAGAAGTCAGTGAGCTGGGGAGTAGTCAGTTCAGTGGGGGAGAGTTGCTGGTCAGCACACCAGGACCATAGTACTCGCCACTTTCCCTCGTAGACGCGTCTGGTCGAGGGTCTGCGGGCTGTAGCGATTGCTTCCACTGCTGCACTCGAGAAGCCTCTTGCGGCGAGGGCTCGCCGCACAATCCCCAAGTGTGAAGGAGAAGCCGCTCCGGGCACGGGTGGAACAGCGGCTGGCGGGGTTGCTTGAGCATAGTGCTCAGGGTGGGCAGCACGCAGGCTTTCCCCCAGTCGCACGTACAGACTCGCGCACAACAGACGCATACACCGCCACTGACTCAGACGGGCGCATTCACACGGTAAAACACAACTCACGGGCTTTCTTTCTAATGCAGGCGTTTATAAAAGTAAACAATAAAAAGATCCCCCAAAAGCTTACATACACTACACCTTACCCCTTACAAGCACATCAGATCACATACACAACATAAATGCCAGGTTAGGTAGGTGTCTCTCACAATCCAACCTGCTTGGTGTTCTCGCCTGGTTACGTTCGTCTAGGCGTGTAAGTCCTCTGTCATACACTCCCGAGTCGTCCTGTCTCTCGTACCGTGGACATCCTCATAACTCGTACCATATAGTGCAGTCTTTGCTGTGACCCGGGTGTCTTGGCGCTGGTCGCTCACTCCCTGAGTGAAGAGATGGAGAGTTGACCTTGCAATAGGTCCCTAATAACTGACGTCTTGGCGTCCGTCACTCTACTCTCCGACAAGCACTCTGAATTCTAGGTTTCAGAGTCTTGGAATACGGGCTAAGGTATCTCACACACGTCTGTCCTCACTGACAGTAAAGCCCGCACTAACGTTTCTACAGCTCTGTTCGCCTGAGCTCACTAAAACTCCCCGTGCTAACCGTTTCTTAAAGATTCCACGTGGGCCATGTGCCTCACGGAATATCGTCACAAAACAAATCCGCTAACAAAAACTGCTAACAAAAACTGTACCGTATTAAACCTACTGTGTGAACCCTATGCGTGAGCATAGAGTTTCATCACATTTCCCCCTTCCTCGGGAAAAAAGAAACGACCGAGTTTCTTTTTAAGTCAACTGGACGCAATACACTATCCTATCACAACCCAAAAACTAACCACAGCCTTAAACCCCAACATACACCCTTGGATCGCACAGCGAACGTGAAAACAGAATTAACGCGTTAATTCCACCAGAAAAGAAAACGATCCAACGCTGGCCCACACTATCACGAAACTCAACAGTCTCCGACCTACCCAAAGACGGGATGGTGAGTGGCATTTCTGTCCGCAACAGAACTATGCCATCTCTGGCCAACCCGACCGGTGGGCCAAACCCGCGGACCGATCCCCTGACTCCGGACGCCACTAACACGGTCCATCAGATCACAATTTCGTTTTTTTCAAGCTCTCCTCGTGCCTGATGCGACTGAACCGCGAGGAACTTGAGCTCACTTAACGCGCCAACCCTACCGATGACTGTACAACAAACCAAGGGGAATTACTCAGCACTGGACAACAGTTAGATCCCCTGCCCCCGCCTATCAGGCACCCAATCGCCAGCCCACAGAGAAATACGCAGGTATAGAATAAGACGATCATTTGCATCTTCAATAAGATGCATCAGGTCTCTTATATAACCCATGTCTTTCTCTGGAACTTAGGAAGTAGGCAGGGGAAACATACATACACAAACACGAAAGTGCATTACTATATGTGGTCGGGTAAATACCCTGTATTCCCACAGTAGATGCACAGAACATTACACAACAATGTAACGATACAAATTTGCCTCGAGTTATACTGAGATACTCACAAACCAGATAGGTGAGGCTAGCGCTGGCAGAATTGTACAACAAACCAAGGGGAATTACTCAGCGCTGGACAACAGTTAGATCCCCTGCCCCCGCCTATCAGGCACCCAATCGCCAGCCCACAGAGAAATATGCAGGTATAGAATAAGACGATCATTTGCATCTTCAATAAGATGCATCAGGTCTCTTATATAACCCATGTTTCCCCTGCCTACTTCCTAAGTTCCGGAGAAAGACATGGGTTATATAAGAGACCTGATGCATCTTATTGAAGATGCAAATGATCGTCTTATTCTATACCTGCGTATTTCTCTGTGGGCTGGCGATTGGGTGCCTGATAGGCGGGGGCAGGGAATCTAACTGTTGTCCAGCGCTGAGTAATTCCCCTTGGTTTGTTGTACAATTCTGCCAGCGCTAGCCTCACCTCTCTGGTTTGTGACTACCAATGACTGGCTGCACACCCTTCATGTTGCCGAGAACTAAATCAACTACTAGCTCATTGTTGACACAAGAAATCAGATCACCTGAGAAAAACTCTGTGTCAACCTCTATCTTGGCCAGAGGAAAAAACTCTTCCTTCCGAACGAAATCACTTTCTGCGTCTCCCCCGTGTACTGATCTTTTCGAACAAGGCTTTGTCTGACCGCTGCGATCGTTGTACCTGAGTCACGGAGAATAGAAGCGAGACATCCATTTACAACACCGTCCACCAGCGGTAGGCAACCACCTCCCTCAGCTGAACACACTCTGCCCAGCTGTGGGGACTGCAAAACTGGCCATGTATCGCTTGGACATTGATGAGCCAGATGGCGAGACTGAGCAGGTTGGTGGTCCTAGATCTGTTCCAGGAGAACGGGGCGACCAGTAACATCACTGCATTGCATCCTCTAAGCTTGAGCAGGACTTTGGGGACGAGCACCATCAGGGGGTACGCGTAGGCGATGAGTCCGTCCCATGGAATGGAGAGCGCATCGACTGCCCAGGCTAGGGGGTCTGGAATCGGGGAGACGAAGAGGGAAAGCTGGTGATTCCATCTCGTGGCGAATAGGTTGATCAGGAGCGTCTTCCAGTGAGCGCCGATCATCTGAAAGATGTCCGGTCGCAGTGTCCATTCCGTGTGGAGTAACTGGCCGCGCCGTGAGAGGGAGTCGGCTAAAACGTTCAGGTGTCCTGAAATGTGTCAAGCTCAGAGGGAGATGCCGCGGTCTTCGCACCAGTGCATTAGTCGGTAGAGGAGTATGCATAGGTTGGAGGAGCGCGTTCCGCCCTGTTTCTGAATGTAGGAAACCACCGTGGCATTGTCCAAAAGGACGAGTAGCTCCTGGTGACAGAGGCGCACCTCCCACGCGATGAGGGCTTGCCAAACCACTTTCAGTTCTAACCAGTTGATGTGTCTGTCCGCTTGGTCTGGAGGCCAGTGGCCGGACGTCGTGAGGAACCTCGGTAGCAGGTGAGCACCCCACCCAGAGAGACTTGCATCCACGCAAAGCGAGAGCTGAGGAGGCGGTGAGGAGAGAGGAACTCCCGAAGCAAGCCACGAAATGTCCATCCAGTGCCACAGATGGGGATGAAGAATCTGAGTCACCGGCACCGGGGCAGAAATGTCGCCGGAGGACGAAGGAGGTGCAGCTGGAGCAGCCGGGAGTAAAGATGACCGAGGGGGAGTAGATCCGCCGCTGCATTCATCAAGCCGAGAAGCTGAAACCAGACTCTGGCGGGAACTGCATCCTCCTGGGCCACCGGCTAGGGCAGCCAGCTTCTGGATCCGAGGCTCTGGTAGCCTCACCCTGTTGAGGTCGGTCGTGAAGTCCATGCCGAGGTGTATAAACCGACGCGAAGGAGTGAGGTCCGACTTGCCTGCGTTGACCAGGAAACCCAGCCGCGACAATAACCAGAGCAGCGCATCTCTGTCCATCAAAAGGGTGGCCTCTGACTGGTTCCTCAGAAGGAGGTTGTCTAGGTAGTTCGATGTTGGACTGGAAGATGACTGTCTGGCCTTGGCAACGATGCATCCATGATGCGGGTGAAAACCCAAGGGCTGAGGTTGAGACCGAATGGAAGGGCCCGAAACTGGTAGATCACGCCGTCGAAGGCGAAGCGGAGATAACTCCTGGAGGCGGGGTGCATGGGGATGTGGAGATACGTGTCGGACAGGTCCAGACTGACAGTGAAGTCCATGGGCTGCACGGCGGCCCTGAGGGCTCTGGCGATCTCCATGCGAAAGGTCGGGGCTGCGATGTACCTGTTCAGTGCCGAGAGATCGATGACGGGTTGCCACTTGCCGCCCGGCTTGGGCACCATGAAGACGCGGCTGTAGAAATCTGGGTAGTTGGGATGCGACACTACCTCTGTGGCGGCCTTCTGCAGAAGTGAGGCGACCTCTGTGTGCAGGGCGATGGCCTTGAGCTTTGTCGATCGGAATCTCGGTCCACAGTGGAGAGTGTCTCAGCGGCGGTGGCGAATGGAAGGTGATCAGGAGGCCCTCGGTGATTGTGGAGAGGATCCAGGGGTCGTCCGGAAGCAGCGAACGCCACACCTCGCTGCAGAGGGCGAGCCTCCCACCGACAGGAGACCCCGGAGCGGTCAGCGGGGGCTGGAGCGGGGAGAAGTCAGAGGGCCCGCCCGCGTCCAGGGCGGCGGGCAGGCCTGGGCCAGGCGGGCGCAAGGGTCCAGACAGGTCTGGAGCGGCCGAAGGCGGGGGCCTGCCAGGGGGCCCGGGCGCGAGTGGGGGCAGAAGCCGAGGAGGGTCTGGAGATCCGCAGGGCGCGTCCCACGGCCTTGCGGGCCGCCTGAAAGCGGGGAGGAGCCAAGCTGCTAGGCCAGCGGTCCGAGTTCGCGTCCTTCACCGTCTGCCAGGAAGCGCTGAAGAGGAGGGGGCCACCAAGGGGATCGCGACGGAGCTTGAGTCCTCAGATCGGGGGGCATTCCGAGGCAGGCTTGCAGCACAGCATCCCGACGCATCAGATCACAGTTGGAGGCAGCAGCCATGGCGTTGACCGAGGAGTGATACGCTGCCTGGTTCGCCACTACGGCGAGGGCGAAGAGGTCTCCCAAGAGGGGCGTAATAGATGGGTGCCAGGCATCCTCGATGCGACGGACGAACGCTTGAGTGAGGAGCTCCAGGAAACCTGAGCAAGCCAAGGCGTTACGGACCAGGGACGCAGTCTTGTCCATGCGGTGGGGAAGGGCGCGCTTCAACTGAGTGCTGCTGCCAGCCTGCACTAATGCCGGTGGGTCCACAGAGGGTAGAGGACAGGAGAAATTCTGGGAATGGCCCGCATACCAGTCCTGGTGGAAGGCGATGTCGAGTCCAGCCGGCCACCTACAGTCAGAGAAAAAGTCGTACTCCCGGGAATCGGCCTGTTGTAGCTGGGCGGAGAGGGCGTCCCTTAGGTCTCTAAAGCCAGGGGGCTGGGGAAGCGACTTGAACCTCTTCACCTGACGGCCCACGTCGATGAAAGGGGATACCTTCCTCTTGAGCTGGGGGGGGGGGGGGGGGGGGCGGGGGGGGGGGGGAACCTCCATACCACCCTCAGAGCGTGCCGGTGGGAAGAAGTCCCAGCAGGCCCAGCAAAGTTAGAACCCACATGCAACCACGTAAATCCAGAGAGGAGGGAACCACCAGTAATCCAATCACACGAAAGCACCCCAGTAATCCAAGAAAGCACAAAGTCCAAAGGAACAGTAATCCAAAGACGACCCGCCCCAAGAACTGGTCGCACCGTACACAGTCAAGGTCCCGTAGGCTAGAACATGTCTGTTCACCGTGAGCTAAGTAAAACGACTGGTTGTCACACCACGTGGCACATGACCGGATGGGCAGGGGTGGGAATCTTCTCGCGGCCCTGGTTACAGTGCCCTGAGTTGCCTCCCTGGTTGTGTATGAACACAACAGGTTCTTAGGCTGAAATTGAGTAAGTAGCAGACACTTCCACAAAGTAATGTCATCCGTAATGTTTTTGAGGAAACAAATACAAAAGCTTCACAAATGAATGTATGTTATTGTACAGAGTAACAACAATTACCGCATAATTTGTCCTTTGTCCTATTTCTTTCATTGCTTTATGGTTTTCATTTGCAGGTTGACTTTGCAAATCGTTCCATTGGTGGTGGGGTTTTGGGGCGTGGAAGAGTCCAGGTATTTATAATAATATTAACACAATATTAGTTATTGCTAGCAGGGGTTTGCGACATGAAACCTTGCGGGTCGGAAGGAAGTCGAAGTAACCATTGTGCCTCCGAAGGCCACAGGTCTTCTGGGTACAGTGGTTACTTCGACCTCCTGAAGACCAATAAGGGTCAGTGCAGCAAAGCCCTGTTACAAATAATATATTTGTTTTCATTCCTCCACTATATTTGTAACAGTAGTCACATTGATCAAACTTCGAACTGCAGTGACTTTTGCTACTTAGTTAACCTCGATACAATTGTACATGTTCTGAGGGAGCCCCAGCAGTGTCAAGGAGTTGTGCACAAACGTGGCTCTTGCTGGCAGCATGTAAATAGCAGTTTGACTTTTGGAAAGAACATTAAGAGCCGCACTGTCTGTATATTGACATAGTAATGAGATTTAACAGTGAGTGTTGTTCACTGAAAATAAAGTTTAGAATTTAATATTTGACATTGAAGCGATGATCACGTGAAATTGACTTTGGTGCTCCATTCTTGATCTGGTGAAGAAGGCCTGTTCTAATTTTAGTTTCAATGAAAAATATTATTGAAAATTGAATGTCATCATCTTAGGAACAACTCTGGAGTGTGTATTATTTTGAACTTGTTGTTAATGTGTATTTTGGCTCTCTTTGTCAAACATGTGGTACTCTAGAGTCGAAATAATGTGTCACAAAGTAGCTACATGAAAGTCTGTCTTTAGTCACTACACGGTTTTTTGTAGTGAGGACATGTGCTAAAGGGATTGGTCATGTGATGTTGGAAACAAAAACAGTTATTAATATTACAGTCATTATTATTGCGATTATTATTACAATTGTTACTGGTCAACAGATTTTATCAATACTGTAAGGAAAATCAAGAACATAGCCATAATGATGTAAGATCCAAAATCACAGTACATCACATATTTCTGAAAAAAAAAAACATTCATTTCTGTCGAACCAGGAGGAAATTCGGTTCAGCACATGTCCAGAGCTGATTGCGGCCATGGTTTTCATGGAAAACATGGAGGATAATGAAGCCATTGTCATCAGTGGTTTTGAGCAGTTCGCACAATGTACAGGATATGCAGCATCCTTGGAGTTTGCAGGACCTTTTTACGATGTTGCTCAGGTAAACCATTCAGCCTTGACAGTCTACACTAGGAGTAGGAGATTCATGGGTGACAGTTTCCGGTCCTGGAGCCTGAATAAGCTTTTTCAAAATCCCACAAAAATGGTGCTGACTGAACTGTCTTTCAGCCTGTTAAATCTGCAAGAGGCATAGATTCTCATGGGCCCCTGCATCTGCAGGGGCTCTTGAGAATGTATGTCTCTTGCTGGCTATTTAGGATCCTGGAGCCTGGTTCAACTTTTTCAAATCCCAGACAGCTGAATTTCAGCTTGTCAGGTGCTGATGGAACAGTCTTTCAGCCAGCCTGTTCCATCTGCAAGAGGCATACATTCTCAAGACTTGGCTACGGGGTACGGGGTTGCAGCAAACAACTTTATTGCAATGCACAGGTTAGTACGCGTTCTGCTGGGTAGTCCTGTATTATCATCATAATTCTGTCTGCACACAGCGTGACTCATCTGGAAATCTTCTGAACACCTTATGTGCCATTGATGCAACATCGTTCCGCTTGGGCGGACAGCGCCGGCAGTACCTGGAGAGCTGTGTCATGCGTGAAGTGAACAAGGCATATGTCGGGTTCTGTCAGGCAGAACCAGAGAGACTGTGGCGATCGGTGTCCAGTGCTCAGCAGACTCCATCGGAAAGAGACGAGGATTTTTTGACGGCCCAGGAAAGTGTCGACGAGGAAGGTGGGTTTATATTTAACCCCTTGACTGGTATCTTGGCACCTGATGGCACCAAACTAATCTAGCGCTGTCATTGAATTATCATGGTTGATCCATCTCCTATTGTAGTGTGTTGGGGTTAAATGGGTTAATGGATTCAGCGATTGATTTTCCATTGTGTGATGGCATTCTGCTGTCATTTCAAGAATTTCCAAGATGGCTCTTCATGTGTGTGACAGCAGTATTCAAGGTTATGATTGTGGACAGGAGCATACATGCTCATAACATTGGTGCTGCTTACACTGGACAAGTACCTCAATCTGTGGATGTAAATGAGGCAGCTCTTTTCGAGCATGGTATATAGATTCTCATGAGCCCCTGCAGCTGCAGGGGCCCATGAGAATCTGTCACTTGCTTGAAAGGAGTTGCCTCATTCATATCGACAGTTTAAGGTATTGTCTAGTGTTTGCAGGGGCTCATGAGAATATGTGCAATTTTTGGCTCACATGCGAAGCAAAAGTGTGTCTGATTTTAAGGTCCAGTGGTTGTCTGTCAGCCGCCCTCTGTCATCCTTGGTAAACTGTAACATTGTCATTTTCTTGAAGACTATACAAGCCACAGTCTTCAAACTTGGCCCAAGGATACTTTATGGCAAGACCTTTTTAAACATACATGGGGCGGTCCGTGGCGCAGTGGTTAAGGCGCCTGCCACCAATGCAAAAGGTGCGAGGTTCGATACCGGGTTCCGGCGTCGGACTTTTCTCCTCTAGTAAGTGTCACCATTAATTCGGGCGGACCACCGGGGGTTCTTTCTCCGGGTACTCCGGCTCTTCCTCCCCCTCCACTTTGGTATCAATTGCAGCCCATATCAAATTTCAAGCATAAAAAACGATTTGAATTTCCAAAACTTCAGTAGCTCGCTTGAACTTGCCCTTAGCACCACGTGAATGTTCTGTGTTTATGTACAGTGTGTGAATGCGTGTGATTCACGTGAGCGTGCTTGTTGGGTTCAGTTCGCGGCGGCGCTTTGAGCCGATATTCAATTGGGTAAAGCGCCTATTTAATGCTCTGATTTATTTATTTATTATTATACCAATTTGAGTAACCTCTCACAAAGGTCAGGGTCAAAGGGGATCAGGAAATTGATCCAAAATAGCGTATTTTGACAAAGGTTATGTTTTCTCAAATACTATTCAGAGATACCTTTCTATGCAGACTAATTTGGATGGCCCCTCGGAAAGGTCAAGGGTCACAAGAGATCAGGAAATAGGTCACACAATAGCCATTTTTGGACAAAAAAATGTCTTTTTTTCAAATACTGTTTACTTCCATCCCAAACCTGGTACAGAGATAGAAACTCTCCCAGCTCCCTCCCTCTCTCCACCTTCAACTCGATAGCACCCCCATCTCCCTCTCTGACTCGGCCAAGAACCTCGGCGTTATCCTCGATTCCTCTCTGTCCATAACCAGCTTCGTTTCCGCCACGGCCCAGGCATGTTATTTCCACCTCCGCCACATCAATCAGATCAGAAAATACCTCACTACCGAAGCTGCCACCAAACTTGCTGTCTCTCTCATCTTATCTCGCATCGACTACTGCAACTCTCTCCTTTCCGGCCTCCCTCACTCCACCATTTTCACTCTCCAACGCGTTCAGAACAATGCTGCCCGCCTCGTCCTCAGAAAGAAAAAATCCGACCACGTCACACCCCTGCTCAAACTCCTTCACTGGCTCCCCATCCCCGAACGCATCCAATACAAAATTCTGTCTCTCTGCTACAAATCCCTGAACAACTGCGCTCCTGCCTATCTCTCCAACTTACTTCACCCCTACACACCTTCCCGCTCCCTCCGCTCTGCCTCTGACCCTCTCCGCCTCCACATCCCTCGCACCAAACTTAACACTTTCGGCCCCCGCTCCTTCTCCGTCTACGGTCCATCCACCTGGAACACTCTCCCACTCTCTCTCCGTCAGAAACACTCTCTCTCCTCCTTCCAGTCCGCCCTCAAAACTCACCTCTTTCAACAGTTTTAGCACTATATCACCACACTCCCCACCCCAAGCTGACCGTCGTAATGTATTCCACTGTTTGTGGTACGCGAGTCATTGTCTAAAGCGTGCGCATGCGTGCGCGAGTTGCGAGTGCGCGCTTAGAGTTATAATTATTATAAGATAAGCGCATTATAAATACCGTAATTATTATTATTATTATGATGGTAGGACTTTTCTGTGCATGCCAATTTGGATGACCCTTTGGAAAGGTCAAGGACCACAAGAGATCAGCAGATGATGTATATTTTTTTGGTAGAATTGTATTTTTTCCCCAAAATTTTTGCAAACCTTTCAACCCAATGTAGCAGAAAGGTAGCTGATGATAAGACCTTTCTATGCATACTAATTTGGTTCAGTACTCACAAAAGTCAAGGGTTATGGTGAAAAATGTGTAAATTTTGAGAAAACATGGATTTTGCAGGTACATAAGCTAACACTTTATGTTAAAACATGTGCTTATTTTAGTGGCCTGTCAGAAAGGTCAAAGTCACAAAGGTTAGATTAAATATGTTGATTGGTCAAGCATGTGAGCCTTAAGGGCTTTGCCACTCTTGTTTAATTCATGATTTATGGATGACTTCTATTGTCCCAGAGGCCGTTTGTAGTGATGTAACCTTTTCTTGGTGTGTAATTTTTTTTTCACTCTTTTTCCAAACAGGTGCCTCTGTGCCCCCCAAAGTAGTGGAAATGGCTGACATTGAGTCCAGAGCAATGCTGTCGCAAGGGATCGTGGAAGCGGCTCGCTTGGTCACAGCTGTCCACACATCACTACACATGTCCGAGGATGACCTTCACTTTGGGGAGATGTCCTTGGGCAGCAATTTGTCAGACAGTGTTCCTTGTAGCCAGAGTGCCAGTACACCTAGAGATGATGCTGGCCAATCTTCACAGGTGAGCCTGAGTTGCAGGGCTTATGAGAATCTGTGTGAGCCTTCACAGCCAGTGGTCTCAGATTGTGGTTCAGAAAACTTTGTTAGTTCCATGCCAAAGAGCCCAAGCTGTTCAAGGAACATGACTTCAAAATGTTGTCAGCATCCTCATGAGCCCCTGCAGCTGCAGGGGTTCATGGGGATCTATGTCTCTTGGATTGTGTTCCGTTTTTTCTGAGCATTGAAGCGGTTAAAGGAAGTGAGAAATCCATGCCAAATAAACCAGACCAATATTGATGCATTATCAGAAGAGTACACCACATTTTCAGGAAGCAAATTTGACCATGATAGTTCAAAGGTGGTTGACCCATGTCTTGTCTGAATTGTATCTAGGCTTCAGGCTTTGCTTGCACCACTCTTGAACTATCCTTGTTTATCCATACCTTGTTGCAGTGTGTCAGGGTTAAATGGGTGAAACAAACAATTAGAACTGAACTCTGTGTGCAGGCTCCAAGAGATGAGGGAAACTCCCACCCACCTGGAGGAAATGGCCAGCGACTTTCCCTGCCCATGGTGGTCCCACGACCTCAGAATGGCAGCTGCGACCTCCTGGAAGTCGATTACTCTGAGTGGCTGGCCAACTTCCGCAGACGCAGTTCACAGCTGAGCGACCTCACATCCCGTCGAAGCAGCTCAAGCACAAAGCACAGCTCAGAATTTAGCTCGGACCTGGAGGAGATCTATGAAACGCTGGTCCAGGCTGAGAAGGGACAGCACGGGATAATAGAAGAGGAAACTTACGGAGCTGCTCTGTCTGATTACGCAGCTACGTTTGTCAGCAGTCTGATGCATGAAGGGACGTCAGTGGCCGCTCATATGTTGCCAGATATAAGAGATTTCCAGCAGGGGCAGTTACCGGTTGGTGTTCATCGCCCACAGGTTATCCGCCCGTCTGGCGTGCGGTTTGGGGGAAACAACGGCTCTTCGGACATGGTGTCTGTAGCGGAGTATGAGCTGGATTCAGGAGAAGAGGGGGATCAGGATACATCGCCGTCTGATGGTCTTGCAGATTTCTCCTCAGAACAAATCATTTCTATAGAAGAGCTCATTGACATAGAGATTTATGTCTCTAATTTGATAGCCTCTGAAATGAGAAGCGGAGTGGCTGAAGCGGCAGAAGCTCTAGCTTCCGGTAGACTGGAGCCCAGTCAAGAAGACAGTATTCCTGATGACGTTTACCTGTGGTTTGCTGATAAAATTGTCCAAGAGGTTTTCTCACAAGCTGTGGATGACCTCTACTTTCAACGATTCACCTCGGATTGCAGATGGCGGGCTGAGCTGTCGGTGAATCGAGAAGGTGTCCGTCGGCCAAGCTACGAGGAGAGGAAAGACTCCATCTCTTCTTCCTCAAGCTGTAGCAGTCTATTGCGGGAACGTCTTGACTCGCACTCCAAGTGCAGCAGTTCCCCAAGCGGCCAGTCGCTGGAGTCGGATACATCCTTATCACAGCAGAAGAAGGGCAAAAGCATCTCATGGTCTAACATTCCACCTGCAGCGTCAGTGCCGTCAGAACCGGATTCTTCTGTAGACAGTAGGAGTTCTAGAGACAGTAAAAGCTCAGGTTCCTCTGGGGACAATCGGTGCTTGAGAGATCATAATGGCTTCGGAGACAGTATGACACGGAGCTCAGTTTCCACAAGGGATGATGACACCTCTGTCGGGGCTGCTTTTTTTCAGCCTTCAGTGTCCGAGTCTGAGCACGGGTTTGCAAGAGGAGAGGGAAAAAGTGTTTCTTTTACACTCGGTGCCAATTACATGATGAATGAATCTGTGTATCCTGCCATCACGCATCCTGTCAGTTCTGTCAGTGACAGCAGGACTGGCAGGATGGATGATGGCAGGATAAGTAGATTAGGTTTTAGAAGCCAAATAGATAGCTCAGACAGTAGCAGGATTTTGCCAGTGGAACAAAGATTGACACACAATGTCACGAGAGACGGGAGGACTCTAGGGGGAGAGGGGAATGGGGATCAGGGGGTGGAGCGAACCAAGATGCTCTCCCCCTCCCCGATTATTACTCTGCAAAGCATTCCACAGTCACCGTCACAAAGTGCTGAGATTTTGTCACGTCCATTTCCCTCTGAGCCTTCAGGGACCTCCCACAAAACCACACTGCCAGGGGTGGTGGACATTATTACACCAAGTGTTGTGAGTGAAGCACCTTCTTCATCAGCACAGTTGGCTGAAATGTCGGGTCAGTCAACTGACGCCTCCATACACCACAAAGAAACAAAGTCTGCTGGGACGACTGCTGTTATAGGGCAGGCTTCTCTCACAGCAGAGGGCATGGTTTCATCTACTTCTGTGCCATCTGCTACTTGTGTGACTACTTCCTCTACTTCTACTGCTGTTTTATCAAGCGCTGATTACATCACAACCCAGTCCAGTGATCCCAATCTTTCAGGTTCTGAACCCAACATAGGTAGTGACCAGCAAGGTGCCTCTAGTGATCTCAACTTGGACTGCTACCGTGCAGCTGCCGATATTGTCAACCAGGTTTTTCAGTCTTTGCCCGAACACATCAACAAACTGTCAGAAAGTGGGAGGGCCTATCGAGGTGGCCTTTACTGCGGGCGAAAGTACGACACATTCGTCCATCGCAGCAGCAAAGAAGTGGCCGCAGCAGTGATCGGTGCATCAGAAAAAGGAAATGTCGTGACAGAAAGTTACGTTCAGACCAAACCCAAAAGCAAAACCGGCACAGGGATGGGAGTGTTAGTAGCAGGGCGGGCTAGTCCTCGACGGGTTCGATCCCAGTCACCATGTTTTTCGTGGTTGACTAACCGGCTGAGCCGTGAGATGCTGACCAATGCATTTGTGAAGACGGAGAACAAGCCTTTGTTGACGAGCTATGAACGTCGCAGCAGTGAGCCATGTCAGCGCAGCGTCAACCTCTCCATGCAGGTACACATTTTGATTTTCATTTGACTTTTCTGGTGACAGAAGTGCTTTTCTTTGGACTTTGACCCCTACACTGCCAGTAGACATCAATTAATTTCTAAAGTCATAGCAAACTAAAATATTGGTTTCTGTGCTATGTTGAAAAGCTCCAGATAAAGGAATCGGGGGAAAGCTGTAGATCTATCCTTAACTCATTCAGCCCGACGCACGTATTTCCCAAAGTTTGGAGGCGTCACCTAACGACCATGCACCTGTTGCAGGAGATGGATCGACCATGATAATTCAAGGGTAGTGCCAGATTAGCTTGGCGCCAACAGGCGCCAAGCTAATCTGGCACTACCCTTAAATTGTTATGTCGATCCATCTCCTGCTGTAATACGTCAGGGCTGAATGGGTTAAGTACACCAAAATGTGCGGTGGCTGATGAGAATGTATGGTTCTTGTGAGTATATTTGGTATTCAAATAATTCAATGACTTTACTCCATGTCTTATAGTTTGGGAGCCAGTTAATAATTCAAAGGGTCGTGTGGATTCTATACTGTATTAGAGCCAAAGACCTAAAACATGGCCCTAGGACTCTTTATTTAGTGAGATCAGTTACAATTTGTCATTTTGAGTGACTTTTTTGAACGCAAAGATCTGTGTCACACTGTCCACTGTTAATCCCGCGGCCACTTATTTTCTCAAAATCATTACCGATGACATTACTAATTGGAACCTTCGCTTAACTCATAATTTTAGCCAAAAAACTTACTGTGTGCCCCTCATACTAGGGGAGGCAACCACTGGGGAGCCAAACCCCGGATACCTTAAGTGGTCTCCCATACTACCTTATCCGGTGGCACACTCACCCTTTCCCGCCAGTGACTTCGCTAGCTCAGTTAAAGCCGGTCGTGTGCACTCGTGCTCCGACCTTTCACTGTGTGAACTCTACTTGGGATCTCGACTTGTGTGATTCTTGGTTCTTTTAAGGAAGGAAAAAGATTATAAAAGAAAAGAAAGAAAGAAGGATTATTCTATACTTGTGTGGGTTGTGTGATTCTGTATTCAAGATGGACAGGTAAAGCTTCGGTTACTGCCTCAGCTGGCGTTTTGACCGGGCGACGGCATTTCCCGAATTTCACAATTTTTTAATTGTATGTACGCGACCGGTCGGGAACTCGGACCCTCCTTCAGGCTCCGAGCACTCGCAAGGCCTATGTCTGTCTTATGTTACAGTGCTCAAGTGAGGGCTTGCACCCTGTGTGGCGAATTTCAATGACCTAGTGACGTGCAAGATCATTCAGAAACTCAGGGACAGCAACACGATTATGATTCTAGTGGCCCCTTTCAACTTGGCCAAGAGCTGGACCACCGATCTCTAGGTTATGGCGACGGATCCGCCTATGATACTTCCCACTCCGAGTACAATGCTCAAACAACCAAAGCAGCATCTATTCCACCCGTGCCCGGAACGGCTGATGCTACACGCGTGGAGATTGCCTGGCAAGCCCTCTCAGCTAGAGGCTTTTTGGGTCCTGCAGTGGAGGATATCTCTACAGCCAGAAGGGTCTCAACTCGTAATGTCTATGAAGGGAAGTGGCGCGTGCTCCAGTCCTGATGCACCGCGGAGCGACTTTCCCCCATGGATCTAACTTCTCCCCAGTTAGCCGAGTTCTTCCTGTGGCTTTTCGTCAGACAGAAGTTGGCACCCATCACCATATGCGGTTACCTGGCAATGATGGCAGACACATATAGACACTAGGGACGACCCGATCCGGGAGCTTGCAAAGACTTTGCAGTTCTGATGTCCCATTTTGATCTGCATGAGCCTGCCATCACACTCGTTAGTTCCATGATGGGACCTGTCTTGGGTGCTCACCTGGCTGAACACTAAGAGATTCGAGCCACTACAGTTAGCAAGGTTGGGAGATCTTACTAGGAAGACCTGTTTCCTACTTGCGCTCGCCACATCCTCACGAGTTAGTGAAATACACGCCTTGTCGGTACGTCCCGCCTGTCTCCAACGTAGGACTGATGGATCGGTTCAGCTGCTGACGGAACCTGCCTTTTTGGCTAAAAACCGAGTTCCTACTGTCGCCCCACAAGTCGTAACAGTTCGACCGCTCAGGGCAAGGGATCAGACAAGGGACTCACGACTTCAGGACTCTGTTAGGGCTCTTAAAGTGTATCTGCGCAGAACTAAGCCATTAAGACAAGGGCGCTCACGCCTTTTCCTGCCCTTGGCTCCAGGCAGATGAGACATCTCGTCCTGGATACGTTGGGTTATCCGTGAGGGGTATAAAGAGCTCGCCCCAGAACAAGCGAAAACGATGCGCATTCGGGCTCATGAAGTCCGAGCAGTGGCAGCGAGTATCGCCTTTGACAGAAACTGTGCAGTGAGAGACATTGTGGCAGCCGTGGGTTGGTTGGCTGAGTCTACCTTCGCCCTCTTTTACCTAAGAGACTTATCCGGCCAGCGCACCAATCTTGACCTTGTGGGGGACATCTCGGCAGTGCAACACTCCCTCCCGCCGCCGCATGCGCCATAGGTTCGCCTAGCTAAAATTATCGGGAGTAGGCACAATGGGAGGGGCCTCGATAGTCGGCTCGCTTCGCGGGTTTTGGGGGGGGTTCCACACTAGCGGCACCCTCCTCCTTTTCGTAATTCCAATTCCAATTAGAATGTCATTGGTAATGATTTTGGGAAAATAAATTAATTTTTCTTTAAAATGTATTTTTTCAAAAATACTTACCGATGACACTAGATAAGGTAGTATGGGAGACTCGGGGTATCCGGGGTTTGGCTCCCCAGTGGTTGCCTCCCCTAGTATGAGGGGCACACAGTAAGTTTTTTGGCTAAAATTATGAGTTAAGCGAAGGTTCCAATTAGTAATGTCATCGGTAAGTATTTTTCGAAAAAATACATTTTAAAGAAAAATTAATATTTCCCAAATTTTGGAGGTGTCGCCTAACAACTAAGTACCAGTTGTAGGGGATGCATCAACCATGATAATTTGAGGGTAGTGTCAGATTAGCTTGGCATCATCAGGCACCAAGCTAATCTGGCACTACTCTTGAATTATCATGGCCAAAGCATCTCCTGTTGTGGTGCATCAGGGCTAAATGGGTTAAACAGGACTTTTGCATGGTTCCTGGTCAGCAGAATCACACATATGCTCTCATTGACCCCTTGACTGCTATGGATATGTTTTGCAGAAAAGATGAATAAGCCCCAGGGTTCATTTTTGGAACGTGCTCTGCACCATTGGCGCTCTTTTTCCAAAATGACTCACAACATTTTGAGCAGAGGGGGTCAATGACCCATATGTTTCACCCCTCAGTAGGCAGCGGCCCTCTTTTGACGTATTTCTGAAGAAGGCCTACCTTAAAGGTCTTACTCGTACTCTTCCCCCCCCTCCTCCCCCCACCGCCCCCCCCCCCCAATGGGGATGTAGCTTAGTGGATAAGACACTGCGCGGGCAGTCGTAAGATCCCGGGTTCGAATCCCCTGGTGGGCAGGAATGGGATGTGGACTTTTCCTCATTCCCATTGAGTCAAATTTATACGTACAGACTCGGCTTACGGTTGCCTGTCTCGCCGTCGTGTGCACAGCACGCATAATCATCAAGTGCGCACGTTAAAAATCCCATTACCACTAATTGAAAAGAGAATGCCCGGTAGGGCCGGTGAAATGGAAACAGAAATATTTCACATGCACTGAAGTTAACGCTCCTACCTACTCTCCAACTTACTTCACCCCTACACTCCTTCCCGCTCCCTCCGCTCCGCCTCCGACCCTCTCCGCCTCCTCATCCCCAGCACCAAACTCAGCACTTTCGGCCCCCGCTCCTTCTCAGTATACGGTCCATCCACCTGGAACACTCTCTCACTCTCTCTCCATCAGAAACACTCTCTCTCCTCCTTCCAGTCACCCTGGTCAGCCCCACAGGGTGGGTTTTTCTCTCTATTCTGGGGCATGTGTTTCTGTCTACCCTTTGTCCATTCACCTGTATTTGCCTTTTTAAAACTCTCCCTACTGTCTGCACTGCCTGTAGCTCTTGATATTGGATGTGTGTTGCTAAATGGTCTTAGCTTTATTTGGGCCCCATGTGTTAGGTTTATTTAATGTATTTGACCGGCTGGTGACGTACATTCAATGTTCTGTTTAGTTGTTTTTTTTACAAGCAGTGCAGGCACGTCCTGAGAAAGCCTTGTTGCTGTCGGGACGTTAAGCAATGTACAATCAATCAACCGCCCTCAAAACTCACCTCTTTCAACAGTTCTAGCACTACATCACCACACTCCCCACCCCAAGCTGACTGTCGTAATGTATTTTCACTATTTGGGGTACGTGAGTCATTGTCTAAAGCGTGCGCATGCGTGTGCGAGTTGTGAGTGCGCGCTTAGAGTTATAATTATTATAAGATAAGCGCATTATAAATACCGTAATTATTTTATTATTATTTAATAGCCGGGTGGAGGTTTGCACATAAAGTAGTGCTTAGTAGCAGCAGGCTTTCAAAGCTTCAGCTTTCATCCCTATGGCGGCGCCTTGAGCATCTTTAATTAGATGGATTTGTGCGCCTTGGAGACACCGTACCATGCCATACCATACCATACCATACCATACCCGCCCCACCACCCACCCACCCTGCTTTTCAATATTTTGGTGGTTGGCAAGAAGGTGCCTCTCACACACACACACACATATTACACAATTTTTCCCCCCCCGTCCCCCCCATTCCCCCCTCCCCATTTCCCCCCTCCCCCCCCATTTCCCCCCTTCCCTCCCCCCCCATTCCCCCCCCCCCTCCTCCTCCATTCCCCCCTTGTAGTGTAGACCAAGGAGCAGGACTTGGGAGTCCCAGCTATGTTAAAAATGTGTAGGAGTCGTGGCGTGGCATGGCGCTAAAGGGCAGATATATTGAAAAAGAAAGGAAGGAACCTGAAAAGCAAGCTATCTGGGGCTCCTATGCCAACATAAACTCATGTAGAAGGTTTTAGTTAATGCACAAGACACTGTCAGCTACTGCAATGTGAATGATTTCAGACCTCCCACCATGTTGTCCACAAGAAATTGAATAATTGAATAATAATGATTCCACGTCATTAGTAAAGTAGTATATAATGATGGTAAAAAGAAAACATTTACATCACCTGACAGCAAGATGACGTCATATTCTTGTAGTTCATAATTTTTGGATGCCTCATTCTTGCAATACATTGGATTCTGGGAAAACACTGTACTCCTTAAGAAGGCTCTTTATCATGTTTATGGGAAAGAAAAAGAAAAATTCTAACTAATTCTGCACCACCAACTAGATATTTTTTATTAAGACAAATCTGCAGCAGAGATAAAAGCATCAAGTGTTCAAAAATGGAAATTTTTTTCACGGTCTAATGGTGTAAATGATTCACCCCAAGCAGCAGATAGGCTCAACTTACATAGTGCGCCATGATAGCTACAGTGAGCTTAGATGTTCCAAGAGTGCGAGGATCCAAAATATCTTATGTGTCACTACTATCACCACCAGATCATCCGGTAAGTTAATGCATCCACGATTCTGAACAGTTGGATTCATGGCCTCAGTTCTAGAGCCCCCCAAAATAACTGAGGCCCAGGCTGGGGTTACACCCCCCTCCACCCCCCACCCCCCCTACCCTACCCACCCCCCCACCCCCTCCCCCACCCCCCCCTCCTCCCCACCCCCCCCCAACTGCCCCCTGCCCACCCCCTCCCCCCCCACCCCCATATTTAGGCGTTTGGCCATCAGTAGGCCCATCCAGTTTCAGAAATGACCCATTAGATTTGTACTGTGTGGGTCAATGACCCATGAGCATAATTTGTTAGAATGAACCCCTTGACAGCTACTGACAGTAGTATTCAGTGGAAAAGATGAATAGTGGAAAAGATGCATATTTTCCGCTGAGCGGTAACATCAGTTGCGGACAAGGGGTTAAGCCCCTACATTTATCTTTTTTTGCAGGCCTACACCAGCAGTCACTTTAACAACATCAATTGTGAGGATGGCATGCATCGGAAACTTCACGGTGACAATGACCTTGGCAGCATGCAGAGTGGAGCGTGGCGACGGGGCTCTCTCGACAGCATTTCCCTCGACCGGCGTCGGAGCTCGTGTGGTTTCAAGGACCCCACGCTGTCAAAATTCGCTCAGGAGCTTATGAACACGGACACATCCGTACCTCAACTGTTCTTCATGAGTCCGGGGTCTACAAGCAGCACGACAGAGTCCCGGCGCAGCAGTCTCAGTGGATTCCGCGACACAACGCTGGCCACTTTTGAGAGTGAACTGCTGAATTCAAGTTTTGGTGGGGGGCCATCAAGCCCAAGACATCATCGACCGAAACGCAGCCAAAGCCGAGAGTCACGTTTGTGGAAGTCAGACAGCTCAGAAACAGAGTACTGGTTCCCGATTCCGCGCCGTGTTGGTTCCGAATTCCAGCAGGAGATGCAGCGACTAAATCGGCATTACAGCGTGGAAGAGCTGGAGGACTATGCGGATTTCATAGCCAACACCATCCTTCAGCAAGCTGTGGCCATCCTCCACCATGACATGCAAGAGGTAGTATTATTTACTTTATATACTGATGAGCAAAGAAAAATGTGACATATTGGAATCATCAATGATTCCAATGGCGTCGCATTTCCTGTGCTCGTTAACACTGTCTTTCAGCATGCTGTGGTTATCCTTCACATGCAGGAGATAGTATTATTTTATTTGGGTATACTGACGGGCAAAGAAAATGTGACATCATTGGAATTGTCAGAAACACTTCAGTGTTTCTGATGATTCTAGTGATGTTACATTTTTTGAGCTGGTCAGAATACAACTTGCTTCTTGTCAGAGACACACATCACTAGGCCATAATACATTACTTGTGTGTTGCCGAGTGAAAGTGGCAAAACACATGATTTGCTACTGACAAGTCGGATCTTTGCGCCATCGTGGTTGACTGCTTTGTGGTTCAACCACATGTCATAATCAGTGGATTCGACACCCAAGTAAACATTGACGGCAGTAGTTGACATCATTTTGAGTTTTTCATTACTGCAGGTTGTAAATCCGAGATAGTTGTTGCAGTTTGGAACAATAACAAGAAAAATTGTAAAATCTGTCATCAGCAGAGCATTTTGTTGGAAAACAAACACAAACATGTCAGACCTGATTGGAGGTGAAGTCTGAGATAAAGTCATTGTGTGAATAATTTTGACTGATGCAGCATTTAACAAAATAAGTCAACTGTGGTCAGGTTGACTGATAAAATGCTTGTTTAAAACTTGTATTTAATACCTAAAACCCTGACATGATATGACAGGATGTGGATGTACCATGATAGTTCAAGGGTGGTGTCAGAATAGCTTGGCGCCTACAGGTGCCAAGCTATTCTGACACCACCTTTGAACTGTCATGGTCGCAGAACTGTGATGCAGACCTCAAAGGATATTAAAAAAAAATTCATCATTTAATTTTCCTCATCAGGATGTAATGAGTTAACTGGTCAACCTGAGCATTGTTGATTTATTTTGTGTAATGGGGGGTCAGTTATAATGTATTCTCCATTACATTTATGCCAGGTGTAAATATGGATACACTAAAACATTTCCATCTCCACATTTACCTGTGTCATAAGTGTGCACTGCAGTCATAATGTTTTTAGTGTTATATATTTATTTCTATATTTTAACCATTCGGAATACACCAGTGTATGAAATAAGTTTGACTAAAACAGTTCAAGGGTAGTGCCAGAATAGTTTGGCACCTGTAGACGCCAAGCTATTCTGGCACCACCCTTGAACTAAAGCCATTGGTTTATATCCTTATCTGTAAGTACTATAATGTAGCTTGCATATGGCAGTGTAAAATTTGAATCTTTTCGCCTCAGTATGATATGGGTTAAACCCTTTGTTGCCAGCTGATGTAGATTGTGTTTATGAAGTCATTGAAAATTCAACGCCAAAGAGCAACATCCGACCAAAAAGCATGGATGCTTTGTAGTTTCAGCAAGAGATATAGGTCTTCATGAGCCCCCACAGCTGTGGGGGCTCATGAGGATCTATGTCTCTTACACTTCAATGACGTTTGCTTTATCTTTATCACATTGTCTTTCAGGTCACCCAAGAAGATGCTGACATCAGCATTTTCTCTGAAAACCTGGCTGACCAGATCATGCGAGAGGCTTTGATTGCTTCAAGCCATCTCTCACACCACCCTTCATCGCGAGTTCCTCTCATCAGGTCAATTTCGGGGTTGGAGCTCAACCTTTCCCTCAGCTCAAACGACTTGACTGGGAGGTCATTAGATGATCGGCTGATGGACTTTCGGGACGCCATGGATGTGCCGTATAGTCATGTGGAGGCGTTCGCTGCAAAGCTGGCTCACACTGTGCTGTCAAGTGTGCTGAATGAGTTTGGCGCCACAGTTGTTAGGGTGAGGTTTAGTTATTGGCTCACGTGCAAAGCAAAAGTGAGTCTATGTTGTGGGCCAGTGGTCGTCTGTCTGTCGTCCATCGGCCGTCGGCCATGGTAAACTTTAACGTCATTTTCTTGGAGACTATTCAAGCCACAGTCTTCAAACTTGGCCCAATGATACTTTGTGGCAAGACCTTTCTAAACATACCAATTTGAGTGACCTCTCACAAATGTCAAGGTCACAGGGGATCAGGAAATAGCTAAAAAATACTATTTGTTTTTTCAAAATACATTACCGATGGCATTACTATCTGGAATACACTCTATTGCCTATAGATTTCAGCAGAAGTTGTGTATAGCACACAACTGGGGAGGAGACACCGGGGATCCAAGCACTAGGACCCCGGGTGGCCTCCCCTTACTACCCTATCCCGGCGAGCACAGGGCGACCTCGTCAGTTTCACTCTTAGCTCGACCGGGGTCGGTCGAGTTTTTGCCTTTCTCCGTTCTACGGGTTTTTTGTCTTCAGTGATTTTTTGACTTTGGGCTTGAATTGGAGTCGTTCGGTTCAGCCCTGGACTCACTACATTCGTGGCTTTTCCTTTTTTGCTTGGACTAGTTGTGAACTGTGCGCCGACCGGTTTTTACCGGCTCTGACTTTGTGAGCTTCACCCTTGGCTTGGCTTTGGGGTTCGACGACGCACGTGACTTGTGCCCTGTTGTGAGTGTGCACGGTTGACTTTTCTTCGCCTGCGTAGTTGGCCTACGGCCTTATGGCTTCTTCTGTGTTGAAGACTTGCCTCCTTTGCGGGGACTTACAGTGGCCGGACGATGCCCACGACTCTTGCTTGCCGTGTTCGGGCTGTTCTTCGGACGGAACATGTGACGTTTGCGCCGCTTGGACGGAAGACCGGTGGTCGCGCATGTGGGACTTCTACAGACGTGACCGGCCCCCTCGCCCGCTTCTGTCTCCCCGGGATCCTCCACTGGTGGACGTCATTCCCTCGGCGCTTCGGGCTCCTCTCCGCTCCATCGTTCGGGCTGTCCGGCCCACAGGTAAGTCCCCTTCCTGTACCGTTACCTCGCAGGTTCTCCCTCCCCTCTCCGAGTCTTCGGAGCAGGGTAGGCGAGTTTCGGAGTCACGCTCCCCACGCTCTGCTTCGTTAGCGCGTGGCTTGAGCCCCATTTCATTTCCCACCCCCCGCTCTGCTTCGGGCGAGCTGAGCGTTCGTCGGCCACCCCCGGCTCTAGGTCTCCGGAGCGGGGGCGGGTGACTGAACGCAAACATAAGAAAGAGAGAAAACGTGATAAGAAAAGCTCTCGCTCACGCACCGAGACTTCGGAACGTGACTCGAGACCGTTAATAATGCTGCCTCCCCGCTCCGTGTTTTCCGAACGGGCCCGGCATGCTTCGCTTTCATCCAAGTCTCGCCTGGGCGGGCCCGGGGTGAGGTTGACTCTCGCCCCCCACGCTCCGAGGCGTTGGAGCGGGGGTCGCGTGCACATAAATTGTCCCCTCCCCGCTTCGCTTCGCCTGAGCGGGCTTGCTTGGCATGACCTTAGACTGTCCCCCCCCCCCCCCCCCCCGTCTCGTATCGACCAGACGGGCCCGGTGTGACTCGGACCCTCGCCCCCCTCGCTCCGAGGCTTCGGAGCTGGGGCCGCGGACTCATAAATCGTCCCCTCCCCGCTCCGCCTTTCCTGAGCAGGCTTGGCGTGACCCTAGACTATCCCCCCCCCCCCCACCCCCGCCCCGTATCGACCAGGCGGGCCCGGTGTGACATCGTCGTGCGTCCTCCACGTTCCGAGGCATCGGACGTGGGGCCGCGTGCCCGGTATTCGTCCCCTCCCCGCTCCGCCTTTCCTGAGCGGGCTAGGAGAGACACTTTGCGGTCCCCCCCCCCGCACCGGTTCTCCCAGGCGGGCCAGGGGTGACCAGACCTGACCACTTCGTCGGTATTCCGATCGCGGCTATGTCACTCACGTCGGCTTCCGCGTGCGGATCCCGACTTCGAGGTGGACCGTCGTTTTGCCACGGTCCCTCTGTCGCCGCGGCGCCCCTCTCTGCGTGCGTCGCGGGCGGCTACGTCTACCTCGCGCGGCGGCGGGGCGGCGCTCTCGTAGCCGCTCGCCCCTTTCGTCTTTTCCGCGAGAGGATCAGTTTTTGGAACCGGACGTCCTCAGCCTTCATCCGACAGACTCGGCCTCAGCGATCTTCTTGCAGGACTCGGCGGCTGGATCTCTGTCCCACCTTTCCGCTGTCTCGTCAGCCTCCGCCTCGTCAGACGTCGCCGGCCCATCGCTCGGATCGCAGACGGTCCACGCCCTGGGTGAGGCATCCAGGCTTATCGCCAAGTACCTACCTCCCGACTTCTGTCAGCCTTCGCCTCCTCCGAAGAGACAGGCTTCAGCCATGGTCGACGCGCAGAGGCAAGTCAAGCGCTCAAGTCCCTCCCGCAGCCAGCCGGCTTCCGGGACCTCACCGATGCTTTCTCCGCCCAGCTGCGAAACGACGCTTTCGGCGACACGGGATACTTTACCGCCGCTCGATGGCCTGTGGGAATCAACTTGAGCTTCCGCCAGGCCTGGTACGCTGGACACTCCCAAGCCTTTGCCATACCTCTTCCAGCGGTGGATGCGGCGGCCTTAGTGCAGGCGGGCGGCCGCAGACTTGTCCAGAACTCTTGGCCTCGGCCTCTCGACAGGATCGCCTCCTTTGCGCAGAACTCGCTGGCGTGTTCGGGATTCTTGGAACTGGCTACCCAGGCAGCCCTGCAGTGCCTACAGGATACTTGGGACCTGGAGGTTCAGTCCCCGCTCCGTGACGTGCAGTCCATCCTGATAGCGGCCAACCGGGCCTCCTACCATTCCTCCGCCAACGCCATGGCAGCAGCTGCCAATTGCGACCTCTGGAGGCGGAATACCCTTTTGCGCCTCTGCTCGGACCTTACCTTGTCAGTGAAGACCCAGCTCCGTCAAGCCCCCTTAGGTGGTCCTCAGCTGTTCGGCGACACTTGGCAAACCATAAAGGAATCTTCCAAGGACTTGTGGCCCAAGCCGGCATCTACCCCAGCCTCGACCCGCTTTCGCGCCCCCCGCCCGGCCGGGGGTCGTGCCCGGCGGTCTTTCAGGCCCTCTGTACTCCCAGTCGGATCTTCGCGAGGTCGGGCACGTCCATTCCAGGCTTCTCAGGCCGGCCCCGCCCCTCACCCTTCTTGGCCCCGCGGCGCCCGTAAATCGGGCCGCGGTCAGGCTCATTGACTCGCCCCCACCACCGCCCCCGCCCTCAGTCCTCGGGTCTCCTGTCGGCGGGCGGCTGTCGCTCTTCAGCGATCTTTGGAGATCGCTGTTCCCGGACGACCCCTGGATTCTTTCCACGGTTACCTCAGGCCTGCAACTTTCGTTCCTGTCTCCTCCGCCTCTTCGCAGGTCACCCATGTGGACCCAGGAACCGCTCGACGCCACACAGGCAGACGCTCTGCACGGGGAAGTGGCGGCCCTCCTCACCAAAGTGGCGACAGAGGTGGTTTCGCGGCAAGACTCCGGCATTCTACAGCCGCCTCTTTCTAGTCCCCAAACCAGGCGCTAAACAAGTTCATTTTGGCCCCTCGTTTCAGGATGGAGACGGCCAGGACACTCCGTGCGGCCGTCCGACCGATGGACTTCGCGATCAGCCTCGATCTGTCAGACGCCTATCTGCACGTCCCGATTCATCCGTCGTCTCGCCGTTACCTTCGGTTTGCCTTTGGGGGGATCGTCTACCAGTTCTGCGCCCATCCTTTCGGTCTCAACATCAGTCCGTGGGTATTTACGAGACTGCTCGACGCCGTGATGGCCTACTTCCGCCAGCGTTCCCTGAGCCCGGCCTCCAATTACTTGGACGACCTTCTACTGCGCAACTTGGTTTCCGCAGCGCTCCAGACGGACAGAGATGCCATGCTTTCCCTTCTGCGTCGTCTCGGTTTCCTGCTCAATCTGGGGAAATCCGATCTTTCTCCCTCTCGACGGTTTCTACATCTGGGGATGGAATTCCTGACCGACCTCAACCTTGTCCGCCTGCCTCTGGCCAGGCGGCAGAAGATCGTCGACTTAGCGACTTCGATGGGGATGGGATCCTCCTTCACCGCCAGGGTCTGGCTTCAACTCCTGGGCCTCCTCAGTGCGGCTGCGGACCTGCTTCCCTTGGGCAGACTTTATGCTCGGCCTCTCCAGCTACATCTCCTTCTTCACTGGCGACCCTCCTCTGGCGCTCTGTCGGATCTAGTACCAGTCACTCCTCTGGCTCGTCCTCACCTCGAGAGGTGGGCGGACCTCGCTTGGCTGGCTTCGGGGGTGCCCCTACACTCCCCGCCGCCACGGTGGTCTCTCTGTACAGATGTGAGCCAGGCCGGCTGGGGCGCGCACCTGTTACCGGATTTTCTCTCGGCCTCGGGCGTTTGGCCTCGGGAGCTGTTGGGGAAACACATCAACTGGCTGGAGCTGAAGGCAGTTGGGTTGGCACTCGACGTTTGGCAGGAGACCTTGGCCAATCAGGAAGTCCTCGTGCTCTCCGACAACTCGACGGTGGTGGCTTACAAACAGAATCAGGGGGGGGCACTCACTCACCCCCCCTTTGCATTCTACTGTACCACCTTCTCCTCTGGTGCAGGGATCGGGGCATTACTCTACGAGCCCGCCACATCCCCGGCCACCTCAACGTGATTGCGGACGCCCTGTCTCGACGCGGACAGTTGTTCCACACGGAGTGGTCCTTACGCCCGGATATTTTTCACCTGATCTGCTCTCACTGGGAAACGCCGCTAGTGGATCTGTTTGCCACCAGATGGAACAACCAGCTCCCGGTCTACGTCTCTCCAGTCCCGGATCCGCTCGCTTGGGCAGTGGACGCGCTCACCATCCCTTGGGACGGCCTGATTGCTTACGCCTACCCCCCGTCAGTCCTCGTTCCGAAAGTGCTGCGGAAGCTTCTAGGATGCTTGGCGGTCCTCTTGCTGGTGGCCCCCTTCAACTGGACCAAGAGCTGGACCACGGACCTCCTCGCGCTTGCGACGGACCCTCCCCTGGAGCTTCCTACCCCTCCCATGATGCTCAAGCAGCCCCGTCAGCAGCTCTTCCATCCGTGCCCGGAACGCCTCCGCCTACACGCGTGGAGGTTGTCCGGCAAGCCCTCGCCGCTAGAGGTTTCTCGGATGCTGCGGTGGCGGCAATTGCAGCAGCCCGCAGACTCTCTACAAGGAAGGTGTACGAAGGCAAGTGGAGGGTCTTTCAGACCTGGTGCGCCTCCCATGGACTCCCTCCCACTAACCTAGCCTCCCACCAACTGGCGGAGTTCTTCCTGTGGCTCTTCGACGACCAAGGCTTAGCCCCGGTCACCATCAAGGGCTACCGCGCTATGATCGCGGACACCTACCGCCACCTGAGTCTTCCGGACCCAGGCGCCTGCAAGGATCTGTCGGATTTACTGGCTCACTTTGAACTCCGACGTCCTGTTTCACGTTCCCTAATACCCCGGTGGGATCTTGCCTGGGTACTGACGTGGTTGAATATGGACCGGTTTGAACCCCTCCCCTTGGCTCGGTTCTCAGATTTGACCCGGAAAACCTGTTTCCTTCTGGCTCTCGCTACAGCGTCCCGAGTCAGCGAGCTTCACGCGCTCTCGATGCTCCCAGCCTGTTTGCAGTTTCGGTCCGACGGCTCTGCACAGCTTCTCCCCGATCCGTCCTTCCTGGCCAAGAACCGCCGCCCCGTGGTGGCCCCTCAGATGCTGACTATACGGCCCCTCCGTGGAGCGGACCTCTCCCCTGGATCGCGGCAACAGGACCCAGTGCGGGCGCTAAGGATTTACCTGCGCCGCTCTAAGCCGCAGCGCCGGGGGCGCTCGCGCCTCTTCCTACCTTTGTCCGCGGGCAGACACGACATCTCGGCTCAGACCGTGTCATCCTGGCTGCGGTGGGTGATTAGGTCAGCCTACCAGGACCTCTCCCCACGCGGCGCTGAACTCTTACAAATCCGGGCGCATGAAGTGAGAGCAGTAGCCACCAGTCTAGCCCTGGACCGCAACTGCTCGGTCAAAGATATTGTGACAGCGGGTGGCTGGCGCTCAGACTCCACTTTCGCACGCTTCTACCTTAGAGACCTATCCGGCCAACGTGACTCCCTGGCATGAGTGGGCGACATCTCCGCGGCCCAGCACTCCCTCCGAGCGCCGCTGGCGTCTTAGGTACGTCATAGCTGAAATCGTCGGGAGTTCTCTCTCGATGGGGCCGGCGGAGTGGTTGGGTTACGGTTTAGGTACGGCACCCTCCGCCTGTTCGCCATTCTTCCAGATAGTAATGCCATCGGTAATATATTTTGAAAAAACAAATGAATTTTTTTTCTAAAATGTATTTTTTTGAAAAATACTTACCGATGGCATTACTATCTGGAATACACTCTATTGCCTATAGATTTCAGCAGAAGTTGTGTATAGCACACAACTGGGGAGGAGACACCGGGGATCCAAGCACTAGGACCCCGGGTGGCCTCCCCTTACTACCCTATCCTGGCGAGCACAGGGTGACCTTGTCAGTTTCACACTTAGCCACAAGAGGCAAGCGGGGCAGGTGGGAGGGCCATCCGAGTAATGCCATCGGTAAGTATTTTTCAAAAAAATACATTTTAGAAAAAAAATTCATATTTTGACATAATTTATTTCTCCTTCAAACCCAAAACTGGTCCTGAGATACCTGATGGTATGACCTTTCTATGCATGCTAATTTGGTTGATCCCTCAGAAAGGTTAAGGGTCACAAGAGCTCATGAAATAGGTCCAAAATAGCCATATATTTTGACAAAAGATGTTTTTCTCAAACACTATTTACAACTTCAAACCCAAACTTGCTACAGAGATACCTGATGGGAATACCTTTCTATGTGTACTAATTTGGTTAATCCCTTAGGAAAGGTCAAGGGTCACAAGAACTCAGAAAATAGGCCTAAAATAGCCTATATCCATATTTTGACAAATGATGTTTTTTTCTCAAATACTATTCACAACTTCAAACCCAAATTTGGTACAGGGATACCCTATGGCAAGACCTATCTATGCATACTAATTTGGATGACCCTTCAGAAAGGTCAAGGGTCACAAGAGGCCAGCAAATGTGTGCAAAATGCCGAATTTTTGATAAAATTGTAGGTATTTATCAACATTTTTGCAAATTTTTCAATCAAATTTGGCACAAAAGTAGCTGATGATAAGACTTTCCTGTGCATACTAATTTAGTCGACTCATCACAAAGGTCAAGGTTCACGGGGGGTTGTCAGATGTGTGAAAAATGCTTCCATTTTGAGAAAACATGGATTTTGCTGGTGCAGAATCCAGCATCTTCTTATTGTCACAAAGGTCACACGTATGTAAATCGGTCATACATGTGAGCCACAATGGCTTTGCCTTTCTTATTTTGGCTCATGTGCGAAGCAAAAGTGAGTATGTTTTGGGCCAGTGGTCGTCCGTCCGTCATCCGTCGTGTTGGCATTTTCTCTACAGTCTTCAAACTTGGCCCAATGATACTTTGTGGCAAGACCTTTCTAAACAGACCAATTTGAGTGACCTCTCACAAAGGTCAAGGTCACAAGGGATGAGGAAATAGGTAAAAAATAGCCATATTTTGACATAATGTATTTTTTCTTAAATACTATTTACAACTTCAAGCCCAAACTTGTACAAAGATACCTGATGGGAAGACCTTTCTATGCATAATAATTTGGTTGATCCCTCGAAATGGTCAAGGGTCACAAGAGCTCAGGAAATATGCCAAATATAGCAATATTTTGACAAATTATGTTTTATTCTCAAGTACTATTCACATCTTCAAACCCAAACTTGGTACAGAGATACCTGATGGTAAGACCTATCTCGGCATACTAATTTGGATGACCCCTCAGAAAGGTAGTCACAAGAGCTCAGGAAATAGGTCCAAAATAGCCATATGTTGACGAAAGATGTTTTTTCTCAAATACTATTCACAACTTCAAACCCAAACTTGTTACAGAGATACCTGATGGTAAGACCTATCTATGCATACTAAATTGGATGACCCTTCGGAAAGGTCAAGGGTCACAAGAGGTCGTCAAATGTGTGTAAGATGCCAATTTTTGAAAGAATTGTTTATTATCAACAGTTTTGCAAACCTTTCAATCCAATTTGGCACAAAGGTAGCTGATGATGATAAGACCTTCCTATGTATACTAATTTAGTCAACTTATCGTAAAGGTCAAGGGTCACAGGTGTTTGATAGATGTGTGAAAACTGATTAAATTTTGAGAAAACATGGATTTTGCTGGTGCAGAAGCTGTCCTGTTACTTATTGTCACAAAGGTCACACATTGGACATACACTTGAGCCATAAGGGCTTTGCCTTTTTTGTTTGTCTTTTAGGATGAGTATTTGTTTTGGTCTTTGCCACCATTTTGTCAGTGCTTTTGAACAAGTAATGTGTGTGGATAGGTGACAGTCTTCATTTGTGGAGAATGATTCAGCTTTTTCAAAATCTCAGAAGCTGAATTTCAGCTTTTTGGTTTAGACAGAACAGCCCTTGGGCGTTGGGGCTCAGTAAGTTAGCTCTGCCTCGCGCTGGGACCATATGGCATTGAGGCGCGTCCCTTGGGTGGTGGATAGGGGATCCCTTGCGAGATGGGTGCACCGAATGAAATAAGGTGCCGTGAACCAACATGGTCTAAGGGAAGAAGACCCCGACAGAAAACTCCTGGTCCTCCTAGTAAGGGGGTTGGGCGTGGGGGTAGCTTCCAAACCCTGCAAATAAGGAAATAGTTACAGAAACGCCGATGCATAGACAAACAGCAATTCCTTTCCTGGAGGAGGAAAGTTCTTCTACCAGAAGATTTATGACATCGTGTGGTGAAAGCCGGAAGTCTTTGGAAGCCACAGGACCGAGCCGCCTCTCTCTATCCAGGGACACAATCATGGGCACATGGAATGTCAAGACCATGTACCAGAGCGGCAAGGCCGCCCAGATAGCAGCGGAAATGCAAAAGTACAACCTTTCCCTGCTAGGTATCAGTGAAGCCAGATGGACGCAGTCTGGGCAGAAAAGGCTGTTAAGTGGGGAGATGATTCTGTATTCAGGTCATGAAGAGGAGAATGCCCCCCATACAGAAGGTGTAGCATTCATGCTGTCACCAGTGGCACAGAGAGCGCTGATGGGCTGGGAACCTCTGGGGCCAAGAATTATCACAACAGCCTTTAGAACCAGGAAAAAGATTAAACTCAACGTCATCCAGTGTTATGCGCCCACTAATGACAGTGACGAGGAAGAGAAACAAGAGTTCTACGACCAACTCCAGAGTGCTGTGGACAAATATACGGAGTGAGACATCACCATCGTCATGGGCGATTTTAATGCCAAAATAGGGGAGGACAACACCGGATATGAAGAGGTGATGGGGAGACAGGGACTAGGGGAGATGAGTGAGAACGGGGAGAGGTTTGTCGACTTTTGTGCTCTAAACAGACTTGTCATTGGAGGCAGCATCTTCCCACACAGAAGAATACACAAAGCAACTTGGGTCTCACCTGACCATACTACAGAGAACCAAATAGACCATACCTGCATTAGCAAGAAATTTGGAAGATCCCTTTTAGATGTTCGAGTGAGGAGGGGAGCAGATGTCGCCTCAGACCACCATCTGCTCACCTTAAGAATAAAGCTCAAGTTAAAGAAAAGCCGCATAGAGACCACAAAAAGACAGCGCTATAATTTAGGCCTCCTGAGAGAGACTGGAGTGAGAGAAGAGTTGAAACTAGTGCTGTCCAACCGGTTTCAAGCGTTACAGGAGCTAGTAATGACAATGACAATCAAGCGTTACAGGAGCTAGTAAACGAAGAGGAGGCAGTCACCACAGAGCAGCAGTGGAAGGCAGTTAGAGAGGCGCTGAACTCAACCTGCAAAGACACTGTAGGGTTCAGGAAACACCATCACAAGGACTGGCTGTCGGCACAGACCTTGAAGTAGATAGAAGTGAGGAAGCAGAAGAAAGCAGTTGTCAACAACAGTCGCACGAGAGCAGCCAAAGCAAGGGCACAGGAGGAATACTCGGAAGCCAACCACGAGGTGAAGAGGAGTATCAGGGCAGACAAGAGGGCCTACACAGACAGCCTGGCAGCAGAGGTAGAAAAGGCAGCAGGCAGCGGCAACATGAAACAGCTCTACAACATTACCAGAAGATTGTCAGGCAAGTATGTCCATACAGAAAGGTAAAAGACAAAGAAGGCAAGCCTATTGCAGACAGAGCAGACCAACTCGACAGATGGGCCGAGTATTTTGAAGAGTTACTGAACAGACCCCCCAGACATCCAGCCAGATCCAGCCAGCAGAGACTGACCTACCCATCAGCTGTGACAGACCCAGCCGGGAAGAGATCAGAAGAGCAGTGGCATTTTTGAAGAACGGCAAAGCAGCAGGGCCAGATGGCATCCCAGCGATGGCTCTGAAAGCAGACCTAGAGACAACAGTAGAGATGCTGTACCCACTGTTTGGAAAGATCTGGGAAGAGGAGGTGATGCTGGCTGGAAGGAGGGGTACCTAATCAAGCTTCCCAAGAAAGGCGACCTCAGCAAGTGTTCCAACTACAGAGGAATCGCCTTGCTGTCAGTACCAGGAAAAGTCTTCAACAGGATCATTTTTTTTTCTTTCAATATAATATTTTTACACTTTGTGCATTATTTGTAGATTAGATTAGCAATGGCAAGTTCGAACGGCAAGTTCGAAAAATGGTTGTGCCAGCCAAAACTTTAACTGTTGTAAAATAAAGAATCATTGTCATTGTCATTGTCATCCTGGAGAGAATGAAGAGCTCCACTGAGAGACCAGCAAGCAGGATTCAGAAAAAAACGTTCATGTACAGACCAGATCGCCACTCTCCGCATCATCGTGCAACAGTCTCTGGAGTGGAGCTCCCCGCTGTACGTTAACTTTGTGGATTACGAGAAAGCATTTGACAGCGTGGACCGAGAGACTTTGTGGAAACTCCTCCGACACTACTGTGTACCCGCAAAGCTCATCTGCCTGATCAAGAGCAGCTACGATGGCATGACATGTCGCGTGATCCACGAAGGGCAGTTCACCAGGGAGCTCCAGGTCAGAACCGGCGTCAGGCAGGGGTGTCTGCTGTCTCCGTTCCTCTTCCTACTGGCCATATACTGGATCATGAAGAGGACCACTGAACAGAGAAGAAGTGGAATTCAGTGGACACTGTGGACACAGCTTGACGACCTCGATTTTGCAGACGACTTGGCTTTACTGTCTCACACTCATCAACAAATGCAGGACAAGACCATGAGGCTTGCTGACATCTCGTCCCAAGTGGGTCTCACCATCGACAAACAGAAAACAAAGACAATGAGGCTGAACGCAACCAGGGAAGAACCAGTCTTGCTTGCTGGCACCCTGTTGGAGGAGGTGGAGACCTTCACCTATCTCGGGAGCATCATCAACAAAAAAGGCGGCACTGATGCAGATGTCAGAGCACGAATCGGTAAAGCAAGAGCAGCCTTTGTTCAGTTGAAAAAAGTGTGGAGTTTCAGAGAGCTGTCACAACACACCAAAGTCCGGATTTTCAATGCAAATGTAAAAGCAGTTCTCCTATATGGAACAGAGACTTGGAGGTTGACAAAAACCACAGTCAACAGAGTACAGATCTTCATAAACAGTTGCCTTAGAAGAATCTTGAAAATCCACTGGCCAGAGAAGATCAGCAACGTCAGAATCTGGGAGAGAACAGAGCAGATAACAGCAGAGAATGAAATTGGGCGAAAAAGATGGGGATGGATTGGTCACAGTCTGAGAAAGCCAGTTTTCAGTATCACTAGGCAGGCATTGTCATGGAACCCCCAGGGAAAAAGGAAAAGAGATAGGCCGAGAAACACCTGGCGTCAAGACCTCCAAGCAGACATCAAGAGACTGTGAACCACCTGGAGTAAAATCGAAGGAGAAGTACAGGACAGGAGTCGCTGGAGGTCTCTCCTCGACAGCCTATATCCTGGTAGGGGTGACAGGCGTAAGTAAGTAAGTAAGTAAGTAAGTAAGAGTTAGCTCTGCAGCTGAATCGGCAGCTTGCATGTATTCTGACATACATTTGTAAGTATCCTGCCTGTGCCATGTCAGCTCAGTATTTTGGGAAGGCACCAAGCTAATCTAGAACTACCCAGAAACTATCAATGGTGGACCCATCAAGCTGGTGGATAGTCTTTTATAGGCACCGTGGAAAGTTGCGAAAAGTCATTATTTGGTATGAATATAACTGAACAAACAAACCACATGTGAGACAAGGGCTAGTAGAGACAAGACACATACCAAGGGAAATCTCTCAGTCCTGGACAAAGAAACAGTTAAATCCCCTGACCCCCTCATGGCACCCAATCGCCAGCCCACAAACTATAAGCTGGGTAGATTTATACTGGGTAGATTCACACTGGGTAAATTTATTTTTTAAAAATATGGCAAAGTTGATGCTTTCATCCTAGAAAATGTGCCCCTTTCACTGTATCAGTTTTGTTTTTAAAATATTAACACCAATGTGATTTACAGCTTTTGCCAGGGAGGAGGCCAATTGCGACGGGTAACTGGGGTTGTGGGGCCTTCCATGGTGATCCCTGTTTGAAGGTGGCGCTTCAGTGGATTGCCGCCAGTCTCGCCCATACGCCTCATCTCTTTTACTATACTTTCGGGGATCCTCGCTTATACCAGGTACATTTTTGGAGGTTTTTTTTTTTTTTTTTTTTTTTTTTTTTTGGGGGGGGGGGGGGCAGGGGGGGGGGGGGGTTTGGTAGGCAAGCTGAAAGTGAAGCCATTTGGCGTAACTCATTTGTGGATTTGTGGTGTAAAGGTGCCTATCTGAATGCAGCATGGGCCAGTTGCATCATGTCTTGAATGCGTTCAGCTTTTATCCCATAATAAAGAGTACATTGTCCTGTAATGTGATTATGTCATTGACAATGTCGGTGCCTTTACTAAAATTAAAAAAAACAAAACATGGATTCACTGATTCAGGTAGTCTGCAACAGAACATGTTATGAGCGACCATCCTTATGAGAGATCTCTCATTAACTTGTTATTAGAGACCTTCATTTAGGTGACTTTGTCCACCTAAATGATGGTCTTTGATGATGGGGGTTTTGCCCTGCAAGAATTCTCAGAGAGTACCTGTCTTTTATTTATAAGACCTCTTTGTTCTTGCGAACAAGGCGGTTGTTCAAAATAGGTTCTACTGTATGCGAAAGTGGGCACACTCATTATGCAAATAGTGGAAAGACAGAACACATTTAAGAAAATGGTATAGGGGAAAGAGACCTAGGTCGGCACACATAAAGAGAAAATGGTATAGGGGAAAGAGACCAAGGTTGGCACACTTAAAGAACCTGTGTCTGTGTGCATGTGCAGATTGCAGCAGTCACAGACATGATCACCCAGCGCCAGTGGACCGTGGGACAGCTGATGATGGCCGTGCAAGCCTACTGCCTCACTGTGCTCAGCGATGACTCCTGGTTTCAAGGGGGCGCCACAGCTTCTGCCACTGATGCCAACGACATTCCATTGCAGTCACTGTTTGATTTTCTGCTTACCCAGCCGTGATGCCTGCTTGGTCATATTCACACCAACCTTTCCATCTGCAAGTGGCACAAATTCTTATGATGATAATTTGTACGCTTTACAGACAGAAATCATCCCTGTTACGTTTTCATGTTATGGTGGGGATGGGGGTGGGTTGGGGGTGGGGTGGGGGGGGGGATGCATGCGGGGGGGGGGGGGGGGGGGGGCACGGGTGGGGGTGGGGGGGGGGGATGGGCATGGGTGGGGGGTGGAGGGGGTGGTGGAGAAGGATGAGTAATCTTACGGTTTGTGTTGGGTGTGTGCGGCACTTCACCAGCTATGATAGCATTAGTTTGGCTTTCAGGTGTATGTTCTGTTTAACCCTTTTCATCCTAATACACTTTTGCTTGAAATAAATTTGACTATGATAGATCAATGGAGGTGCCAGAATAGCTTGGTGCCTGAGGCGCCCAGCTATTCTGGCACCACCCTGGAACTAAAATGGTTGATCTATCTTCCAATCTATGATGTAGCCATCATAGGACAATAGGCAGGTTTTAAAAATTCAACCGCAGGATGTTACGGGTTAAAGGGGGAAGGTGTCACTGATAAGTTAGATCAGTGTTCCTTTGGTGTTTATGTTTTGTTAATTAAATCTTACAGGTAAAATAGGAAGTTGTTTATATTTGTAAGGGGTTAGGTGTAACTGATAAGCGAGATGGGCGTTACTATGGTGTTTATTTTTTTTGTTTATTAATTAGTGCATAGCAAGTTGTTTTGTTTCCTCTAAACACATTACCGATGACATGACTGTCAGGAAATAGTCTACTTGCTTACCAATTTTAGCCTAAGACCCAAAGGGTCCCCCCAGGAGGCTCTTGGGGATCCCTAACAGGGATGAGAGTAGCCTCCCCTGCCCATCCGGTCACGTGCCGGGTGGCGTCTCCTTTAGCCAGTTGTCTACTTCGCTGTTAGCGTACGCACGCGTTTTCTAGAGCCTACGGACCCGACCTTCACGGAGACTGCGTACGGTGCGACCTTCCCTCACCGGCTTGCCTTCTCCTTGCCTTTCGTCTTCCGCTCCCTTGTGTGGCCTCCTTCTTCTCTGCCTGGCCGCTTCTGTGCCTCATGCAGTTTGCTGGCCCGGGAACCTTCTAGGCTTCCGCCGCGCGGTGGTTTGTGCTTCGTCACCCGTCCTTTTCGCCATGACAGGTAAAGTCTCGGCCGCTTCCTACGTCTCGCCCGGCTGGGCCGGACGTCGGGCTTCGCTCGAGCTACTGCTGTTTTCTCTCCGCGTTTCACTGTGAGTTTCGCGTGTTTCTTAATTTTCGAAGCTTTAAATAGTGGGGTTTGTTACCCGCCGCCGGTCGCCTTTCATGTTTGGGTGTGGGTTGCCGTTACCAAGTGCGCCTCTCCCCAGTCGGCGACTTCCAGTGACCTAGTGTCCGGTGCTTGTGCTTCGTCACTCTGCCGTTCCGCCATGGAAAGGTAAAGTCTCGGCCGCTTCCTACGTCTCACCCTGCTGGGCCGGACGTCGTACTTGGCTCGGACTTCTGTTTGTTTTCTCTCCGCATTTCACGGTGAGTTCATTCGTTACTTACTTCGGAGCTTTAACTGGCGGGGTTAGTTACTCGCCGCCCATCGCCTTTCATGTATGGGTATGTGTTGCAGTTACCAAGTGCACCCCTGCCCAGTACGGCGACTTCCAGTGGCCTGGTGTCCGCCACACACTGTGTTGACCGGGTGCCGGCTGCTCCTCTGTCATCGGCTGCGCTGGCTGCGCCTCTTGGCCGGAGGTTCTTGGTCTCTACTCTGGTGTTCTACCGGCGAGCGACCCGCGATTGTCCGCCTTCCTTGGGACCTCCTGCGGCACGGTGGGATTGTTCAAGCTCCCCTCGGACTTGGGATAGCCACACCTCGCATCCCTGGTAAGTTTGTAGCCTATTCGTAGACGCGTTAAGCCCGCTGACTCCTCCGGCGAGTCGCTAAGCCGGCTACGTGCCCCCCTCCTTTGAGCCCCGGGCACTGCGACCTTGTCGCCATTAATTCACGCGTCGGCCTTTCGGCCCAACTTCTAGCCCGCTGACTCCTCCGGCGAGTCGCCTAGCTGGCTTCGTGCCCCCCTCCTTGAGCCCCGGGCACCGCGACCTTGTCGCCTGTTACATACAACAAAAAAAAAGAAAAGAAAAGTTGACGCTTTGGCCTAGCGGCCCCTCCTAAGCCCGCTGACTCCTCCGGCAAGTCGCCAAGCCGGCTACGTGCCCCCCTCCTTGAGCCCCAGGCACCGCGACCTTTGTCGCTAATTAGTTTACGTGTCGGCCTTCGGCTCTACTTCTAAGCCGCTGACTCCTCCGGCGAGTCGCCAAACCGGCTACATGCCCCCTCCTTGAGCCTCGGGCACCGCGACTTTATTAATCCAGACCAAAAAGGTGACTGCCAAGCGTGTGAAATGCAAAGAAGTACCCTACGGAGAAAGTAACACGCTTAGAAAAAACGGTACAACACAATTTATTAATACTTCAGTTGCCACATTCCTTCTGCATATGAAGATAAGTAGCGGCTAATGTCTCTGTTTGTTTGTCTATTTTGACAAGGGGTATTTACCCGAAATATTAATAAATTGTGTTGTACCGTTTTTTCTAAGCATGTTTCTTTCTCTGTTGGGTACTTCTTTGTCGCTAATTAGTTTACGCGTCGGCCTTCGGACCTTCTAAGCCCACTGACTCCTCCGGCGAGTCGCCAAGCCAGCTCCATGCCCCCCTCCTTGAGCCCCGGGCACTGCGACCTTGTCGCCTATTTGTAGACGCGTTGGCCTCGCGGCCCCTCCTAAGCCTGCTGACTCCTCCGGCGAGTCCCTGAGCCGCTACGTGCCCCCTCCTTGAGCCGAGCACCGCGACCTTTGTCGCCTATTAGTTCATGTGTCGGCCTTCGGCCCCAGCTGTTAAGTCCGCTGACTCCTACGGTGAGTCGTCTAGCCGACTATGTGCCCCCCTCCTTGAGCCGGGCACCGCGACCTTGTCGCCTTTCGTTCTCACTTCGGCGCTTCGGCCTCAGTCTCTGGGCCCGCTGACTCCTACGGCGAGTCGCCAAGCCGCTTTGTGCCCCCCTCCTTGAGCCCCCCTCCTTGAGCCCCGGGCACTGCGACCCTTATCGCCTGTTAGTACCCTAGTCGGCCTTATGGCCCTCCTTCCAACCCGCTGACTCCTTTGTCGAGTCGCCCAGCCAGCCACGTGCCCCCTCCTTGAGCCTCGGGCGCTGCGTCTGGATCGTCTTTCATATACCTCGGGACTTCGGGCCGTTTCCCCTGGCGCCTGTGCTGCGGCCCTTCTGCTTCCTTACGGCCTCTCCACGTTGTTTTCACCGGTTCTCATCTGTTCACCGAAGTTAAGCAACGTCGCGCTCGGTTAGCACTTGGATGGGTGCCCTTGGGTACACCCAGTGCAGAGGGGATCGACGTCTTAGCCTCGTCGCCTGGATAGTTGCGGCGCCCGGCGTTCGTCGCCCGCCTGCTCGACTCCCTCCTGTGTCCCTGTCGACCTTCGCCTTGTGCTCGGCGCTGTCATTCTCCTTGGGACATCCGTCTTCCCCGCTCTCAGTGCCTTTCGCCTCCAGCGTCTCCCCTACCCTCTCCGGTGGATGACTCGGTGTCCTGCTGCCCTGTCCCTCCTCGTGGCGGGCTCTACGCGCCTTGGAGCGACGAGGCCCGTCTCTTCGCGCCTTGCCACCGCTCAGAGGATGCTGCTGCCCTGTAGACGCTCTTCTGTCCCTCCAACGAGTTCCGCCGCTGACACGGTCCTTCCGTTTGCCGCTGGCCTGCTGGTGTCGTCTTCGCCTTCGGCTCCCTGGTTCGCTGGCCACTCGCTCCCCTTCGTGCCCGCTGCCTCCGGTGGTTCCGCCGGCGCTCCTGCTTGCGGCAACTCTTCCCAGCTCATGCGGATCCTCCGCGTGGCTTCGGACCCTCCGCCCCCTAGCCTTCCTTCATTCGTGGCGGACTGGCTCCCTTCCCTGGCCTTTCCCCTGATGCGACGTCGCAGCTCTACCGTGCTCCTGTGGGTACCCGCGCCCTTCAGCCCTTCCTGGCACTTGGGTGGGGTTAGGTATTTTTTAGTTCCCAGGGTCACCCTGGTCAGCCCCACAGGGTGGGTTTTTCTCTCTATTCTGGGGCATGCGTTTCTGTCTACCCTTAGTCCATTCACCTGTATTTGCCTTTTTAAAACTCTCCCTACTGTCTGCACTGCCTGTAGCTCTTGATATTGGATGTGTGTTGCTAAATGGTCTTAGCTTTATTTAGGCCCCATGTTGTTGGTTTATTTAACGTATTTGACCGGCTGGCGACATACATTCAATTTTCTGTTTAGTTTTTTTTCACAAGCAGTGCAGGCACGTCCTGAGAAAGCCTTGTTGCTGTCGGGACGTTAAGCAATGTACAATCAAACCTTCCTGGCAGTCTCTGAAGAAACCCTTCTAGGCCCGTGGGCCCAGCGCCACCCTTGTGGACTGAGTTTCCGCCTGTTCGGACCAAGGCCCTCGCCCTTCGTGCGCAGGTCTCCGCTCTTCTTCGGGAAGTTGCGATGGTGCTCGTCGCTCGGCACGACTCCCCCGCCTCTGACCCTTCGCGTCGCCTTCAGCCCATGGTCGTCGCCGCCAGCCTGGATCTGCCCGATGCTTCTACGCGTCCCCAGGCCTCCCGCCCCCCACCGTTGCCTTCGCTTGCCGTCGACGGGACTGTTTCCAGTTTCGGCCTCTCCTGTGCGGTCTCTCCCTCAGCCCTGGGTCCTTGCGCGGATCGTGGATGCCGTGGTTGCCCGTGCCCTTCGGTCTTCCTCTGGCAGATCTCCTCCTGCTTCTGCGGAATCAGGCGGTGGTCTCTCTTCGTAGGGCAGGGATGCTCTTCTCCTCCTGTTTTCTCGCCTGGTTGCCCTGGTCAACGCCAACAGTCCGACCTCTCGCCCTCTCGCCACTCGTTCACCTGGGGATGGAGTTTGTGACCGACCGCAACTTGTTGCGTCTTCCCGACCCTCGGATCCAGAACTTGCCAATCTAGCCCGTGGGTAGCTGAGGATGCGGCGGTCCCCCGCCTGACTGTGGCTCCAGCTCCTCGTCCTGATGAGTGCGGCGGCTGATCTCCTTCCCCTCGGTCTTCTGTACTCCCGTTCTCTCCAACTGCATCTTCTCCTCCTCTGGAGACCGTCCTCCGGCGATCTCTCTACCCTGGTGCCGATCTCTCCTGTGCTGCGGCCCATCTGCTTCGCTGGACGGACATTCTTGGCTCGGCTCCGGGATCCCCCTGACCTCGCCACTGCCCGTCTCTCTCTCTGCGTCGATGTCAGTCTCGATGGTTGGGGCTCTTACCTTCTTCCGAGTTTCGCTCGACGGCCGGCCGCTGGCCCGCTAACCTGACTTCTCGGCACGTCGACCCGCTGGGACTGTATGCAGTTTGGCAGGCCTTCGGCGCGTGGGAATCCGATCTTCCGGCACAGGACCCCCTCGTCCTCTCCGACAACTCCACAGTCGGGGCTTACCTACAGAAGCAGGGAGGAACCCGCTCTCCCGACCTCTGCATCCTCCTCTATCAACTCCTTCACTGGTGCAAGGACCGCTACTTCTCCCTCCGGGCCCGTCACAGTCCAGGTCACCTGAACGTCCTGGCGGACTACCGCTCGCGACGGGGTCAGCTTCTTCACACGGATTGGACCCTACACCGGGACATCCTTCGCCGGTTCGGCGCTCGTTGGGAGTCTCCCCTTATCGATCTCTTCGCCACGAGGTGGAACCTCCTGCTTCCCCTCTTCGTCTCCCCGATTCCCGACCCTCTGGCCTGGGCAGTCGATGCGCCTCGATCCCTTGGGACGGACTGGTCGCTTACACCTACCCTCCGACGGTCCTGGTCCCCAAGTCCTGCTCCAGCTCCGGGAATGCAACGCAGTCCCTTCCCTGGGGGCCCGTTCTCCTGGACCGGATCGTGGACTACCGACCTTCTCAGTCTCGCCACGGACTCGCCCTCCTTCTTCCCACTCCGCGCGCGATGCTCAAGCAGCACTGCCAACCGCTCTTCCACCCCTGCCCCGAGCAACTGCTCCTACACGCCTGGCGATTGTGCGGCAAGCCCTCTCTGCTGGAGGCTTCTCGAGTGCGGTAGCGGACGCTATCGCTTCAGCCCGCATACCTTCTACCAGACGTGTCTACGAGGGAAAGTGGCGGGTGCTTCGTGCCTGGTGCTCTAACCGCCGCCTCTCCTCCGTCGGCCCGCCGACTCCTCAGCTCGCGGACTTCTTCTCTGGCTCGTCCAGACCAAGGTTTGGCTCCCCTCTGGTTCCGCAGCTACCCCTCTTGATTGCCGACGCCTACTGTCACCTCGGCCGTCCCGACCCAGTGCTTGCAAGGACCTGCCCGACCTTATGGCGTGTTCGGCGTGCAGCGTCCGGTCTCCCGCTCCCTTGTTCCGCGCTGGGACCTCCCTGGGTCCTCCCCAGGCTGACTTCGGACCGTTGTACTGCTCCATCTGGCCCGCTTCACGGACGTGTCTCGGAGACCTGCTTCCTGATTGCCCTCGCCACGGCGCCCCACGTTAGCGAGCTCCACGCGCTCGTCTCCCCCCTCCTGCCTGCAGTTCCGAGTGGATGGCTCCGTTCGGCTACTCCCGGATCCTTCCTTCTCGCTCAGACTAGGTCTCCCTTGATGGCGCCTCAGGTCATCGCTATTCGGCCGCTTCAGGGCCCGACTTCCTCGGGAGACCCCGCAGCAAGATCCGGTGCGTGCACTTCGTATCTACCTGCGTCGCCCCAAGTCCGTGCGTAGGGTACGGACTCGTCTCTTTTTGCCGCTGACCGCCGGCAGAACCAACACCTCTGCCCAAACGTTCTCCTCCTCGCTCCGCTGGGTATTACGGTCCGCCTATCGCGACCTCTCCCCACAGGGAGCCGAGGCACTGAGGATCCGCGCCCATGAAGTGCGCGCTAGGGCCGCACGTCTTGCCTTCCCCCGCGCCTCTGCGGTTTTGGACATTGTGGCTGCAGTGGGCTGGCGGGACGAATCTACCTTCGCCCGCTTCTACTTCCGCGCCCTGACAGTCCAGCGTGACAACCTTACGCTGGTGGGCGACTTTTCTGCGGCGCAACACTCCCTCCAGGCGCCCTTGGCGCCTTAGGTTGCACTTCGCTAAAATTGTCGGGAGTGTGCGATTAGGAGTGATGGGCCGGTTTGTCCCGAACGAGGTTTCTGAAGGGATTGTGCAGCACCCTCCTCCTTTTTGTCATTCTTCCTGACAGTCATGTCATCGGTAATGTGTTTTGAGGAAACAAATTAATTTTTCTCTAAAATGTATTTTTTCGAAAAATACTTACCGATGACATGACTCAGAGGTCCCTCCCTCCTCCCCGCTTGCCGCTGGTAACTCCGTAGACAACTGGCTAAAGGAGACACCACCCGGCACGTGACCGGATGGGCAGGGGAGGCTACTCTCATCCCTGTTAGGGATCCCCGAGAGCCTCCTGGGGGGACCCTTTGGGTCTTAGGCTAAAATTGGTAAGCAAGTAGACTATTTCCTGACAGTCATGTCATCGGTAAGTATTTTTCGAAAAAATACATTTTAGAGAAAAATTAATTTTGCTGTCTTTTCCAAAGGGGAGAGGTGGCAAAGACCAGTTAGATGAGTGTTCTTTTGGTATTTATTTCTTGTGTGTTTAATTAGTAAAGGAGAAAGTTGTTCCCTTTAATTCATTCGAGATGTGCTGCCTCCGGATGCACAGCATGAGCCATGTATCTGGAGGCAGCACGTCTTGAATGAGTTAAAGGTTTACAGTGCTGTATTATTTTCTCTTCGGATGTTAGACGATGAGGAATCTTTGATGGTATTCTTTGATTATTTTTTCTTCTATGGATCTTTATTGGGGCAGTATAATACATGAAGCTCTTATGATTTGCAAGCAGTCAAAAGACCACTGACATTTCTTAAAACACTGGTTGTGTAGCTTTCCTTTGAAAGAATATGTCTGGGATACATGAGTGGCACAGAAATCATCAAATCAGTTTGTAAAGCCTGATTTTAGTGCAGCTATTTTGTATCCATTTTGTACACATAGGTACCGTTCAACTTAACTCATTTAGCCCCAACACCCTATAGCAGGTGATGGATCGACCATAATAATTCAAGGGTAGTGTCAGATTGGCGCCATCAGGTGCCAAGCCAACCTGGCACTACCCTTGAATGATCATGATTGATCCATCTCCAGGAACTGGTACATAGTTCTTATATGACACCTCTAGAATTAGAGGCTGGGGTTAAATGGGTTAAATAAAGATTAATGGAACCATTTTGTTGGACTGGGGCAGAAACGCATTGCAGTGGGTGATTTTGTTTTGGAACTGTATGTACCAAAACTCAGATAAAAAGTATGGCTATCTTTCATGAATAAAAAGTATGGAACATTGCACGTAGACTGATATGCCATTGGTAATTAATTTTAAACTCTGTGGAGATGTGATGCATATGAATAGATGGCCGATTGAACAGCCACATGTCTGGATGTGTCACATCTTGAACGAGTTAATGAACATACACGTTTTTGTGACCTGGATAATTGCTGCTTCACACATTCAGTCTTAACCCCTTCACTGTGAGAAAAAATGAACTCGAACCACCTGCAGGAGACATAGATCCTCATAAGCCGGTGCAGGGGCTTGAGAGGATCTGTGCCTCTTGCTGACACCACTTTTTATCTGTGTTTCTTGTACAGTTGAGTTTGAGCTCTTTTGACTTGAATCAACAAAGATTTCTGTTCACTTGCAGTGGAGGGGTGAAGAAAAATACAGCGGTAGATGATAGCCACCATGAATGTTCAGGGGTAGTGCCCGATTATTGCCACCAGGTGAGACACCGGTGCCACTCTGGCATTGCCCTTGAATCATCATAGCCCATCAATGTTCCATAGCAGCTGCATGTTTTTACTGATGCTTCCCGGAGCTGAGCGATAATCATTGTCCACAGTCTCGCAAACTAAAGGCGAGACACAGTACACACACAAAGGGAATTACTCAGTGCTGGACAAACAAACAAACAAACAGATCCCCTGACCCCTGTAAGGGTTAGGGGATCTGTTTGTTTGCTTGTCCGGCACTGAATGAGTTCCCTTGGTATGTGTACATTTTCAGCTGTGAAATGAGATAACATGCATGCAGACGCTAAACTTGCAAACAACTGTTTTTGTTGCGTGTTATGGAAAGATTTATTTTCCAAAGTTGGATGAAAGAAGACGACACCAAACCTTGACATCATGTCAGTATTTCACAAGGAAGGGATCATTTTGTCTTTTCAAATCGGACTGCTTATGGATTTTCAGTGTTACCATTAAACATGTAATATATTCACTGTACGTCTTCTTTTTGAGGGGTCAGAAAAATGATGTGTATGCCTGGCTGTACTCGCAGAAAACTGATACATATATTTCCATGTTGTACCATTTTATTAACAATACCAATTACCAGTTACAACAAGTGATCACCACAAACTAAGTCATTACTATGTCATGTATACCATTTATTGCAAAGTCATTTTCAATGTGTATACTTCTTCAAGTTTGCAGTGTGTGATGTATGTATGCTGTGATGTCTTGATTCATGTAATTTGAACTTCATTGGCACATATAGCGTGCATGAAACATGGAGGCTAATTTATGAAATATTACACTTTTATTTTTGTGTTTGCGGAATGGTTGAATTGTATGCGTATATCAACTGGTACAATGTACTTGGTGACTGTACGTACTTTGATGTACAGCAGAACCTGCTTTGAGTGACCATCTTTATGAGAGATCACCTGTCATGAAAGACCATCATTCAGGTGGCTGTTGCCACCTGAATGATGGTCTTTCATGACAGGTGACACTCGTTGCCCTTCAAGACTGCTTTTGAGAGAGCATTTGTCTTTTAAAACCACTATTTTCTTGCAAAAAAGATGGTTGCTGAAAAGAGTTTCTGCTGTAACTTATATAATTATTAACATTATGTTACACTTGCTAAAGAAAAACTCTGCTAGCCAACGCCATCCAGCGCGAGGCATAGATTGTCATGAGATCCAGCAAGGGCTTAAGACACTCTGTGGCTCCTCCTGGTGGAGTTAGCCCCACTTACCTTCTCAGATTGAGGAAATAGTGGGGCGTTCATCTGTGACTGCTAATAGGAAATGTACTTCAAACTCGTAATATGTGAATATGTTTTTGCTTTAAATGTGACACATGATGAATCATTTTGTTTTTTGCTCGTTTATTTTTTTTCTATTAAATGGACTCAGCTTTTCTGAAGTCGTTGCCGTCCCTTTTTTTTAAAATTAATTTTTTTAGTCGGTCAGTAGAGTGATAAGGTCAGTTACTACTAGACACAGGTTAGCAAAATAAAACGTGCATTAATGTACTGTAGATTCTGTTGGAATGCAAATAGGCTCAACAGAGGTAATCTCTAATGGAGGGCAATTGAGGTTATCTCGAAATGAGAAGTAGGTCAGAAATTGCACAGACTTCAAACATAGTGGATGCATAAAGCCCCCTTCATCTGGAAGGGTCTTTTTTGACTGCCCTCTAGGGGAAAGGCACATCATCACAGAGTAAGTTTACCTCACCTATCGAGGCTTTGTAGTTTTTCATATTTTACTAAATGTTTTGTGGGAGGAAAGCTCTACTTACAGTCAAAGTTAACCTTTTGCATGTCGTCAAACCGCTACCGACACGCAAAAGGTTAAAACACGACTAAAAATATTAACTGGAATTCGTGGCAATTTGTTTTTGATGGATGATAGTGGTTTTGTTGTAGACTTTTTGCTCTTCTTCTTTAGTTTGTAGATTTTTTCAGTTTTATAATTGTAATTTCTCATTTAGTAATGTACATTCATCACAGATATGGTCACATAGCTTTTTGAAACCCCTGACCGCTGCCGACCATATCGTTCGTCGGATAATATAAGTTATTGGTAGCAGGGGTTTGCTACACGGACCGTTATAGGCCTGAGGGAGGTCAAAAGAACCATTGTACCCTGAAGGCCGAAGGGTCCGTGCAGCAAGCCTCTGCTACCAATAACGTATTTGTTTTCACTCCTCCACAATTTTCGTAAAGGAAATCAAGAAGAAATCTTCCGACCTGGATCACGCCAGACATAACTGACGTCAAAGGAATATACATTTATACATAAGACTTATGAAGTAATTTGAAATATTTCATGACGTTGCCATCTCCAGTAATGTGCTTGTTGTTTCGAACAACACTAAGTAACATTTTACTTTAGTACGTTTTGGTGATCTTTTATAGAACATAACTCGCATCCAAGATGCGTCACAAAGAGGGCTAGAAGTCCGCCATTTTTCGCCACAAGGGTTTTTGTACCTCAGTCATGTGGTACAGTTTGCGCTAAAGGGATTGGTCGTGTGACGTAGGGATGAAAACAAGACATGTTGTTACACCTCATTTCCGCCCAGCAGTATCATTGGTAGCAGTCGGTGGGTTCAACATTTGTTTGCTTTGGATTTTGTTGCTAGTTGTTTCTTTGCTGTCACGTTATTAAATGCAACACAGTGAAGTCAAAGTAAGCATGACCAAGAAAGATTGTTGAAGTATTTGAAATTCACAAAATTTATTTAACTTTTTTTCGCCCCGGATCCCTACAGCAGGAGATGGGTTGACCATGATAATTCAAGGGTAGTGCCAGATTAGCTTGGCGCCTTCAGGCGCCAAGCTAATCTGACACTACCCTTGAATTATCATGGTCCACCCATCTCCTGCAACTGGTACATAGCCCTTAGGCAACACCTTCAAATTTTGAGAAATGGGACCTTGGGGCTAAAAGGGTTAACCCTTTGGATGTCAGTAGCGCTTTTTGTCGAGGTGATTCCTGTAGGAATCACTTCGACCAAAAAATGCTACCGACAGCCTAAGTGTACATGTTTTTTTGTGTGTGTGTGCATACGTTAATGTGCGCAGATAAAGATGTGTTTCTCTGTTTAAAAAAATCCAATTTTTGTTCTTCATCCTAGACGTACAGTAAAAACATTCAAGGGTGATTCCAGAATAGCTGGGTGCCTGGAAACACCAAGCCGTTCTTGAATCGCTCTTAAATATTTAACATGTTTTTAGAGGAAATCTGTGTAAATGTTTGTGACTTTTCATCACAATACTGACCAACTGATGCAATGACAGAAAATTATATGACGACAGAAAAGCACTTTGTCAGGAACATGGACAAATGCTCGCCAAAACCGTGACAATTTTTGTTGACAACCATGCATTTTTCATTTGTGCTGTAGATACTTTTGATGTTTTTATTTTTATTTTTATTTTATTGCATTTCCGTTAGGATGTTTAGTTCACTACTTTACGTTGTTCATTTTGTTTTTATTCATTTACTCGTTCATTTATTGATTAAAAAAAACCAACCCCGCATTAAAAGTAACTTTCTTCAATAGAAATGTGGTGAAATGAATACCTGGATTTATGAAACAAATTAACCCGTTCAGCCTTCACGCACTACAGCAGGAGATTGATCGACCTTGATAATTCAAGAGCAGTGTCAGATTAGCTTGGCGCCTTCAGGCGCCAATCTAATCTGACACTGCTCTTGAATTATCACGGTCGATCCATCTCCTGCAACTGGTGCATAGTCATTAGATGACGCCTCCGAAATTTGGTAAATACGGCCGTCGGGCTGAATGAGTAAAATAGCAAGACATTTTATAGCTGTTCTGGCATTACATAACACAGCAAGGTTATAACCTGTTTTGTGTCTCTAGCAACAAAGCATGAGTTTCATCATGTATTTATAATTTCTCTTTAAAACTTTCACAATCAGTCCACCTCCCGCAGCTTCTACAGTCTTTAACCCTTTGGCTGTCGGTATGGCTTTTTTTTTTTTTTTTGCTATGGTTTCTGCAGGAATCATCGCGACAAAAAGGGCTGCTGACAACCAAAGAGTAAGGCCCTCAAAAAGTACTCTGTTTTTGCTTGTCCGACCGACATTGTTTTATGAAGCTGAATCTAAACCTTTTTGCCGAAGATGAAAACAAAAAAGAAACACAAAAGAAAACCAAACAGCCAAGGAATTGAGCAGACGACCAAGCCGCATATCTGGAGGCGGCACTTCTCGAATGCGTTAACTCATTCCACACCATGACCGATATCTCCCAGTTTTGAAGTTGCCCTCTGAAGGACTGTATTACAATTCTAGAGACAGATCGAGCATGATAATTCAAGGGTGGTGCCAGAATAGCTTGGCGCCTGTTGTCGCCAAGCTATTCTGGCACCACCCCTGAACTATCATGCTCGATCTATGTCTTGCTGTGGTGTGTCGGGGCTGAATGAGTTAAACTAACAGACGCCGAATGTGACATCACTCATGTTGAGAAATTTACCTTTGGCTCCCTCTGCCTTGCTGAAGGTATTTGCCGAATGTTTTTGGTCATGATTTTTGGTGATTTTCTAATCCAAATTTCAATGCAGTAGTGAACGAAGGTGTCGTCATTCAAACAAGACGCTTTTAAAATCGATATGCTGTCCGTGTTAAACCTGTGTACCCAGAAATGTACACATGTGCACGTAAAATGCGCGGCTGTTACTAGTTGGGTGACTTGGCGGTAAACATGGTGAAATTTGCTGAGTGGACTGAAGAAATCGATGCACAAATCAGGAAAATCGGTGTAGATTTGGCTGAGAAATCTGGATTGAAAAATCACTAAAAAGTCACGAGCAACAACATTCGGTAATGCCTTAAAAGACCAGACCTGTCTTTAAAAGGACGAGTACTTCCTGTTTTTGTTTGTTTTGGAAGCAGGATGGAGGTGTTGGGGCTTAAAGACACCTAAAATTGCAAAAGTCGTCATGAGGTGTGACTGAAATACCTGTAATTTTGTTCTAATGGTATCTACTGGATTTAAGTTCATTGAAATGATGTGGAGTTTGGCTTTAATGTTGCTTGCTTGCTGCTGCAGTGCTTTTGAGTGACTAGTCATCAGTGTCTAGACGTTTAAACTCCAAGAGTTTGTGCTTTGATTGTCTTTTTCACAGGCTGCAGTCAAGGCACACTTTTTCGCAATGTGTATCAATCTACAGCACAGTAGCTTCTGTTTTGAGCAACCACGTTTTTTTAAAACCCGTTTAGTCCCGGATCCCTACAACAGGAGATGGCTTGACCATGATAATTTAAGGGTAGTGCCAGATTAGCTTGGCGCCTTCAGGCGCCAAGCTTGTCTGGCACAACCTTCAATTATCATGGTCAGGCTATCTCCTGCAACTGGTACATGGTCGTTAGGCAACACCTCCCAAATTTGAGAAATGGGACATTGGGGCTTACAGGAGTAAGACAGGGTTAAGAGAAGTCGGCCTCAAACTTCTCTATATGTTGATACAACAGAACGTGATTTTAGCGATACGCTTTTTAGAGATCACATGTCGTCAAAGACCACCAGCCACTTAAATGATGGTCTTTGATGACAGGTGTTCTCTAATAAGGGCGGTCGCTAAAACCAGGTTCTGCTTTATCAAAATATATAGAGTCGGAGTCAGACGCTGTAAATCCACACACATCATGCAAAACGCTTTTCTCGACTGCAGTCTGAGTCCTTTCTTTGCTGGCAAAATGATCATTTTGGATGAAAATGTGTGCCTTTTTGAGTAACAAATGTGACACATTTTGAGATTTCTTTCATTGACGTTCCTTTCTTGTGTATGTGTGTGTGTGTGTGTGTGTGTGTGTGTGTGTGTGTGTGAGAGAGAGAGAGAGAGAGAGAGAGATCAAATTATTTTAGCAGCACAATTTCTTATACCGGCAGCATCATTTCTTAAGTAGTGTACATAAAATGCAAATCCAAACAGTTCCCCCAATCTAAGTAAGAAATGATTCAAACGATTCCGACCAGCCGGTCTGCAAGAGGCATAGTTTCTCTTGAGCTCCTGCGGGTTGCAGGAGCTCATGAGAATCGATGCCTTTTGCTGATAGATCGACTGTTTTTCCCATGGGCTCCACATTACATTGGGGTCCCGCCCAAATGCCGGGTCCCTGTCTCCACATTTGATTCCGCTTAAGTTCCCATTTGCACTTTCGACGCATCTGCAGGGCAATTTCTTGATTTCTTGACCTTTCCGTAGCTCAATCGTGATCTTTTCCTCGTCTCACTTTATTGACGACGGTGAGGCTTGAGGAGGTTGGTTGGTTGGTTGTACGGTAACGTTCCGACAGCAACAACCATTAGGCAAAGGCTGTCGGGCCAAGGTCGGCCCATTGACCTCTTGATTACTGGGACGGCCCTCCCCCCCCCCCCCCCCCCCCCCTCCATCCCGAGTGTTCCTGCTTTGCGTGTGAAAAAATTGAACATACGTCGACAGCCGCCCCACTAGCAAAACGTCTTCGGGCCCACGACGGCCGCAGTGGGCCCGCGCACAGGCCCACTGCGGCCTTCATGGGCCCGAGGACTTTTGCTTACTAGGTGGTCTAAATGCAAAATGAACCTAAGACATGCTAGGGTTGCTGCGGTTCAGTTGGGGATCGGGAAAACTGGGCAAAGGTACTGAGGACAAGGACAAAATGAAGTGGGGGAAGGGGTGGGTGGGTGGATGAGAGTGTGTGGAGAAAGGGTTGGGGATGGGTGAAAGTTCAGCTCCAGTCAAAGAGTACTAGCTGGCACGATTTACACTTGCAAAACCTCAAAGCAGACCTGTCGCAGGAATAAGTCGAAGTTCATCAGGGTAGTTCATGGGTGGTACCAGAATAGCTTGGCTCCAACAGGCGCCACGCTATTCTGACACTGTCCTTGAACCTGTCGCAGGATTAAGTGGAAAATTTATCAGGGTATTTGAACTCTTTTTCCAGTTTAATTCGGTCAAGATGGGATCTGTGCGCTCGGAAAGGACCGTAACCGCTCTACCCCACACATGCAAAATCTTCATTAACAGTGTTCATTCCATATCGTGCCAGTATCGTTATCAGGTTCACTATGGAGCTCTCCTGCCTTTCAATGTCAACTGCATTTTCCCTCTGCTGCGGAGGCGATCGACTGTGGTAGTGTCCTTGGCTCTGTTCATGGAAATGCTTCTCAGGTTTCTCACAAGGTCTGATCTGCCCATTCTAGGCCCTGTGTGGTTTCTGCCTTGTCAGCGAGGGTGTCTGTTCGAGCCTTAGACTCGCATGTCCTGGGCAGTAGATCCGCACAATTTTCTTCGAAGGCCATTGCCCGGTGCTGTTTTGCATCCAGCTGTTCCAGCTTTTCCCAGCTCTTCAAGAAGGTGGACATTATTTTTCAAAGGAAAATACAGTGACTTCAGTTACGAAATGCCAAGGGACCCAAAATTGTTCTTTTGATATCCGAAGTTCGTTATGAGTGATATGTACCCACTCCATATTTTTGCCCCTTTTTTGACACATGTACTGATATATTGTATAACAAACAAATTAATTATTCATGAGCTTGCTCGATATACTTTCTTCAGTTCCCAAGCCTTGCGGCCCGGGCCCGCAAATGAAGTTGTTGATGGATTATCGAGCCAGGGTCTTACGAAATAAATCACAAAATATTGTTCTGCTGCACCACTAATGCATCCTTTTCAACTATGACAAAGTCAACACTTTGTTTAATTTTAAACTTGCCATTCTTCACCAATGCCGAAGATATTTTCTCCTCCGCTGTGTACTAACGTGTCATCGCTGTCATCGTGTGCTTCGGGCACTCGCATTGAACATGGAAACCCGTAAAAAGCGATGCAAAGAGTACAAAAGACTAAAGACAGTAACCTATAACTTGAAACCTTCATTGTTGTTGATATGTAACGAAAACTAAAGTCGCGAAAGCAACATTCCAAGATAATAAAAACCCCACGAAAAACTGTATTAGCGTAGGAGGTAGACGGAACAGCCAAACGCTCACAAGCACTCAACACAGTTAACTCCCTTGCGTCAACAAAACTGTCGTCTGCTTCACATAACACCTATAGTGGAGTCATGTTTTCTTGATTGTTCGCTACTATTTTTTTTTCAAGTTATTATCCACATTACTGCTATGCGTGTTTCATTGCTAAACGTTGCTTATGAATTAAACTACGGTGTGCATTAGTCTCGGTATGCAAACCTAAAATGGTCGCACAGAGTGGAGGGCACCTTATTGTCTTTGAGGTCACGAAGCGAAGGTGAAGTTTTGTCACAGTTTGGACTGTGTACATAAATTATATTGAGCAACAATTTGCTTGATATAGTGCCGAAAACAGACATGTGATTACTTGACCCGATCAAAATGTCCTCGTCGTACCGACTCGGATATTTTGATTCGGGTCAAGTAATCACATCTGTCTGTTTTCGGCACTATATCAAGCAAATTGCTGCTCAATATAATTTATGTACACAGTCCAAACTGTGACAAAACTTTAGCTATAGCAAGCAAAATGCTGCTCAATATAATATACTAATTGGAACATCGATAGCGTGTAGTCAGTATCTCTGAAAAAAAAAAGTTATCTCATTCAGCCCGACGGGCTTATTTCCCAAATGTTTGAGGCGTATTCTAATGACTATACACCAGTTGTAGGAGATGGATCGACTATGATAATTCAAGGTCAGTGCCAGATTAGCTTGGCGCCAAGCAAATCTGGCACTACCCTTGCATTATCATGGTCGACCCATCTCCTGCTGTAGTGCGTCAGGGCTGAATGGGTTATATTCGATTTAAAAAAAAAATAGTCTGCCTTGTTATGAGCAAAGTTTACTTCACGTTTCCCCAGGCAAATATAGGCCCTGTACAACGCCGGTCTTGTTTTGTAAAAAAAAAAAACGCCGAGTGTGTGATGGCCCTGATCTGGCGATGGGGCTTTTCCGATGGCAAGTCCAATTCCCCTTTCGATGGACATTAACTTGTGCAAGAAAAAAAAACATTCTGAGCTAATATAAAGCGCTGGTGTACGAGATTTAACCCTCGCCTAGGAATCGCCTCGACAAAAACGCTACTGACAGCCAAAAGGTGATGTCCATACAGGCGTGCATGTGTTTCCTAATGACTCGGAGAGACAACCATGCAGTCTGTCGACTTTGTCATGTCCGAATAAAAGAAAGTCAGGAGAAGGAGAGGCATAATCAGATTCAAAAGCCATTAGGTTGCGCCTGATGACAATAACGACGTCCATGCAGCAATAAAGGGAACGATTCGCTGGATTGCTCCGATTACTGCGGGAATGCGTCTCTGTAACAGTCGTGCTGTTGACGGCACCTGAAAAGTACCTCCGCCTGCAGATGTAAATGTGGCAACTCCTTGCGAGCAAGAGGCATAGCTTTTCAGGAGCCCCATGCGGCTGCAGGTACTGAGAATATACACCTATTGCAGTTCAAGCGAGATGGATGAATCCGCTGAATGTTTGATGTCCGTGCTATATATGTAGCCTATTTTTGATTAATGGATAACCTCTGTTGAGCGATACAATTAATGGTCGCGTTGAGTCAACTCATAGTTCTTCGACGGTATTGCGAGTACAATTTCTGCATTAATGAGGCCGTCCATTTGGCCACGAAGCACTACAGCAAAGGGTGACTCGGCTTTGCAGCGCAAAGGTGGTGCCAGATCTGCCAATATGGTTTGTCACTAACTCATTACACCTGACACACTACAACAAAAAGTGACTCGACCATGATAGTTCAAGGGTGGTGCCAAGATATTCTGGCACCACCCTTGAACTATCATAGTTGATTTATGTCTTGAACGGTAATTATTTTAGTGATAAGAGGAGAACTTCCATATTTGGACTAAATATAAATGTGTGTCTTTAGGCTCGGGATGTCATCTTCTCACTTCAAGTTGCAGAGGCGGTATCTCTCGAAAACAGGCGGAGCGCCTGCAGCGAAATAAATCGGTGTGATTATGTATGTTGATCAGCCTGTCTGCAAAACCGAAACACTATCCCTACACTAAAGAAGACATGTAAAGTATCCTGATTTGTCTTGCCGTACGTTCTTTCAACACTGGTTTCCTCCCTTCATCCGCCGTCCGCAACACGCGGTGCGAATGAAAGAAGCTATAACCACAGCGACTTTAACCCATTTACTCACAAGCCAGATAGGTGAGGCTAGCGCTGGTAGAACAGTACACATACCAATGGGAACATGGGATATATATAGTCGTCTTGTTCTTTACCTGCGTACTTTTCTGTGGGCGATTGGGTGTCTGTTAGGAGGGGGCAAGGGATCTAACCGTTTGTATGTGCGCTGAGTAATTCCCCTTGGCATGTGACTATTAATTTTAACCCTGCGGTCGCATTTCCCACTTGGGTCAGAGTCCGAAATAGCTCTTGCGGTTAAACGTCGGAGCAGGAGAGCGAAGGGAATCGCCGGGTCGTGGGTTCGAATCCCGTCTCGGCCCCGGTAGCTGGATTCACAATCCAGGGGGGAAAAACGGATTTGTTCAATAGCATGTCCGTTGAAAGGTCCTGGTAAATCAAAGTGCCACAGTTGGAGCGCGCCTGAGTTGATCAGTGTTCAGGTCGTACTCCATAGGCAATATCCCTGTCCCCCATAACCCGCCCGTCAGGGCCGTCCATGATCACCTCGGTGCTGTGGACGTTAAACCCAAACAAACCATCCCACTTGGATTCCCGTCGGCAGGGCCGTCCATTATCACTTCGGTGCCGTGGACGTTAAACCCTGAACTAACTAACCATCCTACTTGGAGGTGTCACCTAACGACTATGTACCAGTTGCAAGAGATGGATCGACCATGATAATTCAAGGGTAGTGCCAGATTAGCTTCGCGCCGTCAGGCGCGAAGCTAATCTGGCACTACCCTTGAAATATCATGGTCGATCTATCTCCTGCTGTAGGCCTCGGGGCTAAATGGATTAACTGTGGTGTCACCTATTTTTGGGCACGTGTGACATGTTTGACTCAGCCGAAGTTAGGTAGTCATGAGAGTCATGGTACAAGGTTGATGATACAAGCCACGACTCTTTGGGCGTAATTTTCTTGCCTGACTTTGGTAGCTTTGCACTCGTGACGTTTCGAACTCCGCCGCTGTTAACTCATTCTACCCCAACACCGAAATCCCCAAATTTTGCCGTTGTTCTTTGACGACTGCATTGCAGTGCAGGACACAGATCGACCATGATAGTTCAAGGGTGATGCCAGAATAGCTTGGCGCCTTTGGGCGCCAAGCTATTCTGGCATCACCCTTGAACTATCATGGTCGATCCTTATCTTGCTGTGGTGTGTCTGGGGTAGAATGAGTTAAGTACTTGTAGTCAATATCATTCTGGTCTGACCGATTGTCTGTGTTGGCCAAACATAGCCTAATAGGTGTCTGGGATTTTGTTGGGTGCTTGTCATGGAAAACCAGCGAACGTCGCAGACTCGTATTCTGGCTTCGAACGGGAAAAGCAAAGAAGGCGATGGATCATGATAGTTTAAGGGTAGTAACCGATAGCACCTGTGGCCTTAATCACTACAAGACGGACACCTGTAACTGAAAGATCAATCAATCAATCAATCAATCAATCAATCAATCAATCAATCAATCAATCAATCAATCAATCAATCAATCAATCCGTCCGTCCACCCATCCATCCAAATCTATCCATTAATCCATCCATCCATCCATCCATCCATCCATCCATCCATCCATCCATCCATCCATCCATCCATCCATCCATCCATCCATCCATCCATCCACGTTATTGTTCCAACATATGTGTTGCAACGTACAGGAAAGACGTGTATTTGGAACAATATGGTTGATCGATTGGCTGCTCTTCGAATTACAGGATGTTTTGCAAAAATAAAATATTTTGTCTGCTCATCATCATCATCATCATCAGTCCCTTGCCCGAACTGGGCGTTGGGGGGACTGAAAGGCAGCAGCAACAGACAGTGCTCTCCACTGAGTTCTATTTTGGGCGGTGGCAAGCAAGTCTGACATCTCGAGTTCGGTCCATTCTTTTATGTTTGCGACCCAACTCTTTCTCTGACGACCTCGCCGACGACTTCCTTCGAGAGTGCCTTGGAGGATAGTCTTGGACAAGGTGTTGTGTCGGGTCACGTGGCCAAACCAAGCAAGCTTGCGCCGTTTCACGGTTGCCAGAAGGGGTTCATGTGGGCCCACCAGGGAAGTGACGATGCTCCGTACATATTCGTTGGTCTTGTGCTCGCGGTACGAGATGCGGAGCAACTTCCTCAGGCACTTGTTCTCAAAGGCCTGGATTTTCTTTTCTGAGTCTGCAAGCAGTGTCCAAGTCTCACAGCCGTAGAGTAGAATAGACACTATGAGGGACTTGTAAAGCCTGTACTTGATGGTGAAGCTGATGGAGTTACTTCGCCATATCCTGTCCAGCCTGGCCATTGCGGATGTTGCTGTACCTATCCTGATACGGATCTCTGCTATGCAACTACCGTCTTTGGACAGGGTGGCTCCCAAGTACTTGAAGCTATTGACCTCTTCTAGCTTTTGGCCATTCATGTGAATGTTGCTGCTGCTGTCGCTTGTGGTGTTGATCATCACTTTGCTTTTATCCGTACTGATCTCCATGCCATAAGACCCTGCGCTACTTGAAAGTTTGTCTGTCAGGTTTTGGAGCTCACTATTGCTGCCTGCCATGAGGTCAATGTCGTCTGCGAATCGAAGATTGCACAGGGATCTGCCACCAATAGAGATTGAAGTATGGTGGTCGTGGAGGGTTTCCTGCATGATCTTCTCCAGGAATATGTTGAAAAGGACAGGAGAGAGCAGGCATCCTTGACGGACACCGATCGTCGTCCTGAAGAACTCGCCTGACTGATTGTTAAGTAGAACCGCGCTGCAGGCGTTCTTGTAAAGCGCTTCTATCATTTGGATCAGTCCCTCCTCTATGTTGAACGATCTCATGACTTGCCAGAGTCCGTCGTGCCAGACGCGATCAAATGCTTTCCTGAAATCAATGAAGTTGTGGTAGAGTTCGCGCTGATGCTGCAGATGTTTCTCGATCAGGACGCGGCAGTTGAAAATCTGCTCTACAGTGCTTCTTCCAACTCTGAAGCCAGCCTGTTCTTCTGCCAGCAGTTCCTCGGCGAAAGTTTTGAGGCGGTTGAGAATGATTCTAAGCCGCATTACTTTGCTAGGGTGACTTATCAGACTGATAGTTCTGTAGTTCTGGCACTGTTTCAGGTTTCCTTTCTTGGGGAGCGGGATCACTAGAGACTGTGTCCATTCTACTGGCCATTTCTTTTGCTCCCAGATCTTTTGACAGAGTGTAGTGAGGACCTTCGTTGTTACTTCTCCTCCATGTTTCAACAGTTCAGCAGGTACGTTGTCTACACCTGGAGACTTTCCTCCCTTCAGGCCGCGTACGGCTGCTTCCACCTCTTCAGCTAACACTGGCAGGTCTTCAGCCTTCCTGGCCCCAGCCTGGTTGTTTTGGAGGATGCTGGTGTCTGGCTCAGCCTTGTAGTTATACAAGTCTCGGCAGTACTCAGTCCATCTGTTTAGTACAGCAGTGTTTTCCGTAAGGAGTTGGCCGCTGCTGTCTTCGATGACTGTGGCTGTTCGCTGTTGAGTCTTGGTGAGGGTCCTTAGCGTTTCATAAGCCTTCTTGCTGTTGCCATTTGCCATGCCCTCTTCCACGCTACAACACTGGTCTTCAATCCAATCTTCTTTGGCTTCTTTCATCCTCTTCCTGATCTTCTTGTTGACAAGTCTGTACTTGTTTGCTGATGTGAGGTCTTGGCCTCTCTTTTTCTTCCAGGCTCTCCTCTCATCACAGAGATCGAGGATGTCATCGGTGACCCAGGGCTGTTTGCGCTTCCTCTGCTTCCCCAGCACTTCTTCTGCTACTTGACTTTATTTGAATTTGACTTTTGACTTTGTGAATTTGAATTTATGTCTGCACCGCCTCACCAGTCCTTGTCAGTCTTTTGTTTCCCTCTAGGACTGGTGGATAGGTCGCAGTACAGAGCCGGCTAACCAAAAATCCGAGAGGGAAAAAACATACTGAAATGGGAATGCAGACAAAAAAGTGACTGCCAAATGTGTAAAATGAAAATGAAATTCCAAGAAAGAAAGAAGTAAGCTTAGAAAAAAACAAGTACAACAAGTTTATTAAATTTTCGAGTTCAAACTGCCGAGAAAAACTTAAACACGGCAAAACTGCACGAGGTAAGATTCTCATGAGTCCCCGCAACTGCGGGGGCTCATGAGGATCTATACCTTTCACATTAAGCATTTTGTATCCACGTCTCTTGGACGGCTGGGGATCTTTGACGTTGAGTTGGCAATGACTCCAAAACACACAGTACGTCCACTGAGAGTCAAGGGGGTAACCGGAAACCGCAGTGCATTGTATGTCTGTCTGTACGTCCACTGACAGTCAAGGGGATAACCGGAAACCGCAGTGCATTGTATGTCTGTCTGTACGTCCATTTTGAAAAAAAAGAGGCACGCTAAGAAAGTACCAGTAAAATGGACAGACAGACAGTAATGCAACGCACTGCATATCCTTCTTAGAAGAGAAGTGTACCTTGAAATCAAACCAAATGAACCGAGGAAAATAAATGTGTTGCACGTGTCCTGTCTTAACCCTTATCATTCGGAATACACCAGGGTGTGAATTAAGTTTGACTAAAATAGTTCAAGGGTAGTGCCAGAATAGTTTGGCCCCTCTAGGCGCCAAGCTATTCTGGCACCACCCTTGAACTGAAGCCATTGGTCTATATGCTTTTCTGTAAGTACTATAATGTAGCTTGCATATGGCAGTGTACAAATTTGAAGCATTTAGCCTCAGTATGATACGGGTTAAGTGTCTCTCTTTCTTTGTAGGGATTTTCTTTGAAATCAGAATGGCTGGAGTGCACAACAGTAGAGTAATACCAACTGTACTTTCATTCATTTGTATCGAAAGCAGATAAAAGCGAAAGAAATAAAGACCGTTAAATTATCCTGTAATTACGCAATTTACCTAGAGAGCCAGACACAATTATTTCTTTCGAAATTTCAACGTTGTTCCCACAAAGACAGTCTTCAAAAGAGGGAGGATGAAGATGATCTTTTAATCATCAGCCTCAAGCTGTGAACTTGAAACATGATGGCTTTGTTATGTCCTAGACTTAAAACGGCCTGTTCCAGACAATAACAAAAAAGAAGAACGTTAAACGTTTAGGGCTTAACGTCTTTTATCCACCACGAAGGTGATTTCACAGACGGGGCACCAAAATAGGATCTGAACGAATTTTAACCCTAGCTGGATTCGAACCCGGGACCTTTCGGTCGAGAGTCAAACGCTATAAACCGAGTCACACAGGTCCCCTTCAACACAAAAGAGATACTATTTTGCAATATCTCTTTTCAAAATGTTATGAACATGTCTCGCAATAATATTGGACAATGCGCATTTTTCAACATATCGCGAAATAATATTGGACAAAGGGCTATGTTAATTTACGAATTAATTTGAAAGTCATCAAATGAGAGACTTTTCTGTTCTTTTCTTCATTGTACGCAGAAGAATTTCACCGACTCGTACCGGTTGTAATAGAATATCTAGGCTAAGTGCTCCTACTTGCATGGACTGCATAAGGAAGGGTAGACAACAATATTGAGAACCCACTGTATCGGCAAACTTGAGCAGAACGGGAAAAATGGCGGACTTCTTGTCTCTTTGTGAAGCATCCTGGATGCGATTTTTGTTCTATAAAAGATCACCAAAACGTTCTAAAGTAAAAAGTTATTAGTGTTTTCCAAACAACAAGCACACTCAGTCCTGGAGACGGCAACGTCAATAAATATTTTAAATTACGTCATAGGTCTGTTATGTATAAATGTATATTCCTTTGACGTCAGTCATGTCTAGCGTGATCCAGGTCGGAAGATGTCTTCTTGATTTCTTTTACGAAAATAGTGGAGGAATGAAAACAAATACGTTATTGGTTGCAGGGGCTTGCAGCACGGCCCCTTGAGGTTAGGTGCCATATAAATTATTATTATTATTATTATTATTATTATTATTATTATTATTATTATTATTATTATTATTATTATTATTATTATTATTATTGTAGGCCTTCGGGAGGTCAAAGGAACCATTGTACCCCTCAGGCCCTGGGCCTTCGGGGTACAATGGTTCCTTTGACCTCCCTCAGGCCTACAAGGGTCTGTGTAGCAAACCCCTGCTACCAATAACTTATATTGTCCATGCACGCCATCAGACGCAGAATGTCATAAATGCGTGTTAGGCTTTTAGCTGTGACAGAGCATCAACAAACGAAAGTACTTTGACCTTAGGGTGCGAAGCTACATTTCGCAAACCTAATTAGTCCTTGCTTCTTCAACGCAGATGATGGACGCTGACTGCTAAGTGCTTTGTCACCTGTCATGGAGATGAGGCGCTAGGAGTAGGGTCCACTGGGTCCTACGGGATGCTGACCAAAAATGTCATGCACGCAGAGTCGTGGGTCAGAGTGGTAGACCGTGTTTTAAAGGATGGCTTCGGTGGCGTTATCTTTGAATACTTTGTCTTCCTCACTCCCCAGGAACATTAGCAAACGGTATTACTGAAAATACGTTGGTATAATAATAATAGTAACAAAACAACAATAAAATGATGCACGACGACGACGACGATGATGATACAACTACTACTACTACTACTACTACTAATCATACTCTACTACTACTACTACTACTACTACTACTACTACTACTACTACTACTACTACTACTAAAATAATGACAACAATAATACGTTCTAAGCACTTTACAATAAAAATATTATGAACGCAGTACAAAAATAATAAATATAAAAGAATACACGCAGCATACATGACTCAATACTTTCTTTAACTCATTCAGCCCGACGGCCGTATTTCCCAAATTTTGGAGGCGTCATCTAAAGACTATGCACCAGTTGCAGGAGATGGATCGACCATGATAATACAAGGGCAGTCCCAGATTAACCTGGCGCCGACTGGCACTACCCTTGAATTATCATGGTCGACCCATCTAGATCTCCTGATGTAGTGCGTCAGGGCTGAATGGGTTACTACATTCTGTGATTCTTTTCTCTCTTTGTCGGCGCCTTCGCGCATTGATCCCGGGTGTTTTGGATGTATCTATCTCTATCATTGTACGTTCTTGTCATCCCCGCTATTATTTGTTAACCTCAGCAATTCATTAACTCATTCAAGACGTGCCGCATCCGGATACGCGGCATTAAGCCGCGTATCCGAATATAGCACGTCTCAAATGAGTTAATAAAATATAAATAAACTGAACGATTAAAGTCGAAGCCTCCCCAATGACGACATCGAAAAATACACCTGTTAACACATTCTAAACATCCTGCATGCAGTAGTAGTAGTAGTAGTAGTAGTAGTAGTAGTAGTAGAGTATGATTAGTAGTAGTAGTAGTATGAGGCATGTTCGAATTAGTTAAAGTGCACTGCTAGAATCGCCAGGTTTCAAACCAAACACCAACACACCTGCTCTGTGAAGTTTGGAATAATCGAAAAGCGAGATTTTCATTGTAATACAAGGCAAATCTTTAGATGAACCCAACAACGAAAGAAGCACATTAGGACATTTACAACACAATGTATTAATATTTCGGGTGAAAACCCTTTTTGAAAATATTCCAACACACAAGTACACACTTCGCTACTTATCTTGTCAGTGGGTGGAGAAAATGAATTGTTTTCATCCCTACGTCACACGACCAATCCCTTTAGCGCAAACTGTACCACATGACCGAGCTACAAAAACCCTTGTAGCGACAAATGACGGATTTCTTGTAGCCCTCTTTGTGACGCATTTTGGATGAGAGTTTTGTTCTACATAAGATCACCAAAACGTTCTAAAGTAAAAAGTTACATAGTGTTGTTCGAAACAACAGGCACACTACTGTAGACGGCAAAGTCATGAAATATTGAAAATTACGTCATAAGTCTATTATGTATAAATGTATATTCATTTGACGTCAGTCATGTCTGGCGTGATCCAGGTCGAAAGATTTTCTCTTGATTTATTTTACGAAAACATTGGAGGAATGAAAACAAATACGTTGTTGGTAGCAGGGGCTTGCTGCTCGGCCCCTTGTAGGCCTTCGAGAGGTCAAAGGAACCTTTGTACCCATCAGGCCTTCTAGGTACAATGGTTCCTTTGACCCCTCAGGAAATATTGTGCTGTAACTGTCCTTTTAAAGCGTGCTTTTTTCTTCGTTGGGTTATTTTCTGCGTTTTACACGCTCTGTAGTCAGCTTTTGGGTCTGGGTGTAATTTTTCAATGAAATCTTGCTTTTCACCAAAAAGTGGACTTAGAGTATTTTTGCCATGACTGGGTGGACATATTTATGTATGTTGTCCAAATATTGTTGAGCTGATGGCGCCAAATCCTGAGGGAACACGAAAATGAAATACCATAGAGAGTCCTGAAGTTGGGATGAACCATAACCCACAAAGTCCCTTCTCTATGGGAGCTGTCTTCGTTGTCAAGGGTCTCTACCTTTTATCTTTGACTTGATTCTGATGTTAAAATGTCTCCTGCTGAAAAAGCCTCGCAGATGTGCCAATGCGTCATAGTGAACTCTAGAAGAGGCGCGCGCAGTGCATACGCGTCATTGGTTTGTCAAACGGCATTTGTTATGACGTGTTTTTTTTTTTGTTTTTACGTAATTTTATATTTAACGTGATATGAGATTCGCTTTCGCTTAAAGACTTGAGAAAATGATGACAAAACTAGAATTTTACGGTACAATTTCAGTCTTGCTATAATTTGTGCGAAATCAGGTTGACTTTACCTAGCTACGTGCTATACTAAGTACACCTGCAAACTCTTCTGAAAGCGCATCAATGTGTGTGTATGCGTGTGTGTGTGCGTGCGTGCATACGCGCGCTGCAAACATCCTCAAGAGGTATATATGTTCATGCGTCCTCCGGGCACTTGAGGATCTATGCATCTTGGAGATGCGCGCATATGTGTCATTGGTTTGTCAAACGTCATTTGTCATGACGTGTTTTTTTGTTTGTTTTTACGTAATTTTATATTTAACGTGATACGAGTTTCGCTTTCACTTCAAGACTTGCGAAAATGGTGACAAAACTAGAATTTCACATATAATTTCAGTCTTGCTATAATTTGTGTGAAATCAGGTTGACTTTACCTAGCTACTTCCTATACTAAGTACACCTGCATGCTCTTCAGGGGCCGGATGCTTGACAGCCTTCTAACTCTTAAAACACTGTTAAAAGTAAAAATTTACAAACTTTGTAAAAATCGTGTCTTTAGCGCACTTAGATGCGATGCACGACAGACGTCTAAATTGTAAAACAGTTTTTAAAGTGAAAATTAAAAATCGTTTTAAAAATCGTGCTTAGCGCGCTTAGATGCGATGCACGGAACGCTTAACACTGTTTTAGCGACGATTTTTGCTTGTAACTTTAGAAGTGCTCGGAGCTATTCTAAATGTGCTAAAACGCTTTTAAAATGGAATGGACGCTGAATGGGCGCCATTTTGAATCAGCCGCTTCATTGAATTCGACAACATCAGCGAAGAAAATAGAGATCGCTGCATCCTTTCGGACGAAATATTAAGACGAACATCATCTGTTTTAGCGTTTGAGATTTACTGAGAAGGGCTGAAAAGCATTGGGAAGTGAAATATTGTCGGAGAGATCGGCGGAGGTCAGCCGGCATAACACGACCTGACTTTGTATATAATTATAATAAGCTCAATTACCATCAATGCCTCAATAGCGCAGTCCGTAAGACATGTGGTCAAAAATGTCACTTTTGAAACCACGACTGGCGTGGTTCGAGCCACAGCTTTTCTTTTTTTCTTTTTTCTTGTGTATTTGTTGTTATTGTGCTGCACTTCTTTTATTATTTCCATATTCCTTCAGCAGGACTGCTTCCTCTGCCGAGAAAAAATTGTTGGTTGTTTTTTTATTTTGGTGTGTGGAAATGTGAGTCTCCGCCGGACTTAGAGCAGCCGTCTTAGCCGGAGTGGAACTGACGAGTGACGCAATAAAGTTAATTGACGTCAATCTTATAGGTGTTATTTCTTTTTCTTACGAACTTTCAGTTCGTCAGCTATTGATACCTGCAGTTGCATCCTCATTATCAGAAAAAATAAGTTGCAAATTGTGTAATTGTTTCTGCATAATATTCTGAACAGGCCTAAATATTACTCAATTGTGGTTTAATTATCTTTGCTCATCGTGTTTCTTTTTTCATTGGGATTTTCTCTCCATACTAGTGATCATAAAAGAAAAACAGAAGATAGTGGTAGAAAACCCTTTAAAATAGAAACAAATAACGACGTTTCGGATCAAAGATCCTTCCTCAGGTGACATGGAAACAAACGTAGAACAGAAAAGAACACGACAGAAAGAATAGACGTCATCCTGTATAGAGAGAATTTAGAATGACGTAAAAAAAAAAAAAAAAAAAAAAAAAAAAAAAAAAAAAAAAAAAAAAAAAAACACACACACACGTACACATAATGACGCAAATACACATGCACAAAACACGTAGCACAAAACTTACGTCTATATACATACACGTCACTGCATACATTCGCATGCACTCGTGCCTGCTGCAGCTCGCGCACATGCACACACACACACACACACACACACACACACACACACACACACACACACACACACACACACACACACACACACACACACACACACACACACACACACACACACATACACACACACTCAAAGGTAGCATACAGTATCAACAGTGAGGTCAAGTCTGGCACCAACTACCCATCAGGCCGAGCATACATCCCTAGGGGCGAATGTTCAAGCCGCGCGGATGGTAAGTGCCAAGCCTGTCCGCGAAAAAGGATTCTGTCATTTTGCGGCGGATGAAGTGGGATGTATTTTGCCAAAGGATGCGTATGCTGAAATGTGTGAGGCTATGAGGAGGTTCGTTGAAATGACGTCCAACCTGGTTGTTGTATCCGAGGCGGATCGAACGAACATGCTCCTCGCAGCGTTCAGGGAGTGTACGGTATGTCTCCCCCACATACAACATCTTTGGGCAGTGAGAACATGAGATGACATAGACAATATCCGATGACTGGCATGTGAATGATCGGTGGACATGAAAAGATGACAGGGGTCCGGTGATGACGGGGGATGTGTTGATGTACGGACATGCTTTGCAGTGTGGTTGCTGACAAGGGTGTGTGCCAGGTGGTAAGGTGTTAGATGCGCGAAGTGAACTGTGAACAAGATGATCGCGTAGGTTAGTGTCACGTTTGTAAGCGACCAGCGGAGGCTCAGGAAATATGACATATTTCCTGAGCCTCCGCTGGTCGCTTACACTGACACTAACCTACGCGATCATCTTGTTCACAGTTCACTTCGCGCATCTAACACCTTACCACCTGGCACACACCCTTGTCAGCAACCACACTGCAAAGCATGTCCGTACATCAACACATCCCCCGTCATCACCGGACCCCTGTCATCTTTTCATGTCCACCGATCATTCACATGCCAGTCATCGGATATTGTCTATGTCATCTCATGTTCTCACTGCCCAAAGATGTTGTATGTGGGGGAGACATACCGTACACTCCCTGAACGCTGCGAGGAGCATGTTCGTTCGATCCGCCTCGGATACAACAACCAGGTTGGACGTCATTTCAACGAACCTCCTCATAGCCTCACACATTTCAGCATACGCATCCTTTGGCAAAATACATCCCACTTCATCCGCCGCAAAATGACAGAATCCTTTTTCGCGGACAGGCTTGGCACTTACCATCCGCGCGGCTTGAACATTCGCCCCTAGGGATGTATGCTCGGCCTGATGGGTAGTTGGTGCCAGACTTGACCTCACTGTTGATACTGGATGCTACCTTTGAGTGTGTGTGTATGTGTGTGTGTGTGTGTGTGTGGTGTGTGTGTGTGTGTGTGTGTGTGTGTGTGTGTGTGTGTGTGTGTGTGTGTGCATGTGCGCGAGCTGCAGCAGGCACGAGTGAATGCGAATGTATGCAGTGACGTGTATGTATATAGACGTAAGTTTTGTGCTACGTGTTTTGTGCATGTGTATTTGCGTCATTATGTGTACGTGTGTGTGGGTTTTTTTTTTTTTTTTTTTTTTTTTTTTTTTTTTTTACGTCATTCTAAATTCTCTCTATACAGGATGACGTCTATTCTTTCTGTCGTGTTCTTTTCTGTTCTACGTTTGTTTCCATGTCACCTGAGGAAGGATCTTTGATCCGAAACGTCGTTATTTGTTTCTATTTTAAAGGGTTTTCTACCACTATGTCTTCTGTTTTTCTTTCACGTGAAACCCTAGCGGCAACAGTTTTACTACATAGTGATCATAAATCTTTACTGCGAATGAACTTTTCAAGGAACCCCCTATCAGTCTATTTATATATCGGTGACGTAGTGCGGTAGACAGTTTTTAGCTAAAACGTTGTTAGCCTTTTTTAGAAAAGTGTCGTGCATCAGTTTTCAAAGTGTTTTAAAACTTCTTTTAACTAAAACGATTTTAACTTTAAAATGCTTTTAATTTAGAAGGCTGTCAAGCATATGGCCCCTGAAAGCGCGTCGATGCGTGTGTATGCGTGTACGTGAGTGCATGCGCGCGCTCCAGACAACCACAAGAGGCATAGATGTTCATGCGCCCTCCGGGCACATGCGGATCCATGCCTCTTGGACATGCGCGCATATGTGTGAGAAAGAGCGAGCGAGCGAGCGAGCGAGAGAGAGAGAGACAGAGAGAGAGAGAGAGAGAGAGAGAGGGAGGGAGGGAGGGAGGGAGGGGGAGGGAGGGAGGGAGGGAGGGAGGGAGAGAGAGAGAGAGAGTTACGTCATAGTTAGAACTCAAACCAAGGGGAATCACAGCGCTGGACAGACAACAGTTAGATCCCCTGCCCCCGCCTATCAGGCACCCAATCGCCAGCCCACAGAGAAATACGCAGGTATAGAATAAGACAATCATTTCCATTCCTTAAAAGAATGGATCAGGTCTCTTATATAACCCATGTCTTTCTCCGGAACTTAGGAAGTAGGCAGGAGAAACATACATACACAAACATGAAGGTGCGCTACTATATGTGGTCGGGTAAATACCCTGATTTCCCACAGTAGATGCACAGAACATTACACAACAATGTAACGATACAAATTTTGCCTCGAGTTATACATGATACTCACAAACCAGATAGGTGAGGCTAGCGCTGGCAGAATTGTCAGTACTCAAACCAAGGGGAATCACAGCGCTGGACAGACAACAGTTAGATCCCCTGCCCCCGCCTATCAGGCACCCAATCGCCAGCCCACAGAGAAATACGCAGGTATAGAATAAGACAATCATTTCCATTCCTTAAAAGAATGGATCAGGTCTCTTATATAACCCATGTCTTTCTCCGGAACTTAGGAAGTAGGCAGGAGAAACATACATATACATGTCCAGCGCTGTGATTCCCCTTGGTTTGAGTACTGACAATTCTGCCAGCGCTAGCCTCACCTATCTGGTTTGTGAGTATCATGTATAACTCGAGGCAAAATTTGTATCGTTACATTGTTGTGTAATGTTCTGTGCATCTACTGTGGGAAATCAGGGTATTTACCCGACCACATATAGTAGCGCACCTTCATGTTTGTGTATGTATGTTTCTCCTGCCTACTTCCTAAGTTCCGGAGAAAGACATGGGTTATATAAGAGACCTGATCCATTCTTTTAAGGAATGGAAATGATTGTCTTATTCTATACCTGCGTATTTCTCTGTGGGCTGGCGATTGGGTGCGTCATAGTTAGAGTATCAGTGTCTGCGTGGTGGCGGAGTTGCTTCTTTTACGTCACCGGCACTGACTTTATCTAGAAGTGAAATTTTTTTTTTACTGTTTTAATTATTTTCTGGAAAGAATACATTTTTACTAAATAAGTTGAAAGGATACAAAGCTGGCTAACGAACTCATCCAATATCTTTCTCCAAACAAGCTATTTGCAAAAGTTCAAGTAAATATGACAAAAATTACAGACTCTAATCTGGGTCAACCGACTTCCTATAAACGGTTGTTTATGTCTTCAATGAGACATTCAATTACAATATGCTCGGAGGCTCTCTTAGCCACCCACTTCAGAAAGTATTTTGCCAAGTTTCAAGTTTGTGTGTACATAAATATCGGAGATACTCTTGTTTACCATCTGTTCACATCTGCACGGGACATAGACGACCCCGGCCCCCACGAGTCCCCTGCTGCCTTGCAGGCCTGGCCGCTTGGCTGCGGAAAGGCTAAGGGAGGAAACCCCTGACATCAAAGCCCCCGTGTCTCCGGGGAAGGCTTTTGAGCCAGAGACTAAGACAATGACAGTCTGATATAAAACCTACGACCTGAGGACCTCGATGCCACCGTCCCAGCTTGCTAGGCCATGGCAAACGAACCAAGGGTTTAAAGGGTGGGGCCAGTACTGCGCACACTGCACTCCACCAAAAAGCTCCACCGCGCAGGCTTTAGGAAACGCCCACGGACTATGACACTGAACTTTCCAAGTCCTGTAGCGATGGGCAAGGGGCAAAACGGCAGGTGAAAGATGTCACTGGAAGCCACAGTCTCAAACCTGCATGCAGGCGGTTCAGGATATTGGTCGCCTGATGTTGACCTGGGGATGACAACGTCACTCGGCACACCCTGAACGACCAAACAGCCTTCTCTAGGGACAGCACTGCTTGCTCCACACGGAGAGGGGCCTAGAAAAGGTGGCCTAACCAAAGCTCATCCCCTCGTAACCCCAGTTGGCTAGCCGCGGTCAACGGGCATCTTCTCATGCGGTCAGAAAACAAGAAAAAACAACGGATCCACTCTCATGACGACCACGACCGGACTCAACGTAGCATGCTGGAACATCCGAACCATGCTCGATACAGCAGACAGCGGACGCCCTGAGCGTCGCTCCGCCCTCATTGCCCATGAATTGCGGAGGTTAAACATCGACATCGCTGCACTCAGCGAAGTACGCCTCCCGGAGGAAGGCAGCCTCCAAGAACTTGGCGCTGGCTACACCCTCTACTGGTCAGGCAGGCCTGCATCAGAAAGACGGCTCTCAGGCGTGGGCTTCATGGTGAAGACCCCCATTGCGACTAAGTTGGAAAACCTACCAACGGGTCACTCCGACAGCATCATGTCCATGCGCCTCCCACTGAGACACCAGCAATACGTCACCCTTCTCAGTGTGTACTCCCCAACCCTCCTGGCAGAGCCTGCAGAAAAAGACAAGTTCTACTCTGACCTGCGCAGCCTCCTGCAGAGCACCCCTGCAGACGACAAAGTCATCATCCTTGGCGACTTCAACGCCAGAGTGGGCCAAGACTCTGAAGCCTGGAAAAGAGTCCTCGGCAAGCATGGCGTTGGGAACTGCAATGACAATTGTCGCCTACTGTTGGAGCTCTGTGCGGAGCAGCAACTTGTCATCACCAACACTACTTTCCAGCAAAAGGACAGTCGAAAGACCACCTGGATGCATCCTCGCTCCAAGCACTGGCACCTTATCGACTATGTCCTAGTGCGTCAGAGGGACCGCAGTGACGTCCTCCTCACCAGAGTGACCACCGCTTTGTTCGCTGCAAACTCAGGCTCCGCCTCAAGCTGAAACCCAAGAAAAAGCTTGATGTTGCCAGCCTTCAGCGTGACGACAAGAAAGCTGCCCTTCAGGCCGATTTACAGCGCATGCTCAAAGACACAGTTGATCCAGCAGACTCCTCCCCTGAAACACTCTGGGAACAACTGAAAACTGCTATTGTTAAATCTTCTGTGGAAGTCTTGGGCTTTGATAGAAAGAGGAACAAAGACTGGTTTGACGAAAACGACGTAGAGATCCAGGAACTTCTAGCAAAAAAAAAAAAAGAGCCGCCCACCAGGCCCACCTAGCCCAGCCTTCCTGCCCTGTGAAGAAGTCTGCCTTCCGCCTCATCTGCAGCAGTCTCCAGCTCAAGCTTAGAGAACTCCAGAACGAGTGGTGGTCCAGACTCGCACAGAGGACCCAGCTATGCGCTGACAACGATGACTACAGGGGCTTCTACGAAGCACTGAAAGCAGTGTATGGCCCTAGGCACCTGGTACAAAGTCCCCTGCGAAGTGCTGATGGACAGGCACTCCTCACAGATAATACCTCCATCTTGAACCGCTGGTCGGAATACTTTCAGGACCTCTTCGGCGCTGAGCGCACTGTTCAAGAAACAGTCATCCTCCAAATCCCACACCTTCTACTAAAGGTTGAATTGGACGAACCGCCCACCGCCGAAGAGACCCTTACAGCATCCACCAGCTCAAGAGTGGCAAAGCAGCAGGCATTGACGGAATCCCGCCAGAGGTATGGAAACATGGAGGCCCAGCACTGCACAACAAGCTCCACGACCTCTTTCTCTGCTGCTGGGAAAAAGGAACACTACCAAATTATCTCCGTGATGAAGTCATCATCACCCTGTACAAGAAGAAAGGAAAGAAATCTGCCTGCTCTAATTATCGTGGAATTACCCTGCTGTCCATTGCCGGGAAAATTCTCGCAAGGTTGCTCCTGAATCGGCTGGTACCTGCCATCGCTGAAGACCACCTCCCAGAGGGCCAGTGTGGCTTCAGAGCCAACAGGAGTACCACCGACATGGTCTTTGTGCTGAGACAGCTTCAGGAGAAGTGCCGCGAGCAGAACAAAGGGCTGTACGTAACGTTTGTCGACCTAACAAAAGCGTTTGACACTGTGAGCAGGCAAGGTATGTGGCAGATCCTGGAGCGACTAGGTTGTCCCCCAAAGTTCCTCAACATGATCGTCCAGCTCCACGAGGACCAGCAAGGCCAGGTCAGACTAAACAGTGACCTCTCAGAACCATTCCCCATTCGCAACGGCGTGAAGCAAGGCTGCGTGCTGGCACCGACCCTCTCCACCGTCTTCTTCAGCATGATGTTGAAGCAGGCCACAGTGGACCTCGACGATGACGACGCAGTGTACATCAGGTATCGTCTCGATGGCAGCCTGTTCAACCTCAGACGACTGCAGGCCCACACGAAAACCCTAGACCAACTGATTCGTGAGCTGCTCTTTGCTGATGACGCTGCCCTAGTTGCACACACAGAGAGAGCCTTGCAGCGCATTACGTCCTGCTTCGCAGATGCCGCCCAGCTCTTTGGACTTGAGGTCAGTCTGAAAAAGACAGAGGTCCTTCATCAGCCAGCACCCAAGGAAGAGCATCACCCTCCCCACATCACCATCGGCGAGTCCGAACTGAAGTCTGTACACCAGTTTACCTACCTCGGCTGCATCATCACGTCAGACGCCAAGCTGGACAAGGAGCTGGACAACAGGCTGGCAAAAAGCGAACAGTGCTTTCGGGCGACTATTCAAGCAGGTGTGGCACAATCGACAGCTGAAAAAAGGCACCAAGATCAGCGTGTACAGAGCTGTCGTCCTCACCACCCTGCTGTACGGTTCCGAGTCCTGGGCCCTCTACCGCAGCCAACTACGACTCCTCCAACGCTTTCACCAGCGCTGCCTGCGTACCATCCTCAGCATTCACTGGAGTGACTATGTCACGAACGTCGAGGTCCTTGAACAGGCAGAAACTTTGAGCATCGAGGCTTTGCTGCTGCGGACACAGCTTCGCTGGGCGGGGCACGTCTCCAGGATGGAGGATCATCGCCTACCCAAGATCACTCTGTTCGGCGAGCTCGCCACTGGACACCGAGACAGAGGGGCACCAAAGAAGAGATACAAAGACGAAATCGACCACCGCCAGTGGTCTTCGCTTGCTGCGGACCGTGACACCTGGCGCTCCACCATTCACAAGGCAGCCGTCTCCTTTGAGGACTCTCGCAGAGCTAACCTCAAGGACAAGCGGCTCAGGAGAAAATACAGAGTTGTCGTAACTCAGAACCCTGACCAGACCTTCCCCTGCAGCCACTGCGGTCGAACCTGCCTGTCCCGGATTGGCCTCCGCAGCCACGAAAATGCCTGCAGACAACGTGGGCAAGCCCTATAGAATCTTCGTTCGCGAAGTCAAGCCATGATGATGACTCTTGTTTACATACATACGCACACACATACGCACATACATACGCACATACATACGCACATACATACTCACATACGGCGCTTTGCGCCAAATGTACGTTCAACAGCGAGGGTAGCGTAGCTAGACATGCCGCAATTTGTATCTTGTAACTTCAATTGTTAGAGATTTAGCCTGCCCGCCTTTGACATCATAGACATGCTATTAAATTCGCCCCACCACGACCCGTCCTAAAAAGTCCCTGCTATAAATAGAAGGAACTTAACAAAAAATGTATGAACAGTGGCATCGACGGGGTTAGGACTCTCCTTTTAGTCTGGCTGGTCGGACTTTTACCCTTCCCGCCTGCTCGGCGTAAACTCCAAATATTAGCGAGGTATCGTTTGAGATGAACGACTCCCGACAATGGACGAGAGCGAAATCTCGGCGGAGAAACAGCTTTTACCATGAGCATAGACAACACTCCAAACATCTCCAAGAGGCATAGATCCTCATGCGCCCCGAGGGGCGCATGAGGATCTATGCCTCTCGGATATGTTCGGAGTGTTGTCTGTGCTTTTGGTGCCCGCTTTGATTTTGCGGTTCTCGTTTGTTTTTGGCAGGCGTTGGTTGCAAACGAAGCCGCACTGTTCAAATGTGGAGAAATTGATCCCGAAGAAACAGGTAGTTGGACATGTCATCGACGAGTTGAAACTAGCTGATGTTTTTTTTTTTTTAAACTTTAATTTTATTTTTTTTACCATGTAGACAGCGGCTGGTCCTTGAGTTTGAACCCTACGGCTTTCAGCCGTAAGATTCAAAATCACAGACCAGCACACATATATGTACTTTGTCAAGAAATATAATTGGAAATGGAGGACGGACCCTTTGGGAATCTGTTGAAGATGTTATAGGCTTGGTCAGAGCGCTCGGCAGAAATATGTTTTCGAGCACAATGCACGCGCACGGTTTAGATATTGTAAGAGAAATTGCCATTGGGCCCAGACGCCTAGGAAGTTAGTGTCTGCACATGTCTTTAACTTGCCTTTTCCAGGGCAAAGCGTTGAGTGCTAAAATTCACTAAGAATTCTCCTTGCTTGTTTAGCCATAACTAAGACTTTCTTACCCATCTTCTCACACAAGTAGGCACAT
>BTPG01000007.1:47809337-47866837 GCA_036245525.1 Semisulcospira habei
ATGGGCAAGTTTTGTTTGAACTACAGTTCAGATATCTCCCCTCCTGAAGGCGAAAGACAGTAAGCCCTTTTTGTGGAAAACGAGATTTTCATTGCATTAAAATGAAAATGCCGCTTTTCACAAAAATGCACTTACCTTCTTTTGCCTTCTCAGGGCAGATACAACCATAGGACTTTAAATGTCTCTGTGCCAAGTGTATGATTATCGACTGTTGTAGCTTATCATAGATAATCAGGCCCTACTCTTGAGCTATTAGTGTGACATTCTGCTCAAGGATGCACTGACTCGCGGCGTGAGCAGATTTACGTCTTGGGCTCGGTGACGTACAACAGTGACGTACCTACAACTGTGACGTACAACAGTGACGTACATCAGTGACGTACAACAGTGACGTACAACAGTGACGTATAACAGAACCCGTTTTCAGCGACCATCCTCATGACAGATCGGTTTCGGTTAAACCTGCCATTAAAGACCATCATTTAGGCGGCTGAAGCCACCTAAATGATAGTCTTTAATGGCAGATAAACCGTTCTGCCCTTCAAAGCATCTCATGAGAGTGCACCTGTCTTTTAAGATCCTATCCTAAGTTGTCTGCTCAAAACAAGTTTAATTGTGTTTTGTTTCGCCCCTAGAGACCACACGCAAAGGTGGACACAACAGGGATTCGATTTTCAAGTCGTTGTCGTGTCAAACTCTGCCTGCGCTGGACTCATTAGTGAGGTATCGTTTGCGCCAAACGACCTCCAACAACGGACGAGAAAGGGGGGGGGGGGGGTTGAGGGGGCGGGGGACTGCCCGGCGGATAAACAGCTGTAGGCCTACCATTAGCATAGACAACGCGCCAAACATCTCCAAGATGCATAGTCAACACTCCGAAACATTTCCAAGAGGCATAGATCCTCATGCGCCCCTCGGGGCGCTTGACGATCTATGCCTCTTGGAGATGTTTCGAGTGTTGACTATGCAGGTCAAAGCACACAGTGGGCCTCCCCTGCAGTCCCATCTGTTAAAATGTCATAGCCTTAGTCTGTCCCAGTCATCCCCTAAATTCTCAATTCCCTAAACAACACTACCGCCCACTTGCTGCACATTTGCCATTGGCACAAAATCAAAAAAAAAATAAAAAAAAATAAAAAAATAAAAATAAGGACATCACCAGTCTCATTTCCTGGCTATCAACATGATTCTGTGCTAACCCTACATCCAAGCGCAGCCAAAACTGGTACACACCTCAAATCACCATCAGCTTGGCAACTCAAACTAGGCCAAAAAGAGTCCGCTGGTTAATCAAAGTACCAAACATGTCTCGGAGTCATCTATCAAGAGATTTTAAGCAAATTCCAGCATACTGCCTCTATACAAAATGCCAAAGAAGGCAGAATTATATTAAAAAAACAAAACAAAAACAAAAAAACACCGGTCCTTGCACTGCCTCACCTACCTCATTTGAATATGTAACATGACCTATGCTCATGATGCAAGCTTTCATCCGCGGTGACTTCGCTCGCGTTCGTTGTTGGGATTCGTTAGGAGTAAACGTAACCTCACTATTCCTGGAAAAGCCGCATCTTAATGCACGAGGGACTTAGCCTGGCGCGAAACTACAGAACATTAGCATCTTAATCAGGCTTCGAGACGAAAATAGCAGCCACGCGACATTTGGAGACAATAAGCAAGCTAAGGTAGTTCCACACCCCCTTCCCTCCCAACTCCACCCGCCCCCTCCCCGCCCCTATCCAACTGTAGACCGCCGACAGAGGAAACCAGTTAACCCATTTCAGCCCTGACGCACTACAGCAGGAGATGCGTCGATCATGATAATTCAAGGGTAGTGCAAGATTAGCTTGGCACCTGTCGGCGTCAAGCTAATCTGGCACTACCCTTGACTGATTATAAATGTCGATCCATCTCCTGCAACAAGTGCATAGTCGTTAGATGACGCCTGTACAATTTGGAAAATACGTGCGTCGGGCTGAATGAGTTAACTCATTCTACCCCAACACCGAAATCCTTAAATTTTGCCGTTGTCCTCTGAAGACTGCATTGCAGTGCAGGACACAGATCGACCATGATAGTTCAAGGGTGATGCCAGAATAGCTTGGCGCTCATAGGCGCCAAGCTATTCTGGCATCACCCTTGAACTATCATGGTCGATCCTTATCTTGCTGTGGTGTGTCTGGGGTAGAAGGAGTTAAACGGTCACAGCATGATTGTAAAATGCGGGCCATTTACGGATAGAAAATCGTAATCCGGGACACTGTCAGTTGTGCACGTAAACGTGAATAAGTCTTCTCCATCTGAGGCTGCAGCCAGCACGAGGCATCTGCAGGGGCTCATGAGAATCTATGCCTCTTGCAGATGGTTCGTGCCGTGTGAGAGACGGCATGTGCAGTGAAAAGGTCACATCTACATCACTTTGTCACCGGCAGGTTGTGTTCATGGGCCAGAAATGTCGCAGGGTAGTGGCTTCCTGACGGTAGCATTAACCCCTTTCCTGCTGGCGAACGTCTTTGTTCATTCAACGATCAAAATCCACAACCGTCCAAGGGACATGTACATACAAACTGGTATTAGCAAGAAGCATACATCCTCATGAGCCCCCGCAACTGCGTGGGCTCATGAAGATCTATACCTCTTGCAGTTTAGCCGTCAGTTCACGTTTTCTCGGCAGTCGAGGGGTTAATAGCATCTCTCAGTGGCATAGGAAGACTTCCTTAGGAGTTTTCGCCCAATACTTACTGAATCAAACGAACAAAGAATAAAATAAAGAGATGGGGGATGAAGGGTGCAGGGGTGGGGTGGGGGAGAAATCATGTAAAATAGTCCCTAATACAAGGCAGAAATATCATATCCAATAAACCGAATGCAATTACGAACTTGTTCGCGGATAATTTTTAATGATATTGTTCTTCTTTCAGACTTCTTACACTTGTTCCCTTTACACGTTTTCCCCTGGTCGCCCATTCTCAAGTCAACAGGAGTCTCCTGATCACATGTTACCACATGTAAAGTAAAGCCCTCGACTTTCATCTCCGAAATAAACTCCCTAATCGGACCCGAGAGGCGACAATTAAGAGCCACTGGCAAAGCCTAACTCCTAATTCAAGTAATATCGTACTTCTGCATGTACCAAGCGCCCTGCTGAGCTATTTGACGGTTGGGTCTAGAGGAGGTATTGCCCAAGCGTACATGGCACAAAACATTAAAAGTACAGTAATAGACTTTTAGAAGATTATATTATAATATTACTGGCAGAGTCAGTTACATAGAAGAAGATTAGTGTTGTGGGGAGCTCTGGGGTGCACGGTAGGCTTTTAAATTAAAAGCATTTTAAAGTTAAAATCGTTTTAGTTAACAGAGGTTTTAAAACACTTTTAAAACTGATGCACGACACTCTTCTAAAAAACGTTTTAGGTAAAAGTGTTCTATTGCACTACGAGAGGGGGGTCCTTGAATAGTTTCGCAGGCTGTTAACCCTTCCCTGCCACTGGACGCATATTTTGTTTCTGTGTTTATTCAGTGGCCAAATGTCACAACCGTCCACGGTGGTGTCAGCAAGAGGTACAGATCCTCATGAGCCCCCGCAAATGCGGGGGCTCATGAGGATCTATACCTCTTGCAGTTGGGTGGTGTTCGATTTTTCTCGGCAGTGAAGGGGTTATACGCTTCAAACATAACAAAAAGCTAGGGTCGCCTGACACTTTGTTACATCAGAAGGAAAAGTACTCTTCAACTCTTTTCCTTTTTTTTCTTCTTTTTTTGGTGGGTGGGGGAGCAATAACAATCCCATTAGAGCTTTACTTGCGACAAGGGAGCGGCGAGACAGTTTCGTCATCCCAAAATCATGAAAAAAAGAAGTAAGGTAAAATGGAATGGGCACTAGTAAGGGAAAGAACTGTGCCGTCTTTGATGGCACAGTTCTTTCCCTTTCTAGTGCCCATACCTGGTGAATTTTCCTTCCTTGCGCATATTCCTCTAGGGTCGATTTTTTATTTTTATTATTGTGTTTTGGGTCATATCGATACCAGTCATCCCTTTCTCATCCATTTATCCCTTCTTGATCCTCAAAAAGTATTTAGTGGCTTCAAGAAAACGTGTTTATCTTTCTTTTCATTATTTGCTTTTCTTTTTTGATTTTCTTATACAGTTTAACATTAAAAAAACAAAAACAAAAAAAAAAAAAACAAACAAAAAAACTTGGGAGATTTTCTTGCAGTGCTTTTCCAAATCCGATAATGTGCCTTCTATCAACAGGTCTTCGGGTAGCCGTCATTTTGAATTTGCTGGGCACTGGCTGACTTAAGCCGGCGTCAGCCCAAAGTCTTAAGCCCTTCCCCTGCCACTTCTGAAATCTTGGTTCACTCAACGACCAAAAGCCGAAACCGTCCAAGAAATATGGATACAAATTGGTCTCAGTAAGAGGCATAGATCCTCATGAGCCCCCGCAGTCGAGAGGGCTGATGAGGATCTATGTCTCTTGCAGTTGGATCGTGCTGACTTTTTCGGCCCTGAAGGGGTTAATTCTCACTTTACTGACGGTAATGATGTGATCATTTAGTATGGTGTCTCCAGCAGAGAAAAAATATACACCAAACATCAGGAAATAAGAAACACGATGGAGATGTTTTCTTATGATATTATCAAAACTGAATACGACTTAGACTTAAAGATAAGCTGTAAATGATTTTTATTGGTGAATGAAGACAATTCGAAAGAAATACCCATCACAGATAGAAAAAACGCTTGGAAAAAGCAAGTAGTGGCACAGTTGATTAAATTGAGTCTCTTGCCTCAAAAAGATAAGTAGTCCATTGTATTTCTCTCTGGTTGTCGATTTTGAAAATTTAATAATTTGCGTTGAACTTATCATTCTAAGCGTGTTTCTTTGTCCAGTGGGATTTGCTTGCCATTTACTTTGCAGTCACCTTCTTAGTCCGGATTTTAGAGAAAATTACGGCCGACTGAAGAGCTAAGTCGCAAACAATTTTCAAACTTTGAAAATTCTTTGCCGGAGAACACGAAATAACATCAACATGCAAGAGGTATAGATCCTCATGAGCCCCCGCACATGCGGGGGCTCATGAGGATCTATTCCTCTTGCTACGCGTCATTCGCTTTGAACCGCTTATCTTGGACAAGGTTATTGGCATTGGCTCCATTGGGTTTTAATAGTAGAGCTGTAACTATTGTAAAGAATCGAGAGAGAGAGAGAGAGAAAAATTACAGTAAAGAAAGAAACAAGCTTAGAAAGGACAAATACCACGCAATGTATTTAAATGTTATGGTTGAAATCATTTTTCATTTTTCAAAAGAGTCGCACAGACCGGCATGGACTATTAGCCTATGAACTCATCTTCTTCAGCGAGGCAAAAAAGTCAGTGAAGAGATGACTTGAAACAAAATAGTTTGTGCTACATTTTAACTTTCGAAGCGTGTTTCTTCATCGCTAGGAATATAACTATCTTAGCCGCTGGTGGTGAAAAAAAAAAAACCCACAGAATCATGCCTACACGCGGCATCATGCCGCGCAATCCTGTTAAAGCAAGCCACAAATGTGTCAACTCCTTGACTGCCGAGGAAAACTCAACGCGATCCAAGTGCAAGTGGCACAGATCCGCATGCGCCCCCGCGACGTGAGGATCTATGTCTCTTGCTGAGACCAATTTGTATCCAAGTTTATTGAACATCACCCAACTGCAAGAGGCATAGATCCTCATGAGCCCCCGCAGTTGCGGGGCCTCATGAGGATCTATGTCTCTTGCTGAGACCAATTTGTATCCAAGTATATTGGACGGTTTTGGCTTTTGGTCGTTGAACAAACAAAGATTTTAAAAAAAGTACCTACAGTGGCAGGGAAGGGGTTAACAGTTCGCTGTTCTGGCAGCAATTTATAATTCGTCGATCCACTGATACATTGCTGTAGTGCTTTTGCGTTGAATATGTTAAAACGAATAAACATTGACGGATTATGCAACCCGTTTTTTTCAGTAACGAGAAAATTTCAACATCACCCGAATGCAAGAGGTATAGATCCTCATGAACCCCCACATTTGTAAGAGCTCATGAGGATCTATGCCTCTTGCTGAGACAAATTCGGCTGGGGCTCAATGGCGTTGAGTTATCCAAGAATTCAGGAACACAATCCGCGTCAACTGGTTGTCAAGGGGTTCATGATATATAGTTTTAAAAGTTTTCTAGCTAGTTGCTAGCCCCAGCGGGGTCGTGCGAACCATCCCCATATTGTTTCGCTGTAAAGGTTAAAGTAGGACAAAGGCTGATTATTTCACGCCGTCATTGCCAGCGGACGGCAGATTCACAAGGGCCTGACTATAGTGCTTTTGTTTAATGCAAATCCTCTGCGCCATCTCGTGCGCGCCACCGACTACTAAGCTCAAGTCAGATAGCATAGGGGCCTGACGATAGTGCTTTGACTAATACAAATCCGCTGCGCCACCGCGTGCGCGCCACCGCCTACTAAGCTCAAGTATTCTGACTTGAGCTATGTACGCGGTGGCCGCGCGCACGCCGTGGCGCAGCGGATTTTCATTACTCGTCAGGCCCCTATGGCCAGATTGTGTTTCTGAAGTCTGTCACGTTCATCCAACGAATAAGAGCCCCAGACGTCTAAGCAACGTGGTTACAAAGTGGTGTCAGCAAGAGGCATATTTCCTCATGAGCCCCCGCAACTTGCGAGGGCTCATGAAAATCTATGTCTCTTGCAGCTGGATTGTGCTCACTTTATTTTTTTCAACGGTGTCTAGTAAAGGGTTCCCTGTCTGTGTTTTTTTTTTTTTTTTTTTTTTTTTTTTTTTTTTTTGTTTAAATTCTGGGGTATTGAGAGTTGAAGCCGGAAGCACTTACCACATTAAGCGCATCAGCGACCTGCTCGCAGGCAATAAGAGGTTAATAGTTCTCAATATCCCCGGCGCTGTTCTGGCACCACCTTTTAACTCATTCAGCCCGACACACGTATTTCCCAAATTTGGGAGGCGTCATCTAACGACTATGCACCTGTTGCAGGAGATGGATCGACCATGATAATTCAAGGGTAGTGCCAGGTTAGCTTGGCGCAGACAGGCGCCAAGCTAATCTGGCACTACCCTTGAATTAGCATGGTCGACCCATCTCCTGCTGTCAGTGCGTCAGGACTGAATGGGTTAACTGTGATCGTCGATCCTCTCATACGTTGCTGCAGTGCGTCAACGTTGAATAGGTTAAATGAATAAACATTGACGGATTGTGATATTTAACCCGTTAAGTGCCGAGAAAATTTGAACATCAATCAACTGCAGTTGCGGGGACTCATGAGGATCTATGTCTCTTGCTGAGACCAATTTGTATCCAAGTTTATTGGACGGTTTTGGCTTTTGGTCGTTGAACAAACAAAGATTTAAAAAAATGTACCTACAATGGCAGGGAAGGGGTTAACAGTTCGCTGTTCCGGCAGCACTTTTTAAAACGTCGATCCACTGATAGATTGCTGTAGTGCGTTAGCGTTGAATATGTTAAACGAATAAACATTGGCGGATTGTGATATGTAACCCGTTTTTTTTGCAGTGACAGGAAAATTTCAACATCACCCAAATGCAAGAGGTATAGATCCTCATGAGCCCCCACATTTGTAAGGGCTGATGAGGATCTATGCCTCTTGCTGACACCACTTTGAATCCAAGTTCTATGGACAGCCACGGCCTATGGGCGCCAAGCTATTCTGGCACCACCCTTGAACTATCATGGTCGATCCATGTCTTGCTGTGGTGAGTCGGGGCTGAGTGAGTTATGCCGGACAAAACGCCCACTTGGTGTTGAATTAGTGAAGATTGAAGAGACACAATCTGCGACAGCTGGTACCAGGGGCGGATCAGTTACCTCGAGGGTAGGGGGGGGGGGTTCCAACTTTTTTTGGGGGTCCTTCAACCCGATACAAAAGGCCTCCCCGACGCTAGACCTATTTCCAGGGGACGAAAAATCGAAAATGGGGGGGTTGGAGGGGGGGGGAGTTGGGGGGGGGGGGGTTCGGATGGGGGGGTGGGGGTGTTGGGGTGTGAGGGTGGGTGGGTGGGGGGAGGGGATGCACCATTTGCCAAAATTTCAAGCAACTGGGGTAGGGGAGGAGGGGCACTGGGCACTGAACGGGTTAAAGAAGCTTTTCTTGTATTCTGTGGATATACCACTAGTTTTAGGGTAATGTTTTTTTAACCCCCTTGCGCATGCGCTCACCCGGCACTGTGAACAGCACTTGTGGTTGCGTGCACAAGAGAGAACATATTCGGAATTTTACTCGGGAAGACTAACCTTTTAATGACTCCAGCTCCCTTTTCCTGAGGGGACAAATATAACCATTGCGAATGTCTAAATTATTTAGTTACGGCTGCGGCTCTCGTTTATATATGGCGGGAAGGGGGAGATTTGGGTTCTTTGAAGTTCAGTTTTCCCCAAGTCAAATCCGTAATATGTTCGGCCAGCTTTACCTCATTCGCGGCCAGCCGCATCCGGATGCGCGGCTTATGCCGCGCATCCGGATGCGGCTTGCCGCGAATGAGTTAACCCGTTCAGTGCCTGAGACAATGTCAACACAGTCTGCTGCAAGAGGTATAGATCCTCGCCGTTGCGGGGGGCTCATGAGGATCTGTGTCTCTTGCCGAAACCACTTTGAATCCATGTTCTTTGGACATCTAAGTTTTGTTGGTAGTGAATGGCTGCAGAAACAGTTTGCGTCATCTGACAATGAACGGGTTAAAGCCAGCTTTAACCCTTATCATTCGGAATACACCAGTGTGTGAAATAAGTGTGACTAAAATAGTTCAAAGGTAGTGCCAGAATAGCTTGGCGCCTGTAGGCGCCAAGCTATTCTGGCACCACCCTTGAACTAAAGCCATTGGTCTATATCCTTATCTGTAAGTACTATAATGTAGCTTGCATATGGCAGTGTACAAATTTGAAGCTTTTAGCCTCAGTATGATATGGGTTAAGTAACTTCATCACAGTCATGAACCCCGGCGTTATGAAAAAAAGGTCACCCTCCCTGAAACACACACACATGACGATGGAATGATATACTGTGCAGACTTTAATAAAAGGTTGTGTTATAGTGCACAAAGACCTTTGACGTCACAAAACACAATTTTTTTTTATTATGTTCATTTTCAATGCAATCTAGATATATTACATTTTTGGACTTCGTCTATTTTGTATTTAACAGAGGAAACCCGAAACCAACAAAATGTGAAAAAAGGAAAAATTCCATTAATGAAAAAAAAAAAAAAGGAATTAGAAGACGAAAAAGTCCAATAAAAACTAACAAACAAACAAACAAACAAACAAACAAACAAACAAACAAACAAACAAACAAACAAACAAACAACACAACTCAATTCGGTACAAAAACTTTACAACTATATAATTACGTAAACGCGCCGTTTCATTTCATTTAATCCCAAGCTTGCCACTGTACGTACACTGCACGCAATTTTTGTTTACTAAATCTTGGTTCATTCAACGACCAAAAGCCAATACCGTCCAAGAGACATGGAGACAAATTGGTCTCAGCAAGAGGCATAGATCCTCATGAGCCCCCGCAGGCGCGGGGGCTCATGGGGATCTATGTCACTTGCATTTGGATCATATCATTTTTTTTATCGGCAGTGAAGATGTCAAGGGACAAGCTGCCAGAGAAATCATAAATAATTTAACTCATTCAGCCCGACGGCCGTATTTCCCAAATTTTGGAGGTGTCATCTAATGACTATGCCCTAGTTGCAGGAGATGGATCGACCATGATAATTCAAGGGCAGTGCCAGATAAGCTAATCTGGCACTACCCTTGATTTATCCTGGTCGACCCATCTCCAGCTGTAGTGCGTCAGGGCTGAATGGGCTAAGCTTTAATCACGACATAAGAAAGCTTAAAATGTTAAAGTTCCTCTGTCTCTCTCATAATGTATTTTATTCCAAGTTATTATTCTGACTTTCTTCATTTTATTCCAAGTTTTTATTCTGACTTTCTTCTCTCGAAAGTTGTTCCGAGGACTGAAAACAATAGGCCTACCTGATTTTAATCCCTTGTCCTTGTAGGTAAAGTGTCGATATCGTTCTCTCGTTATCGTGTAGTCCACTAATTACGTAGGGGAAACACCAGTCGGAAATGCCTCCAGTTCAAACTATATCATATACTGACAAGCAATATCATCGGAACCACGAAATTATCGGCGCGTATCAAATATCATTAAACGGGCATTGATGAACATTATCATCGTCACAGATCGTCCAAGGCTGTTATCGGTGATTCGGTGTTTTCTCCTCACACGACCAATCACCTTGGTTCCCTTCTACTTGGCACCGAGAGGCGGATAATAAACAAACAAACAAACAAACAAACAAACAAACAAACAAACAAACAAACAAACAAACAAATAAACAAACAAAGTAACTAACAACCAACCAACCAACCAACCCAAAAAACAAACAAAAAACAACTAACTAACTAACTAACTAACTAACTAACTAACTAACTAACTAACTAACTAACTAACTAACTAACTCAAAAAACAAACAAACAAACAAACAATCAAATAAACAAACAAATAAACAACCCCACCGAATTAATGTGGTAGTGTAACGCAAAACAAAAAGCACATTTGGAAAATACCCGCACACAGTAATTAGCAAACAAGTTTGTTGTTGTTGTTTGTTTGTTTCACACCTCTGGAATGCTTTGATTCTATGAGGATTAACCCCATCACTGCGGAAAGAGGGGAACACAGTCAAACTGCAAAAGGCGTAGATCCTCATGAGCCCACGCGACTGCGTTCGTTCGTTTGTTCTCGTTCCTCTCAAAATGGAAGCAAGTTTGTTTTTTTATTTAAAAAAAAAAAATCTCATCAGTTCTTATATATTACACACGCGTGTGGTGTGTGTGTGCGTGCACGTGTGTGTGTGTGTGTGTGTGTGTGTGATGGTGTGTGTGTGTGTTTGTGTGTGTGTGTGTGTGTGTGTGTGTGTGTGTGTGTGTGTGTGTGTGTGTGTTGATTGAACCTGATTAAAAAAGGTCTGTTTACGTAATCATTAATCCTTGAGAAACTTGAAGTTTCATTTCACCTCTCTCTCTCTCTCTCTCTCTCTCTCTCTCTCTCTCTCTCTCTCTCTCTCTCTCTCTCTCTCTCTCTCGCCGTGAGATGGCCTTAGTCGCCTGCTCGGCGTTAACCCCAACCCCAACTAACTAACTAACTAACTAACTAACTAACTAACTAACTAACTAACTAACTAACTAACTAACTAACTAACTAACTCTCTCTCTCTCTCTCTCTCTCTCTCTCTCTCTCTCTCTCTCTCTCTCTCTCTCTCTCTAACTACTGAAACTTAAAAAGACAAACAAACTAACAAACAGTTAACTACAGTTAACTAGATAACTACTTAAAAAAAATTATCTCCAGGAATTGTGTGTGTGTGTGTGTGTGTGTGTGTGTCTGTGTGAGTGCTTGCGTGTGTGTGTGTATGTGTGTGTGTGTGTGTGTGTGTGTGTGTGTGTGTGTGTGTGTGTGTGTGTGTGTGCAAGGACATGATTGAAAACAGGTCTATGCAGCTAATCATTTATCCTTGAGAAATACAGTTTCATTTCATTTCATTTCATTTCATTGCATTTCGCTCTCTCTCTCAAGGATTGAAAGTCGTACATTTAAATGTGTATCATTTATATCCAAAAGTACATTATGTTTCCTTGTTTCTGAACCAGCCGTCACATTTCCATCTCTCTGGTCTTACTGAATCTAGTCTGGACTCTCGAATCGTTGACGCATGTGTCAGAATTGCGAATTTTTCTCTTATTCAACGTGATGCAACTTCTCCTGGACATACTAGGCTAGCTGTTTATGTGCACTGCACTGTTCAGCACAGGGTACGCAGACGTCTTGATCTTGAGACCAGGGAGGTGGAATGCGTGTGGTTGGAAGTCAAGCTTCCTAACACTTCGCCACTGCTAGTTGGCTTTGTGTACAGGATAGGAATCCATGCATCCTCCGCCGAGGTAATGGATAAAGTGAATGACACAGGCAGGGATATACTCCTCCTCGGCGATATTAACATTGACATCTCAAAACCCCATTCGATGTGGCAATGTACAACAATGCTTTTTGGACTAAAACAGATGATTACCACTGCCACCAGAGTAACACACTCTTCGTCTACTTTGATAGACCACATCTATACTAACAACCCTCAAGCTATCACTGAAACTGACGTCCCTTCACTAGCTGTCAGTAAACACTTTTCCATCACCTGTACATGGTCATGTTATGTTACTAAACAGAGCCGAACCCAACATTTATACATTACTTGCAGTATAGATGTTTTAGAAAACTAGATAGATAGTTTCCTTCATGACCTCAGTTTATTGCCGGCCCATGAAGTTTACAATCACAATGACCCTGATGTAGCGCTCTCACTGTGGCTTGAGCTGTTCCTCGGAGTGCTAAATAAGCATGTCCCCTTAAAAAGGAAACGAGTCCGGTGCCGTGAGCCTTGATTACGGAGGAGATTAAATAAATCATGGAAGCCAGAAATCAAGCCAAGCAGGACAAAGATTTTATTGAGTTCAAACGGTTACGTAACAGAGTCTAATACCTTATCCGGTGGGGAGGGGGCACAAAAAGCACTGGTAGAGAAAATCATACATGATGGAATCCGTCTTCAATACGGAAAGTTTTAAACTTACTAACCAAAATAATAAAATCATTCTGCAAAAACGACTGCCAACCTTACAGCCGATGCTTTTAACGACCACTTCATTTTAGCCCCGAAATCTTTACTACATGCTGAAGGCTTGGATCAGGTAGAATATGTCGCATCGCAGAAGCTTACTAACTTTTGTAAGCAAAGACTCTCCGCGGGCGATGCTTTTAATGGGGAGGGGGGAGGGGGGGAGGGGGAGGGGGGAGGGGGGGGGGGGCCTCATCGCTGTACATGAAGTTGGCAGATTTATCTCTAGTCTCAAGATGTGACATGTTTGCCGATGATTCAACTCTTCACGCGGGCGGGCGAACACTGTACCTGAAATATCACGCAATCTTCAGCTTAGGAAGAGTACAAAGTAAAGTAGGTAAAGCAGGGGAGAGAAATGTGCAAGATCGACCAGTGATCATAGATCTACGTGGTCAAAGCACCAAAAAAAAAAAAAAAAAAAAAAAAAAGATAGGAAAGAGGGGGTGCGCTAAGAAAGTGACTGGAAGCAATGCATATGGAAGCCCCCCCCCGAAGGGGGGCGTATTACATATCCCACTGTTCCAGCCCCTTGGTGCATGGAAATATAAATCTAGGTCCCCGAAAGGGGGGGGGGGGGGGGGGTCCAGATATCGAGCCGGTGTGGACAGCTGTTTCGGTCTTGGCGACCTCTTCAGCATACCATCGGCAATACTGGAGGAAGGCAGGAACGTTTGCCTACCTGCAATGACAACCACATTTTACTGTGGTGTCTGCAGGGGCATACATTCCATGCCTCCACCTAGAGCCAAATTTCCATGCACTTTTCATTTATTACTACAATATCGAAAGGGTTTACAGCACTTCAAGGAACAGTCTCGTCATTGAACGGCCTCGAATTGACTTGTTTAAATCCAGCCTTTTTTTCGCGGGTGCCTATTTATGGAACTCACTTCCTCCACATATACAGCAAACGAGACATCTTCCATTGTTTAGGACGAAAGCTTATAAATACATATAAGAGAAAACTTAAAAGAAACGTAGATAATGTGTCTAAAAGAGCCATGTCAATGATTTCCTTTTTTAACGCATTGTTGTGGTCTTCCGTTTTACACTTGTTAGTTTTTATTACTGCAGTGTTTTGCCTGTTCACTATATTCGTACACAAGAGTAGCTGTACCATAAGCGCGCAGTCGCTGTCTATAAACACTCACTTTACATCACCCACCCTCCCCACCCCAAGACCCTGTCAATTGATGTGTGTGTGTGTGTGTGTGTGTGTGTGTGTGTGTGTGTGTGTGTGTGTGTGTGTGTGTGTGTGTGTGTGTGTGTGTGAATTTATATCGAAATGTAACACAAGTGAGCTGTGGGTGTAGCCGCTTGTTTGTGCTGTTAACATGTTATTTTAATGTTGTTTTTAATGTTGTAGTTAGCTAGGACAAACACAAAAAGAGGCCTGTGCGCCTATTGTTTTCATCCTTGAAAAAAAAAGTATCATTCTCTCTCTCTCTCTCTCTCTCTCTCTCTCTCTCTCTCTCTCTCTCTCTCTCTCTCTCTCTCTCTCTCTCTCTCTCTCTCTCTCTCTCTCTCTACGTGACCGCTGTACCGCTGTCTCTGTCTCTGTTTATAATGGGCCGGCGATTATTCTTGTATCCTGCAGGGGACTACATGTGCGTTTTACAGTACTAGACTCATACCTTCAAAACTACTGCCCTTGGGGAGGCCCGTGGTGCCGACCAATGCTAGCACATAGATTCTCACGAGCCCCTGCGAATGCAGGGGCTCATGAGAATCTATGCCTCTTGCAGACAATGCTAGTCTCACTGCGGGACCGTTTAACCTTTCTTCCGCGCATCTGCTGTGGACACACCCGGTCGATTCTGTGTTGGCCCGGATGGTAGATGAGACCCTTTGGAAATGAAGGTAAGAAAGGTCATCTTACATTTTGTCGTCTGCTTGTAGCAGTTCGTCGTCTGCTCAGAACGAATTTGTTATTGTGCTGGCGTCTGTTGGTAGCGTGTCTCCAGCCACTGGGGATTCATAGACAAAGGAATTACGGGAGAGATTGGCTTTGGGTACTTAGACGCTTTGATAAACCACAAAATGTTGCACTGTGACATGTTGCTGTAACATTTAGCGGTTCAAGCATCTGTCAGTGCTGCCATCGCAAAAATGTTGCACTTTTGCATTTTTGTTGCAGTGCTGCATTTAGCGGTGCGTTTGTAGGGGCAAAATGAAGGAAATCAGAAACGTTTGGCCATTTATCTCAGTCACTGTCTCTGTCTGTCTGTCTGTCTGTCTCTGTCTCTCTCGTCCATGTCGATGGCTCCTTCAGGATCAGGAATTTATTTAAAGTCTTTTCACACATTGGTGATATGACAAACAACAACATCAACAACAACAAAAAAGCAACAACACATATGTATATATATATATATATATATATATATATATATATATATATATATATATATATATATATATATATATATATATATATATATATATATATATAAAATCAACCAAACCCACAACTTATGAATATCAAAGAATAGCAATATTAACATCCAACCACACACACAAATTACTTATTATAATAGTTTACCCACCAGACTATAAATTATTATATTAACTATTGGAATGGCAATATTTCTATGTAAGATGTCATACAAATTTTCTGCTAAGTGATCAATTGTTATGTTATTTTTTCTCAACAGATTCATTGTAATAGGACACTCACAGATTATATGTTTAACAGAGATGGGGCTTAAGCACTCGCATTTCATGTCTTTTGCGAATTTTGTTTTCCAAGAATTTAGTCTTAACTTGTATATCAATGAAACCGTTTTTCTTGAACAAGATGGAACATGATAAGTATATTTCATATCATCTTTGTGAAAAAAACTGTTTAGCACAGAATAATTTCATGTAGAGATAATCGATGGCTTCTTGTGTGATGATGATGATGAAACTTTATTTATCAACGGTAAAAAGTTTTGACAGAAACAAATCGTCATTTTACAAACTTGCCGTTGCTAACATCTACAACATAAAATAGATTAAAAGATAATAATAATAATAATAATAAAGAATTATATTTACACATATTATTTCATGCAACAATAAAATTAAAAAAAAATTACTCAAAATAATAATAACACTCAACATTCATCTTATACCATACACACACACACACATACACACACACACACACACACACACACACACACACACACACACACACACACACACACACACACACACACACACACACACACACACACAAACAATATAGATAAATGCATACATTACATGAAAGCATTAACCATCAGGGTTTGTCGCAACATGAATGATTGTTTAGCATATATGCACCTCTACCGCAACAAACAGCATCCTGGCAAGAAACTAGCACCCTCTTCCTTCAGGGACAAACACAATCGAGAACCATGCCTGCAATTCGAAATTGAGGATCGTCTAGTACTCTCCCATTAACCTCTGTCAGATCCATTTACAACGGTGCCATGTGCATGGGACCGTCCTGGTCTGTGGCAGCAGTCGAATGATCATGGACGAAACTTGATGCCAATACTATACTGTTACTATAAACTTGTACTCAATGCATGTGCAACGCGCGCAGAAAATGTATGTTGTAAGTTAAGTCGAAGCTAAACCCTTTAACTGTCGAGGCAAGGCGAATGCTAACCATCTGCAAGAGACATAATTCCTCATGAGCCCTCGAAGTCGCGGGGGCTCATGAGGATTAATGCCTCATGTTAGTTCTATGTTTTTATGTCTAATTTTGGCTCATTTACATCTGGGTGCTTCACTAGAATATCAGTCATTGTGCATTGGTTGTCTCTGCAACTGCACTGCAAAATGTAGCACTGCTACACAAGTGCAACAACTGTAACATGTTACGGTGCTAGAACCATGTGGGGTCTAGGCGCCCACCGCAAAATATTGCAGTTGCTACACTTATTTTACCAACCGCAACATTTTGCAGTTCTGCCTTGTACTTTTTATGCACGACCACAAAATGTAGTGCAAAAAGTGCAGCATTTTGCGGTTCCATAACGGTGTCTTTTGATCGTCACAAGTGCGTCATCTCGCTGTTTGGAAAACAAGTTGGTCACTCATTACACGATGAATATAATTTTAACTCGTTCAATGGCAGTTGACGCAGATTGTCTCATGATCACAAAGAGAGAGAGAGAGAGAGAGAGAGAGAGAGAGAGAGAGAGAGAGAGAGAGAGAGAGAGAGAGAGAGAGAGAGGAGGCTCATGAGGATCTACGCGTACATCTTGCAGTTGGGTGGTGTTCAGATTTTCTCGGCAACTGAACTGGTTAAATTTTGTTTAGCATAGTTCAAGAAACTGAGCGAGAGAAGGATCGATCCCCGCACCCCCCACCTCCCCCACCGCCCCAGCCCCCCCCCCCCCCCTCATAACCCACGCGCCTCTGTCTCTCACTCTCTCTGAGAGTCTTCTTGCTCTCAAGACGGTCAACCTCTCTTCAAGTTCTCGCCGTCTGAAAATGCGTGTGTGTGTTTCTGTCCTCAATAGCAGAACAATTTCAACACCGAATAGTCTCATCACCCCAAAGAACACAAATATGAAATAGGGCCAACAAGAGGCAAAGAACCTCATGAGCCCCCGCATCTGCGGGGGCTCATGAGGTTTTTTGCCTCTTGACATTTGGTGGTATTCGCATTTTTCCAGGCGGAGAAGGGATCAGTGTTTGCGTATTTGCGTACGTGCGCGTGTGCGTGCGTGTGTATGTGATGTATATAAATTAGTAATGCTTTAGGATGTGCGAAGTACTACTGATCTCCGTTGCAGGACTTCAAATCTTATACTTTGCTTATCCATTAAAACTGTTTTTCAATATAATTACGTTCAAGTACTTTAGCAAGAAACAAAGGTCCGCGTGCCTAACGTCTCAATCCGATTTCATTCGTTGATTCGTTCAGTTGCTTCTCTGTCTCTGTCTCTCTCTCTCTGTCTCTGTCTGTCTGTCTCTGTTTGTGATCATATGAGTTCAGACAAATCGCTTATAATTTATCGCAACATGGATGTTAATACGCGCACATAAATTGTCTGCCTCGTATCTACGTACAATTATAGTAGCTGCAAGTCGCAAAACAAAGGTTCTCTGATTCTCATAAATATGTCTCAGCTAAGAAGACCACTTAAGTCTTAACCCCTTCCCTGCCAACGGACGTACATACGTTTCTGAAATCTGTGTTCACTGAACGACCGCAAGCCACAACTGTACAAAGAACGTGGACACAAAGTGGTCTCAGCAAAAGGCATGGATCCTTGTGAGCCCCCGCGACTGCAGGGGCTCGTGAGGATCAATGCCTCTTGCAGTTAGATGGCGTTCAGTTTTTCTCGGCACTCGGCAATAAAGGGGCTAAACTCCCAGAACTAAATGACATCCATTCGACAGAATGGAAGTCATTTAGATCTGTGAGTATAAGAGTTAAAGCCCGTCGCATACCGTGTATAGAAAAAAATTGGTTGGTTGGTTAGTTCGGGGTTTAACGTCCACGGCACCGAAGTGATAATGGACCGCCCTGACGCGTGGGTTATGGAGGACAGGGAAATCTATTGCCTAAGGAGTACGACCTGAACACTGATCAACTCAGGCGCACTCCAACTGTGCTACTTTGATTTACCAGGATCTTTCAACGGACATTGAACAAGCCCGTATTTTCTCCCTGGAATGCGAGTCCAGCTACCGGGGCCGGGACGGGGATTCGAACCCACGACCCGGCGATTCCCTTCGCAGGAGAGCTCCGACGCTTAACCGCCTGAGCTATTTCGGACTCCAGAAAAATATTGCTGCCCCTCTAGCTTTTAAATCTAATCGCCACTACAAACTATTACTCTTAAGTACTAGTACTCTTAGCTTCCATTCCATTAGCTCTTTGACGTAAGTTACGTCAAAAACACAAAAGCGAGTATTGAACAATCTTAAATCGTCGGCCGGCCGTTATATACACGCGCAGTCATTTAAAGCCGAACCTTCAGGGCGAAAGCACAGCGTCGCCTTCTCTGCGGCTAAACCGAAGGTACATCTTCGGGACGAGATCCGCCCTTTAAGCTTCCAGCCCGTTAGCTCTGAAATGTATTTTTGTTGTTGTTGTGGGAATCAGTCTCAAGCCGGCGAACAACTGCCGTATAGGAAGTTTTTGTTTGGTGCCTGTTTTCCATTCCTTTCTTGGTTTATCCTTTTTCTTTTCTTCTTTTTTTTTCGATTCTTTTTTTTTTTCTCCTTCCGACATCATCATCTTCCCGTTTATCCTTCACATTTTGTCTAGTCAATTTTATTTCAAACGTCTGATAATGCATCTCAGTTATTTTGAGATGCTGTTGGGTTCATAAGTTGATTTCTTTTTCGACCATTTGCCATTAGGGTTTCGTTTTGGGGCAGGCAAAGAAAAAAATGCTCTATAAAGTCTGTTTGGTCTAAGTCGCATGCGTTACATTTGTAAGAGTTTGCAATCCCCATCTTGTTTAGAAGTATGTTTTTGGGGAAAATGTTGTGAAGGATCTTCCAGTGAAGAACCCTTAGTCTGGTTTCTCGGGTGGTGATGATTACAGCCTCCCAGTGTTGCTTGTTGATAGATAGATACGTGTAACTTTCTGTTCCAAAAATTTACCGCGCAAGGTTGCGTTTCTTCCGTGAGCAATCTTCGAAAGTGTTTTGCGGTGAGAGTTTCTACTGTGATGCAATTTAGTTTCATGCGTGAGGGTTTTTGTTCTGGGTGGTCAAAGAGTTTAATTCGGTTGCTTGCAAAGGCCTGCTGAATTGCAGTACGCATTGCGTTGTATTCTAGTATTCTACGTGGGAGCGGGTCTACCAGCGCCTCTAGATCGCCAAATGCGATTAGTTCGAATCTGTCGTTGGGTATATCGTTGAGCTTGTGTAATCCTTTTGCAATCCAATCTTTCATGTACAGACTTTTGCGTTTAAATTGTAGATTGCAGTTATTCCATATAGCGGAGTTCTCTTGCCTCGTTTTCACCAAATTTAGCAATCAAGTTTAACCAGGCACGGAGGACTTTTTTTCCAAAGGTTTTCTATGTTTGGGGGGGAGTCCATTTATGTCCGTTGGGTTTGAGGGAGTTGCCAATATGTGCAGAACGTTAGACATTTTTAAAAAGATGTGTACTGGGTATGCCTTCCAAGCGCTGCTTGTGTCCCCTTTTATGAGTTTGGGGACCCATGTGAGGTACAAAGCTTCTTGGAGTGTTTTCATATCTATCATCTTGAGACCTCCGAGGTCGGTACCTTGGGTAAGTACCTTACGTTTGACTTTTTCAAATGCCTTTATATTATTATTTTTTTTCCAGATGAAAGTAAATAGTTCTCGATTAATTGCAGTCAAAATGTTCTCCGGGAGGCCGAAGGTTTGCATGATGTACACAAACTGAGACATAAGACAGGTTTTAGCTACAAAAATTTTCCCTTGTATACTTAAATTTCGTCTTGAACATTGCTTTATTGCCCTTTTCATGTTTTCGATTTTCTTTTGACTACCTGTCTTCAATTTCTTGTGCACTGTCATTGCTGTAAAAGTAAGTGCCAAGAATATTCATTTGTTTTACCCATTTAATGCCGTGGGGAGAATGTTCGTTGTTTTTGTCTTTTCCTAGCCACATTGCTTCTGTCTTTTCCTTGTTCATGTTGAGGCCATGATATCTTTGCAAAGTTATCAAATATCTCGATTATCTTGGCAAGGTCAGTACCGTCTTTAAGAAAGAGTTTGTGTCGTCTGCAAACTGTTGGATTTTTAGTATCAGCTCTACATTGTGGTTCCTCTTGATCGCTATCCCGTTTACGTTACTATCCCTGATCTTTATTGCAAGCACTTCTACTGCTTAGATGAACAGCAGCGGAGACAGTGGACATCCTTGCCGTATTCCTCGCTCGATTTGAAGGGTTCGGAGATCCATCCATAGTGGTTTATGGAGCTTTCTGTTTGCTCTATGAGAGTGCTTACCCACTGTTGAAAGTTGGGGCCAAAGCCATACAGTTTGAGGCTGTCCTGTATGATTTGTTTGGAGATTGTGTCAAAAGCTTTTGCAAAGTCGGTTCCGACCAAGATTCCTGGGCGCTTTTCCTTATTCAGATAGTTGACTGTGTCGTCGATTGTTCTTAGGATTATTGCCGAACGTTTCTGCCTTTTACAAATCCGCACTGGTCCTCAGCTATAAGCTTGTGTATAACTGTACCAAGCCTTCTTGCTAGCGTTTTGGCGAGTAGGTCATAGTCAGTGTTTATGACAGAGATAGGTCGCCAGTTTGACAGGTTATTCCGTGGGAGGATTTTGCCCTTATGGAGGAGTGTTATAATTCCTATCTTTTGGGTGTGGGATAGGTTCCCACTTTCAAAGGAGTAACAATAGGAGTCCATAATCATGTGTCTTATTTTTGACCAAACACATTTGTAAAATTCCGTTGTGAGTCCATCACATCCCGGCGCCGAGCCGTTTTTCATGGATTTGAGGGCTTCAGCTATTTCGTTTTCCGTGATTGCACCTTCGCAGTTGTTTTTGTCAAACTCGTTCAGTGTAAAGAGAGTGCAGTGAGGGCAAAATAAATCGGACAAGGACGCGTCATTTTGATTTGAAAGACTAAGATCGTTTTTTATAGTTAACATAGAAGTTCACTTGTTCTTTCACTACGTCCTGTTGTTTTGTTATCAATTTTCCGTCTTCGGTTTTGAGAGCAGATATTGTGTTTTTCGGAACATTTGCGCATTGGATTGACGCCTGGGTGGAATCGCACTGGATAGATTTTGAATGGGTAGAATCACGCCTAAATATAACGAAGATAACCCCTTCAGCCATACTCACTGTATGAAGCTAAAAACAAGACCTATTTCCTACTGACGAAGCAAGATTGTGTGCCCATTGCACACTGGTTGTCTAACTTGATTCGCTACCGCTTATCCGGGTAGCGAATCGAAGGAGACAACCAGTGGGTCCCCATCACAGTAATCCTAGATTTGAGGTACATTGAATGCTTTGTAGACGTACTTTCATACCCAAGCGCAAAAGGCCATCGGTCGTGCGCGGGCCAACGGCGGCCGATGTCGGCCCGATGGCCTTTGCGCACTGGGATATATCATTTAGTCATGCTCAACATATTTTAGGTGCATTAATGCATTAATTAAAGGACCTTGAAGCACAAGCACAAGACAGATCCGGCTGGCGTGCCGCCATCAGGAAAGCCTGCACGCTCTTTGAACACAATCGGCGCGAACGGATCACCAGTGCCAGAGCTTGCAGAAAGACAGCGTCGACTCTCCCCACAGCTACGTTCCAGTGCCCCCCTTGCCCTCGCAGGTGTGGCTCCAGGATTGGCTTGGCCAGCCACACCCGCACCCACAAATAGAAGTCATGCACAATGACGACATCATCGGTTTCGATGGTCTACCCATTAATGCACCACGACTTCAAAGTGCTAAGTGTTTTATTATTGATTTTATACTGGTTTTACTAGCTGTTTTATAACAATTTAGGAAGAGTATTTTATATACTGCAAATTTTACTTTTAATCTTGCTTTTAGGGCATATAATGTGCAAATGTGTAGACGAAAGCCTGTGAACTGATTTCATTGATTATAGTTCAGGGTTTAATGTCCACGGCACCGGAGTGATAATGAACAGCCTTAACGGGTGTGTTGTGGTGGGCAGGGACAGCCACTACCAATGGAGTACGATCTGAACACTGCAGCTGTGGCGGTTTGATTTACCAGGACCTTTTAACGGATATGCCACAAAGAGCATGCCCCTCTTTTTACCTATGTGTGAATTTTTAAAAAACCATTATGTGAATGTGCGAAATGCTTTTCTTTCCTAATTCAAGACGTTTGACTTTTACCCTTTGCCTCCCAGAACTAAATGACTTCCGATTCTATGGAATGGAAGTCATTTGATTCTGGAAGACAAAGGGTAAATACACTTAACATTAAATTCGTAAACCCGCAAAGCAAATTTACACCGTTTTTCTTTCCTGTGGATAGTAAATTATTAATAGTTTTTTTTTTCCCACACATGTAATGATGTCGCGTTCTACCCGCTAGGGGCGAGACAGTCTGTATGAGTTATGTACCCTGGTAAGGGCGGTTCCGCGCGTTATAGACGGAAGGGGCGGGTTATAGTTACTATCAGGGTTTAACGCCTTACAGGCGACTAAGGTCAACTCAAAGCGTGCTCCAGGTAAAAGTTTGGCAGGCAGACTAAGAGGAAGGAAGGTTTTCACTTATCCATTTTCATCCTGATACACTGTTGCTTGAAATACATTTGAATATGATAGTTCAAGTTTGGTGCCAGAATAGCTTGGCGCCTTAGGCGCCAAGCTATTCTGGCACCAAACTTGAACTAAAATGGTTGATCTGTCTTCTAATCTGTTATGTAGACTTCACAGGATCATAAGTAATTAAAAAAAAAAATGCAGTCTTAGGATGTAATGGGTTGAACAAGATCTGAAAATATTTTTGAGCGATCTGCGCCATGTTGGTCTTGAATTGCTACAATCTGCCGCTACGACGGGTTATCAGTGTTGTCTGTGTACCCTTTCTTTTACAATCCACGTGTACACTTAGAAGAGGACTTCTGAAGCGGCGCCTGTTGTGTAACGGAAGAACTCTTTTACGAGCAAATAAAAAGAAGAGCAGAAAAGTATTTCACTTTAAGACTTAAAACTTGGCCGTTTTGTCCAGCATTATTGAAAGACGTACTTAAAACATTTACAAAGGAGATACAGGGGCGGGATCAGTTACCTCGAAAGGGGGCGGGGGGGGGGGGGGGCAACTTTTTGTTTAGGACCTTCAACCTGATACAAAAGGCCTCCCGGAAGCTAGACTTCCAGTGGCCGAAATATCGAAAAGCGGGGAGGGAGGGGGGAGGGGGGGGGGGGTGGAGGGTGGGGGTGGGGGGTGGGGGTATGGGGGGGGGGGGGAGAGAAGGCGCGTGCGTGTTAAGACTTTCATCCTTCGCCAACATATCAAACAACAGAGGGGGGGGGGGGGGCAAACACCCCAAAAAGGGACTTTATTATAGCATTTTAAATAATTTTGGGGTGCGGGTGGGGGGAGTGGGGGGGGGGGTCCGCAACCCCTAGAAACACCTCCCTCCCAGATCCGCCCTTGGAGATAGTTATTGCGAACAACCCTTTATTAAATGGACTAGCTGGCTTTTAGTATGGTTTTGACTGAAATGTAGTACAAGTGTTTAATTCAGGTACATGTTTAAAGACGTTTAGAAAGTCAAAGCAGTAAAGTTTACATGGTCAACAATTGCTCAAATCATGTTTACAAAAATCTGCATTTTTCTTAACAAGATGATGATTTCATCCCAAAGTCTACCGAATTGTTTGGAGCTCAGATGCGTTTATATTTTAGGAACATTCAGAGTTGTTCATATTTTTAGGTTTATTATGCTGATCCATTCCCCTCCTCTCTAAGCCAACCTCTGATCAACACACACGTCGGCGGACACAAATAAAGACAGACACACGGCGCTTCCCGACATTAGTACGCTCTGTGGGCTCGTGTAGCGACCGGAATCCATCTACTTCTACTCCAACCCACCCTCTGATCCACTGACACACATTGGCACACAGAAATAAAGACGGACAGACGGCGATTCCCGCCATTCGTAAGCTTTGTGGTCTGCGTAGTATAGCTATTCTGAAGAAGAATAATAGCACTGACGAGCAGCGAAATGACGTCACTTCAAACTTCACGTCATGGCATCGTTAGTCCCACGATGCCGTGTTCATACTGACGACATGATGTTATACGTCACATATCGCAGTACTAACATTTGACGTATCATAGAATCAACTGTGCAATTTTCTTGCTGATTTTCACGAATAGGGCTTACAGGTCACAATCTGACCTAATCCTAGCCCAGGGCCGGGACAAAGAGCAGGTTTATGCAAACACTGTTTATGAAAAATCATGCGAGTATTAAAGAGAAGATAGTTTTTTTCGTAAAAGAAAAATTAAAGTTACCATAACTGTTTTACAAATGACTCCGAAAAAGTGGTGCAGAAAATTGTCTGATTTTCACACCTAGGGCATACAGGTCACAATTGACCTAATCGTACCCGATAGCCGAGACAAACTGTAGGCTTATGTAAATACCGTATACGAAAAATCATGCGATTATTAATGAGAAGACTGATTAAAAAAAAGATTCAACTGTTTTAAGATTAACCCATATGATTCGTGAAATTAATCTCCAAAACGTGAAAATATATTTCCCAAAAATTAATTATCACGCAAAATGTTCTAGAGGTACAATGCTGGTTAACAAACTCATTCAATATGTCCCTTTTATCTAGCTATATGCAAAATATCTAGTAAAAATAATAAAAAGAAAAATTACTGGTTTTTTTGTAAAACGGCCATTCAGTTTATTGCCAATGAGCACCTTAATAAAAAAAAAATCGACAAAAATCGAGATTATTCTTTTAGGGACAATATACTGAAATTTCAAGCTTGTCCGTCCTCAAACGCGGGCTTTAGTCGCTATCACACACACACACACACACCACACACACACACACACACACACACACACACACACACACACACACACACACACACACACACACACACCATCACACACACACACACACACACACACACACACACACACACGCACGCACGCACGCACACACACACACACACACACACTCAAAGGGCGCTTTGGTGCCAACAAGACGTTCTCTAGCAAGGTTTGCGTAGCTAGACGTGACGTCATTTTTATCTTGTTACTTAGTCTTTGCCACAATTTCTGCCCGCACGCCCAAAACGTCATGTGCGTGCTCCGGAATGCGCTCCAAGCAGCCCCATTTCATAGTCTACCGCATTTTCAATACGGTAGACACTAAAAGGAAACTGAAGATTTTGGCCGGGGAAAATCCCGGAACAAAACCTGATCTCGTTGCGTAGTGCTTACGTCTTATATCCCCAGTAACAAAATGTATTCGGGCCCACGACGGCCGCATTGGGCCCGCGCACAGCTGTGCGCGGGCCCAATGCGGCCGTCGTGGGCCCGAGGACCTCTGCTTACTGTGGTGAGGCAGGTCAGTGAGAGGGAAGGGAGTGGAGGGGACCAGAGAGAAATGAATCGACCAATACAGGTCAATACACACCAAGCAGGAACTGGACGAGGGATTTGTATCAGCTGTGTATACAGGGTAGGATCAAACCCTGGACTGGGATCCGCTATTTGTAATAAGACTGCATGGGTCCGCTGTTTCTCTTAGCACCATATGCTGCGGCCGAAAAATGTTTTTATTTTTAATTTAAAAAATTTTAAAAAATATTATTAATAGATGTATGTCCGGATCACGTATGCGTGAATGAAAAGAAAAGGGGAGACTGCCAATGGTAATATTTTTCGGAAGATTACAAATTAAAGAAGGTAAAAGCGCTGTCAGGGGAGAGAATTGTGCAGTATCGACCAATGATCATAGATCAAGTTTGATCGAAGCACAAATAAACCGTAACCCACAAAGTCCCTTCTATATGAGAGATGTCCTCGCTGTCAATGGTCTCTACCTTTTGTTTTTGACCTGATTCTGATGTTGAAATATCTCCTATTGAAAAAGTCTCGCAGATCTGCCAATGCGTCGGTGAGTTCTATTAGGGGCGCAGGACATACGCGTCATTGATTTGTCAAACGTCATTTGTCATGACTTAAGTTTTAGTTTTTAGGTAATTTTATATTTTACGTGATACGAGTTTCACTTTCGCTTCATAGGCTTGAGAAAATGGTGACAAAACTAGAGCTTCACGGTACAATTTCAGTCTTGCTATAATTTGTGTGAAAGCAGGTTGACTTTACCTAGCTACATAATATACTAAGTACACGGGTCACCTGCATGCTCTTCTGAAAGCGCGTCGATGTGTGTGTGCGTGTTAGTGCGTGCATGCGCGCGCGCTCCAAACATCTCCAAGAGGCATAGATCCTCATGCGCCTCATGCGCCCCCCCTCCCCCTCCCCCCCCCCCCCCCGAAAGGGAGTGTATCGCATATTGACTAGATTTCCAGCCCCTTGATGCGTGGAAATTAAGAGCAAGGTCCCCCAAGGGGGTCCAGATTGTTTAGCCGGTGTGGACTGTTTCGGTCTTGGCGACCTCGTCAGCACACCATTCGGCATACTGGTGGAAGGCATGAACTTTTGCCTACCTGCAAAGACAGCCATATTTTACTGCAGTGTAGGTAGGGGCACACATTCCATGGATCCACCTAGATCTAAATTTCCATGCACCCTATGCGAGAACCTACTAAAACGGGGGAAAGGGTTGCAGTCGATATTGTGGTAATAAATGAAAAGAAAAGGGGAGACTGCCAGTGCTAATATTTTAGGAAGATTACAAAGTAAAGAAGGTAAAAACGCTGTCAGAGGAGAGAATTGTGCAGTACCGACCAATGATCATAGATCAAGTTTGATCGCAGCACACACACACACACACACACACACACACACACACACACACACACACACACACACACACACACACACACACACACACACACACACACACACACACACACACACACACAAAAGATAGGAAAGAAGGGTGCGCTAAGTAAGGGGCTGGAAATCTAGTCAATATGCGATGCGCCCCCCCCCCCCTTTGGGGGGGGGGGGGGGGGGGGGGGCTACTATACTCACTACTTCCAGTACTTACTTAGCGCACCCTTCTTTCGTATCTTTTTTGTGTGCTTCGATCAAACTTGACCTATGATCATTGGTACAATTCTCTCCCATGACAAGGGTTTGACCTTCTTTACTTTGTATGCGTGAATGTTTGGTTCAGTTCACGGCACTTTCAGCCAATTCAGACTGGGGACACGCGCACAGCACACCACTCGTGTTCTAAATTGTTACTGATAATGAAGAGGTAGGCAGAAAACAGCTGTTGCAGTTTCAGTAAAGAGAGAGAGAGAGAGAGAGAGAGAGAGAGAGAGAGAGAGAGAGAGAGAGAGAGAGAGAGAGAGAGAGAGAGAGAGAGAGAGAGAGAGAGAGAGAGAGAGAGAGAGAGAGAGAGAGAGAGATGATGATGATGATGATGATGAAACTTTATTTTTCAACGGTAAACAGTTTTGACAGAAAACAAATCGTCATATTACAAACTTGCCGTTGCTAACATCTACAGCATAAAAAAGGGGAAACTATAAAAATATATTTACATACAAAACCCCAAAGCATCATTATATACAGAAAAAATAATAACACTCATCACACACACATACACCTATACACACAAACAAACACGAGCACACACACACACACACACACACACACACACACACACACACACACACAAAAGAGAGAGAGAGAGAGAGAGAGAGAGAGAGAGAGAGAGAGAGAGAGAGAGAGAGAGAGAGAGAGAGAGAGAGAGAGAGAGAGAGAGAGAATCAACGAATCAATGAATCAATGAAACTTTATTTTTCAACGGTTAAGGCCTTAACATCGTCATTGACAGAGCCATTTTACAAACCTGCCGTTGCTAACAACTACACATGCACATGCATATAAGTAAAAACATAATACTTGCAAACAATTGACAACACTGTTCACATAGGCAGATATACTTATAGACTCTCAGACACCCCCTCCCCCCTCCCCCCCCCCAGCCCCACTGAGAAAGAGAGCGAGAGGGAGAGAGAGACAGATGAAAATGAAAATAAAACTATTTACCAACGGATAAAGTAATTAGCACACATGCCATTTTTCGTACTTGCCTATGCTATATTACAAACAAACAAACAAACAAACAAGCAAACAAACAAACGAACAAACGAACAAACAAACAGATCGAGATACAAAAATAAGTTTAAGCACACACACACACACACACACACACACACACACACACACACACACACACACACAGACTGACAGACAGACAAACAGAAAGACAGAAAAGAATTAGTGAAGTAAAAAAAGCAATCAACACAAAGAAACAAACAAAGAAAAAACAAACAAATAAGCAAACGAGCAAACAAACAAAGAAACAAACAAACGAACGAACGAACGAACGAACAAATCAACGAACAAACAAACAAAGAAACAAACGAACATACGAATGAACGGACGAACAAACAAACCAACCAACAAAAAAAAAAAAAAAAAAAAAAAAAAAAAAAACAGAGAGAGAAAGAAAATAACTAAACAACAAACCGATTAGGTAAGTAATAAACCTAACACACAACCATCAAACATCCCACTCACAACCACGTTAAACATAATAGAAACTACGTGTAATTTCTGTTTCAAAATCGATTTTGGAGGCAATTCCAGAGCAGCAGCAGTAGCAGGACTTCCGCCAGTTTAACTCATTGTGCCCGAGGTACGAAATACAGACATTGCGGAGTTATCCTCTGATGACTGCATTACAATTCAGGAGGCAGATCGACGATGATAGTTCAAGGGTGGTGGCAGAATAGCTTGGCGCCTATAGGCGCCAAGCTATTCTGCCTCCACCCTTGAACTATCATCGTCGGGCCATATCACTGCTGTGGAGTGTCGCGGGCAGAACGAGTTAACGTCACACCAAACCACTTGTAGAGTTCCTCTGAAACCATTAGTACGTAAGCCCCATGTTAACCCCTTCGCTGCCAGCTGACGGGAAATGCGCGTCTGTACCCATTGCACGCTGACTGACATTAGCCTGACATCTGCGTGGAGAACGCTGATCACAATTAGGCGCAAAGGACACTGGACTAACAATATAAGAGATGGGTATATCCTTCCACTCTCCCCGGCAGCTAATAAAGGAGTTTAACTGGGAACAGCTCTGAGTATGGAACACATGTATGAAACACCTCTCAGCAAGAGGAACAGACTCTTATGAGTCTAAGTATCAGGGGGGTGGGGGGATTGGGGGGGTGGGTGGGTGGGTGGGTGGCGGGTGGTGGTGGAGGGTGGCGGGTGGGGTGGGGGTGGGGGGTCATCAGGATCTATACCTCTGGCGCACCAAACCACTTGTAAGAGATCCTCTGAAACGATCACACTATAAATAAACCCCATTTTAAATTGTAACCGTTTTTTGTTAGATAGGTCTATATGGGCACACACCGTAGCAAGAGGCATAGATCCCCATGAGCCCCCGCGTTGCGGCGGCTCATGAGGATCTATGCCTCTTGCACTTGGCTGGCGTTGACTGTGTCGTGACAACGAAAGGGTTAATATTACAACGACTTCTTGGTGTTTCGTCTAAATTTGTTGCCGAAATCTTGCAAGTCCTTGCCGTGTTCCGGTTGTTGATCTATTTTTTGTTTGTTTGGTTGAACTCCGGCTGAAAGCGTACCGTATATTTCCAAATAAGGTGGAATCGGTACTAAGAACAGATTTGTTCAGGGTCTCATTCCCGAAATACAAAACAGGTTGCAACCCCAAATGTCTAAACATGTCTGTTTCTAGTTCTAAATATGTCGAACTCATGATGAAAGGTCCACGCTTTAATCTCACTCCTTCCCACGTTCCCCAAAAATAAACATGAAAAGCGCATTTTAACGCATTCGAGACGTGCCGTCTCCGGATACGTGGCTTTAAGCCGCGTATTGGGAGGCGGCACGTCTCAAATGATTTAACTTATGCGTGGCCAAGCGGCCCTCAGCCCTAAGAACTGGTTTCAGTGCTAAGAACTGGTTCCAGCTCAAACAACTGATTTCAAATGATCAGGTTTAGCGCTTTACAAATTGTAAGCATTATTATTATTATTATTATTATTATTATTATTATTATTATTATTATTATTATTATTAATTATTATTATTATTATTATTATTATTATTATTATTATTATTATTACCGTTCCTAAACTATTGCATATTTAAACGAAAGAACCACGTTTTGTGTCAGTATTTTTGTCTGTCGTTTCGTTTTTTCATACTCGTGTGCACTAGACACAGAAATGTTCGAAGAAATGTTGATAAATTAGAAATTACTAGAAGACTAGAAATACGAAAATAAATTCCATAAATATTTAGTCTGACAATGCACATATATTTGAGGACAAATTATTTTTGAAAAGTTAAGAATGATATGAATAATTTGAATAATATGTCTATTTATCTGATCTGACAATGTTCGCATTTTGAAGACAAAAGAGGTCTTATAGCTACAGATGCTGTGTATTAATTCCCTTTACGCGCATACGCATTGAGACCGAGAGACTGTCAGCGAGAGAGAGAGAGAGAGAGAGAGAGAGAGAGAGAGAGAGAGAGAGAGAGAGAGAGAGAGAGAGAGAGAGGAGAGAGAGAGAGAGAGAGAGAGAGAGAGAGAGAGAGAGAGAGAGAGAGAGTGAGAGAGAGAGAGAGAGAGAGAGAGAGAGAGAGAGAGAGAGAGAGAGAGAGAGAGAGAGAGAGAGAGAGAGAGATGCCCGAGATGAAATGAAATGAAACTTTATTGAAATGAAATGAAACTTTATTTTCCAAGGATAAATGATTAGGCCATAGACCTGTTTTCAATCATGTCCTTGCTCACTCATACACCATCTCACACACACACACACACACACACACACACACACACACACACACACACACACACACACACACACACACACACACACACATACACGCACACACACACACACACACACACACACACACACACACACACACGCACACACTCACATCGGAGTAAAAGTTAATATGTACAGGAATAAACACACACACACACACACACACACACACACACACACACACACACACACACACACACACACACACACACACACACACACACATCGGAGTAAAAGGTTAATATTTACATGAATGAAAATGAAATAAAATAATTCTAATCAAAAGCAAAAACGCGGCACACACACGAACGCATGGATTCGACCCGCAGACTCGTATACCAATGTTCACCCGCCAGACATGACACACCACATGTAACATGTAGCTGAAATAGTATTTTATCTACTTCTAAGATATTTCAGCAGTTGTGTCCTGAACGTTTTGACTGAAGAGGCTGCTCTAATATCTCCGGGAATCGTGTTCCAAAACTTAGCTCCTGAATAAGACAAGGATGTCTTATAATATCTAGGCGTGGCATGGGCTCTACCAGATTGTTTCCTGGTGCTCTACTAGACTTGTGAGCGAAATGAAATATATTAGTGAGATACTTTGGCGTCTCCGAGCATGTAATTTTGCACACGAGCATCAGCTTGTTGTAACTAAATTGCTGCTCAAGTGGCAGGATATCTAGCAACTTGAATTTATCGTCCGTACTTATGACTTCTGTAGATCTGTCAACAATTAGTTTTATAGCCCTTCTTTGGAGCGAGTTCAGGTTTTTTAAGTTGGCGTCACTACTGCCATTCCAAACAGTGGACACGTAATCTAAATGTGGCTGTAAATGGGCACAATAGAAGAGCTTTCTTGTTGGTTCATCAGTGAAATATCTCAAATTTGATAACAGGAATACATTTTTAGATACTGTTTACATACTTTAGTTATATGACTCTGCCAGCACAACTTGTCGTCTATGATAATACCAAGCACGCGCTGTTCTCTGACTTGTTCAACAGGCTGGCCATCAAACGACAGCATAAGGGAAGGTGGATTCAGCTGATGCTTCTGCCTGGTTGTAACTAACATACATTTAGTTGTATCAGGGTTCGGTATCATGGAATCGTTTTTACACCATTCAGATACATCGTTCAAGCTTTTCTGTAGTGACTGAATCATACAGGTTACATTTGATGATGAAACGTCAAGTGTTCCATCGTCAGCGAAGAGGCTGCAAGTGTCATTGGGTTCAGATATATGTAAAAGAAGATCATTGATACAAATAGAAAACAATAATGGGCTAAATTTGACCCTTGTGGTACCCCGTGCTATATCACCCCTTCTACTGAGTTTGCTCCATTTACATACACGTATTGTGTACGCCCGTGCAGATATGATGTAAGAAACACAAGGGCGCCAACACTTAAGTGATAAACAGCAAGTTTTGGAATCAGTTTATCAAGATTAACTAAGTCAAACGCTTTGACAGGTCCAAAAATACTATTTATGGCGGCCAGCCGTCTGTCAACTAAGTGTATTAGTGTTGTATGACATGAGTGTTTCCGACTGCAGTGGATGAAAGAGCTTGTGTTTTTCTATGAACTGATGTAAGTGCGTATGAATATGTTTTTCGAGCGGTTTGGATGCAGTTAACAACAGGGAAATAGGTCTGAACGTGTTAGGATCAGTGAGATCTTTTGTTTTAGGCAGCGGGATTACCTTAGCTTTCTTTAAACTAGACGGAAATTTCCCTTCTTGAATACAAAGTATATATATGTATGTTAGTCACTCAGCGATATATGGCATGGCCATCTTGAAGACAACGCTACTAATACCATCATGGCCAGATGTACCTTTATTCTTTAATGATGAAATGTTTTTCCCCACGTCATGAACTGTTAAGAGCGGAACAGTGAATGAGGTGTCAGGACTGAGCCTTTCTGCGCAGAACGTCTTTAACTTTTCCGACACAACAGGTGAATGATCGGGGGACGTATTCTTAAGTAATGTACTGGCAGTGGAAAGAAAATGCTGATTAAACACATCAGGCGATATTTGTGTACATTGTGCGGTATTTTTTAGACCTCGTAAAAGCATTTAGCGCACGCCACACATACACTATCTTTTTTGCCGTCCATAAGACGATGAAAATGCGATCTCTGAGCTTTTCTTACTAAGTGTATTACATAATTTCTGTGTTTCCTGAAAGCTGCAAAATCTTTGTTTCGTTTATGTTCATTTCTGACTTGCAAGGTAACCGTGATTTCCTTACTTAACCAAGCAGGAAGTTGGGGGTTCTTTACCCTTTTCTCTCTGAATGGAGCATGTTTATTTAGAGCACCAAGGAACAATCTGTACCACTCACTCAGAGCGTCGTCAGGGTCATTATGGTGATAGGCCATATCAAATGGCGCGTGACTCAGATCATAAAGAAAAGCATCCCTGTTAAAGTGTTTAAGCGATCTGTATCTAATGGTGGTGTGCTGGTGCTTTCGGAAAGAATTATCCGATTTTAAGATCAAGCAGCAGCACACAGGGTAGTGATCGCTAATCCCTACCTGGGGCACTTCTACTCCCACCACCCTTGACTTACTGGTCGTGTAGACGTGATCGATAAGGGTGGAGGAAGTATGACTAACACGGGTTGCTGTTCTAAGTAACTGTTTCAACCCAAACATAGAGATAGAACACTCCCAGGCTGGGGAGAGAGAGAGAGAGAGAGAGAGAGAGAGAGAGAGAGAGAGAGAGAGAGAGAGAGAGAGAGAGAGAGAGAGAGAGAGAGAGAGAGAGAGAGAGAGAGAAACACCCCCCCCCCCCCTCACCCAACCCAACCCATCTGCAAGAGGCATATATTCTCATGAGCCCTTGCAGTATGCAGGGACTCACGTGAATCTAAGCCTCTTGCTGACCTTGATGGTACTTCCGCCGTTCCTCAAATCGCCGGCGTCAAGCAGTGTTACTCCAAATACTGTCCGCCGAAACAACAGAAGGTGTGGCGTGGCAATAGAGAAAAAGAGAGAATGCAAAAACCCGGCTACAACCTCGCCCAATCCCAAGCGACCGTCTCTAAGTCTTTATCGCAACGGTTGTCGTCGATTCGCTACCGCTATCGGCGGTAGCGAAACAAGGGAGACAACCATTTTCTTAGTCTGTCTCCGCGCGGTTGAAGTGCATAGGGTTAAACCCGCAAAACTTCCTACTTCTGACGATCTCAGATGTATTACTGAGGCACTGCTTCTCGATCTTGTGTCTGGAAGGAAGAATGTGTATCTGTGTCTTATCGCCCATGTTGATGAATAGCGAGATTTTCCGTGTAATACAATGACAATCTCGCTTTTCACGAAGAACAGACTGTCTTTTGTCTTTACATGGTACCCCCTCAGTAGCAACAAATCTGCGGGCCCATGACGGTCGCCGGAGGTGAGCCTGAGCACAGCCGTGCGCGGGCCCATTGCGGCCGTCGTGGGCCCGCGGTTCTTTCTTTTTTCTTTTTTACTGGGAGATGGCATTCATTCTGCTAGGTTTCTCATCTACATCATTTGATGTATGTATATTTCTCCTCAGGTTACAGAATCAGGCTGTATCGTCGCCAGATTATGGTCAATGTAACTCCGTGAACTCTGCCGTGGAACGCGTTCGCCACCGCGTTCGCGTATTGACTATTTTGCGTGCAGTACATGTAACGGTTCCAGAGAGCCCTATAGCTCGCACCTTCTTCAGTCACTCTCTCACTCACTCGCTGGACTTGAAGGAGGTTAGTCGCTATAAGCTGGTTTCTTCTCTGCTAACACTGACTCCAGGTTTTAAACTCTTTTGACACAGGAAAACCATAGACTGAGAGTTAGATTAACTGAAGATTTCAGGTTAGATTGATCACAAACTCCAAGTTAGACAAATCGTAGAGAAAAGTCTCCATGTTTTAAGTCCAAAAGAAAAAGTAGAAGAAAAAAATAAAAGTAGCGAAGCTTAAGAAAAGCCAGGGTAATTATTTTCAAAGAGCAAATAAGACGAGAGGGCGAGTGCAACACTTTCCGTGGCAGAGAGCGAGGTTGGCGCAACAAACTTCAACCTTTGAAAAAGGTAAAATGTCGACTTCTTAACCCTTTCTTTTTTAACCCTTTACGTGTCCGCTACCGACAGGCAAAGGGTTAATTTTGTAATGCAATAGAACATATTTGGAGCAACCACCTTTTAAGCAAGAAAAAATAATGTGGTCTTAAAAGACGAAACTGTCTTAAAGAGCAAAAGGTGTCACTTGTCTTTAAAGACCCTCATTTAGGTGGCCAAAGCCATTTAAATGACGGTCTTTAAAGACAAGAGGTCTCTCCTAATGGTGGTCGTTTAAACGGGTAAAATTTCGACTTCTTCATTTTGTAATACAGTAGAACGGTTTTCTTTTCAGCATCCACCTTAACCCTTATCATTCGGAATACACCAGTGTGTGAAATAAGTGTGACTAAAATAGTTCAAGGGTAGTGCCAGAATAGCTTGGCGCCTCTAGGCGCCAAGCTATTCTGGTACCACCCTTGAACTAAAGCAATTGGTCTATATCCTTAGCCGTAAGTACTATAATGCAGCTCTCATATTATGGCAGTGTACAAATTTGAAGCTTTTAGCCTGAGTATGATATGGGTTAGAAGACAAGACTGTTTTGAAGGGCGAACAGTGTCACCTGTCATTAAAGACCATTATTTAGGTGACTAAAGCCACCTAAATAGATAGATAGATAGATAGATAGATAGATAGATAGATAGATAGATAGATACTGTTTATTGCCTTAAGAACATAAAGCATAGGAATGTGTGTTGGTGTCGTTACAATTACAAACATGACAGTCAACAATACCAATAAAAAAAAAATTAATACTCTATCACACAAATCCAATGCCCAGCACACACTGTAAAAACTTTAAAACTAAACAACTAATATCACAAACCAATGCGTACCGTACACACCCACGCTCATCTTCCACACACACACAAACACACACGCCTATTAATCTAGGCAATCGAAATTAATTAAAGATATATCGTTTAAGAAGAAAACAAAATATCTTAGAGTAAATGTCACTATTTTAGTGATTACAGTTGGATGTAAAGCTGGTTATATATCATAAGACTAGGCTTATACTGATATACACTATTCTCTCAACCGTTGGGGGCGCGCCCTGCCGGGGGGTGGGCTTTAACAATTGGGTTATCTCTCATAATGGTGACCACTCAAAACAGGCACAATTTAGACATCTTAATTTTGTAATACAACAAAACCTGTTTTAGGCAACCTTCAGCAAACGTTTTAGGCAACCTTCAGCAAACGTTTTAGGCAACCTTCAGCAAACGTTTTAGGCAACCTTCAGCAAATGTTTTAGGCAACCTTCAGCGAACGTTTTAGGCAACCTTCAGCAAAAGTTTTAGGCAACCTTCAGCAAAAGAGTGGCCTTGAAAGACAGGGCTGTGTCGAGAGAAGTTTTGAAGGGCAGATGGTGTCACCTGTCAATAAAGACCATCATTTAGGTGGCGACAGCCACCTAAATGATGGTCTTTAATGACAGGTGATCTCTGATAATGGTTGCAGCTCAAAACAGGTTTTGTTGTACATGGAACTGCGAATCTCTCTCCTTTGTGTGTACTGACCAGCCTTCAGAATACTGAAGTTTGTTGCGTGGGTTTTATAGCTCGACGTACGGCAAATGATTGGCGAATATTGCGTTTCCCTGGGAAACGCTATCAATGCCTATAAGGTATCAGGCGGGTTTTAAATTGTGCTTGTTTTTTTAATCTGTTTTCTAACTCAGCTATGACAAATTTAAATAATGGAAATTGGATTTTTAACTTGAGTACGATAATTATACGTGATGCGCGCACGAAGGCATACGAGGCACGGTAAAGAATCTTTACAACAATAATAATAATAATAATAATAATAATAATATAAAATAATAATGATAATTATGCCGGTCATTACATAGGATTTGGTGAATCGGCTCAAAGCGCCGCAAACAGAACTCAGCACGCTCGCTCACATGAAACACTCTCATTCACTGAGACGCTAAACACCATACGCGACGAACACATGCCATTCACACTCTTCATTTCTTAATTTGATCTACACTAACAATAATGGAGAAAAGACGCATACAACTTACGCATCTGATCAAGAGCAATTTCCAAAGCGAATGCAGCGTAAATAAAGAGTTTCTCTGTAAGAAAAAAAAAATGGCTTTCAAAGAGAATCTTTCTTTACAAACAGTGAGCATAACGAGATGGCGTACAGTGCTCTGTAAAAACTTCTCAATAGAATCATATTTGCTCTGTACCGCTAATCGCCATTTTAAAATTGTTATTTCTATTTCGTGAAATGTCAAAACTGCTAAATGGCAAAAAAAAAAAGAAAAGAAAAAAAAAGAAAATATTTATATGATTATTTTTTAGAAACGTTTTTCATACTCGCGCCTGGCTTTCGAAATGCCAAATTTATTTAAAGGCGCACCTACTAACGTTTTCGTATTTTTTATGCGTTGTTAACACTTTTTACCTCAAGTGCGCAAATTGTGGTGGCACCTAAAGACTATGTACTGAAGGCACCAAGCTAATCTGGCATTACCCTTGAATTATCATGGTCCATCCATCTCCTGCTGAAGTGCGGCAGGGCTAAATGGGTTAATGTCTCGTTAGCTTGCAAGAGGCGAGTACTCAATAAACATGCCGACGTCGGGCCACTGCTCGTGCAGTGGGCAGCATGACTTTGGAATGATTGTCACGTCAGACGCCGCCCGCGACACGACTTATGTTCTGTCGACTACATCGTCGCATCTTGTGTTCATAATAAATATATATTTTTAGAGGGAAAATTGAAATTGTCTTCTGGAACGTAACGCAAAAAATAATTCAATAGAATGCAAGAAGTACGTGCGTATACGTGCATTTTAGTGTTACGTTTCAATTTGCGCTGTCGTAGGCGAATGGGTTGTTTTTGAATAATACTGTCGTTGGTCAGTGCCGAGAAAATTTGAACAGAACACAACCCACCTGCAAGAGACATAGATCCTCATGAGCCCCCCGCAATAGCGGGGGGCTCATGAGGATCTATGCCTCTTTCTGAAACTACTTTGTTTCCATGCTCTTTTGACCGATCTTAGGCATTGGATTTACGCTGATCGTAAAAACACAGTCCCTGTCCACTGGCAGTGAAGGGGTTAAAATGAAAAAAGAAAAGAAAAGAAAAATGGCCTGTTTGTGTGAATTAATTGGCTGTATTCTGTGCGTCAAAAAGATTTCATCAAAAGTTATTGACTCGACAGATTTCTTGTGATGCTTTTAGTAAGGAGGGGATCCACGGACCGACGTAACAAAGTTATAGAGCTGACGTTAGCCTGATGTAACCCGCAGCACGTCTGTGCACTAAAGGCCGGCTTCGGTCCGTGGACATTTTGCTCTCCTGCTTCTGGTCAGATTCGCCGTTTTGAAATAACCAGCGAATTAAAACAACAACAAAAACAAAACAAACAATCTCAATCTACTGTTTAAAGAAAGAAAAAATAAAAGGAAAGGGGGGAAAAAAAAGAAAAAGAAAAAAAAAGGAAGCCCGTTTGTACAGTGAAACCTAAGTAAACAAAAGACATTAACTCATCTTTGATGGAAATCAAGTACAGTAGAACCTGTTTTCAGCACCCGCCTTTCTTTTTGCAAGAAAAAAGTAGCCTTAAAAAAGTACTTTTGCAAAAGTCATGTTGAAAGGCAAAACGTGTCATCTGTCATTAAAGACCATCATTTAGGTGGCTACCGCCACCTAAATGGTGGCCTTTAATGCCAGGTGACCTCTTATTCAGGTGGTCGCTCAAAACAGGTCCTGCTGTAGACATAAAAAATAATTCTTGACGTCTTTATACAATTTCTAAGCATGATTTCGATTCCTGTTGATTACAATATTGAAACGTACCGGCTTTCCGAGATTTCCGTACGTTTTGTGTCTTCAGTTACAATGTGCTGGTCTGCGAGTTTGGACGTTAGGCCGTAGACCGCAAGGTCTAAAATCACAGACCAGCACACACGAAATTGTCTCCACAAAATGGGGAAACGATGAATAATTAAAAAGCAACGTGACTTTTGCTAAAGAATTGCGATATGAATACTGGATTTGACGTAAACTTGTCGAAGATCGCGAAGATTGCTAATGGTTTGACCAGTCTGGTCTTAATGAGTACTGTAAGCAAGAAGTAGCAGCACGATGCATTATACAGTGATAATTTAAATATAACAATCAGATTATTAACAAAAAATCACGAGATGAGCATGATCTCTGAGGCAAACCTTTTTGTTTTAAAATTGAATTTTATTATTAAAAAATACTCTTGCGTTCACAATGCTCATAATCAAAACAGTTTTCAACCTTTTTTTTAAAATTTTGATTTTGTAGTTGATGTGTTGAATGACTTGCGTCCTAATGCTGAGAAAGCGTTCTCTTCTCTGATTTTGGAAAAAGACAGTATGTCCATTTTCGTGAAGAGCAAGATTTTCATTGTTATGCAATGCGAATCTCGCAGTTCACAAAAATAAACGTACTGGCTTTTTCCATCACAAGGCAGTTCTTGTAGACACAACTGTGTATATACAGACGTGTGATTTTGATCCGTACGGTCCAAAATTAGCCCATCACACATTTAGCTCCGACGCACTACAGCAGGAGATGAATCGACCATGATCATTCAAGGGCAGTGCCAGATTAGCTTGGCGCCATCAGGCGCCAAGCTAATCTGGCATTACCCTTGAAATGACCTTCTTTTAGTCTGGCTATCTGTATTTTGTATTCTCTCCGCCGTGAGGAAGGCTTAATCATCTGCTCGGGGTTGAACCAAATGGCAAACTAACTAACCTGAATTGTCCTGGTCGATCCATCCCCTTTAACGGGTACATAGTCGTTAGATGACACCTCCAAAATGCAGGGAATTTAGGCTAAATGGGTTAAACCGTACAGTTGGGAAATATGTTTTTCCAGGATTTGTATCGATTTACAGCGTATCTGCTGTTTCACAGTAGGACGTAATGGCTTCTTGTAAATCAATAACAGCTCAGTTTTCACCGCAGCCTGCAGATAAGGCGAGACGAGTACGATCGGTACGGGGTTTAACTCATTCAACCCGGCGCACGTATTTCCCAAATTTTGGGAGGCGTCATCTAACGACTATGCACCTGTTGCAGGAGATGGATCGACCATGATAATTCAAGGGTAGTGCCAGATTAGCTTGGCGCCGATAGGCGCCAAGCTAATCTGGCACTGCCCTTGAATTATCATGGTCGACCCATCTCCTGCTGTAGTGTGTCAGGGCTGAATGAGTTAAGCTTGGTGTTTCAACATGCGGTACGATGCTCTAGCGATGCTGCACAAAGTATCAATGGTGACCCGCTTGTTTCTTTCTTAAGTATTCAATCAATTCAGAACAGAACATATTGTTTCCTTAATCTCACTGGGGGAAACATAATTTAACAATTTATACGTACTGAGGGAAACAATTTATACGTATACCACTCGCAGAGCATTATTAGGGGTTAAGAAACAATGTGAGATTTACCTAACAACGAAATTTGTAGCCCTAGCGACCGTGACCTCATATCTGGCGCCCATGGCATCATCAATCTTGTCGTCTCCACCTGTTTTCTGACCCCAGTAAGCAAAGGACCTCGGGCCCAGAACGGCCGCAGCGGGCCCGCGCACGACAGTGCGGCCGTCCTGGGCCCCAAGACGTGTTGCTACTGGGGACGATCTATGTCTCTCGTTAGTTAGTTAGTTAGTTAGTTATTTGGGTTTAACGCCGAGCAGGCGACTAAGGCCATCTCACGGCGGTATGTCTCTCGTTAGGATGAATGACGTGGCGGTCTGTGTTATTAGTACGGGAATGTGCACATACTTCATTCTTATCTCAGCACTTGGCACTGCAGAAGAGACACCTAAGATTCTTTTCGCGAAGCATGCTTTAGAAGTTAAAGAAGGTGTCCTGTCTGATGGAAACAACCGCGTCCACTTTGAAAGCCGTTTTCAACCCATAACATGTAAGTAGGAGGAGGAACGTTGTACACACTGCTTACGCTGTCGTCGGTTACGGAGTATTTTTTAACCCTCGGGTACTTGTTTTGGGCGAAATCCCCTTCGCTAAAGCTCGCGCCAACAAAGAATACCTTCGCGTGAAAATACTCTGTAACCGGGCGCTCGACCCTTATTGTCTAAATACTGTATGTACAGCGGTAATCGGTGACATCACTTATTGGTCGTTTGAGTGCACGTTTTTCGCAGATATCTCTGCAAAGACCCACTTTTGTATTCCAATCTTAGAACAGATATCATTCAGTGACAGTTGACTGATACGATTTACTTTTACCTCATTCAGCCCTGACGCACTACAAGCTAATCTGGCACTACCATTGAATTATCATGGTCGATCCATCTCCTGCAATGGGTGCATAATCGTTAGATGACGCCCCCAAAATTTGGGAAATGCGTGCGTTGGGCTGAATGAGTTTAAGAAACTCAAAGAAAGTGTCAGTTTTGCTGTACTGTTGTAAAGATTCGGAATTTCTTTTTACATTACATGACTGATTTTACATCCCTAAATGGGCCCCAGATACATTAAACCCAGTATAAGAAAGATTCATTTTCACGAGAATTTGCCAAACTTGCAAACCCGAAACAGCTCAGGCATACATGAAGTCTGCACTCTTGACCTCGATATTGAAATCTGCCGGGGCGCTATTTAGGGTATTGACAATGGCTTGTTCTTGTCTTTTGACCCAAATTTTTACGACTTTAATAGCAAAATCGACAAATCATAGGAGTTCAATAATAAAAAAAATATTTCATATTAGGTCATTTGGCACTAAATGATATTTGTTCTCAAAGTGGTACAGAAAGATCTTTCTTTGCGGCGATATTTGGCAAAAACATTGCGCGTTCCGATGTCAAACGGCCTATAAAATAAAAAGAGTGTACCCGCACACGTTTGGTGTACGATTGATAAATGGGTGAGACGCCGCGAGTACAATAATTATGTGTTATTATGTTTAATGATGCTTTTCATCACTCAGTTTGATGTTTATGATCGAGTGCGTAAATTTTAATGCCGTTCGTCAGTTTTGTTGCTATTGACTGTATTTCAGTAGAGGTTAGTCCAAAATCAGAATCAGATCAAAGAGAACAACTATACAAATGCAAGAGACATAGATCCTCATGAGCCCCCGCAACTGCGGGGGCTCATGAGGATCTATGCCTCTTGCTGAGACCACATTGTATTCTTCTTTCTTGGACGGTGTTGGCTTTTATTCGTTGAATGAACCACGATTTCAGATAATAATAATAATAATAATAATAATAATAATAATAATAATAATAATAATAATAATAATATAATAATAATCCTCTTCTGAGTAAATAAAATCAGTAGGTTAAGTCCCTTTATAGTAAGGACGTCCACGCAAATATAAAGGGACAAATTTCGCCGGATGGCTTCGAGCACTGCGGCATGCGTCCTCGCAGTAGTCATACTGTTAACACCGGATACTGCCTCAAATTTGGGATGTAAATGGGGCAACTCCCCAAGCAAGAGGCATATATAGGAGGATATACGCTTCTTGCAGATAGAGCGGGCTGACTAAATCAAATGAATGGACGAAGTTCATGCAGTTTTTGACCTGTTGATGTGACATATCCGGTCAAAAAGTTGCAGGCTCTTTCTCTGGACAGGCACAGGCATAGGATGTGCTATTTTCTACTACCTCTGTTATAGAAGTGATCAATTACGTGGATAACATTCTACGCCTGTGCTCGAGAGGGAACTGGGGGAGCCGGTGGTAGAGCGCTCGACTTTCATTCGAAAGGTCCCGGGTTCGAATCCAGCTGTTCAGACCTTATATTTGGTGCCCCGTCTTTGAAATCACCTTCGTGTTTGACAAAACACGTTACGCCCTAAACGTTTAACTGTTTTCACTCCTGCGATTCAGGTCAACCTCAGTCTATAACGCGGTATAGGGAGCCATTACAAATCAGACCGCATATTTCGCTATCGCGATATTGTAGTGCTAAACTAACAGATTTGTGACGAAAATCGCTTGGTAAGCAAACGGTCCTCGAGCTGACGTCAGCCTTAGCTGGCCTGCGCACGAACGTGCGCGGGCCCGCTAAGGGTTACGTCGGCCCGGGGACTTTTCGCGATGCCTCAACCCACCATGTCTACAAGAGGCATAGAATTTCATTTGCTCCAACTGCTCCTCATATCGAGGACGTCATTTTATGTTTAACCCCTTCCTGGCGGGTGGACCCAGGTTGTGTTTCTGAAATCTTTCTAAAATTCACGCCAAAAGACTAAATCTGTTCCAGGGTAGATGCAAACAGGTATCAGCAAGAGACGTAGAACCTCATGAGCCCCCGCGACTGCGGGGGCTCATGAGTATCTATGCCTCTTGCAGTTGGGTCGTGTTATCTTTGTCTCAGCCGTGAAGGGGTTAAGCGCACGAAAGCGCACAGATGCACAGACCCACGCGCCACAGGACGGTCTGACAGTGAATTTATTAATGGCAAAAGCACCAGACACAATCACTTTTGGCGTCGTTGACCTGCATCGTTTGCGCAGATAGAGCGGAAGCGTAATAATTTACTGAGGGACATGTTTACAGGCGAGGTGGTCCTCGGTTCTGAACGCTACTGATGTAGGCTACAGATTGGAATTGTTTTCTGCAGACTGGATGTGTGCTGGTCTGTGATTTTGAACTTGAGGAAACTTGAGTCGTAAGGTCCAGAATCACTGACCAGCACAGAAGTATTTGGTCTCGTGCGTCTGACCTGAAGAAGAGGTAAATAACCCGGAAGTTCTTCACTCCTGTTACACTGCAAGCACTTGGCCGTAGCAGACAGCACACGATGAAACCTAAAAATCGCGGAACAGCACTGCAACAACAATAGCTAAATTAATTTGTTTTCATCCCTGTGTCACACGACCAATTATTTTAGCGCAACCCGTACCATGTGACCTTGTAGCGACTAATGGTGGTCTTTTTGTAACCCTTTTGCTGACGCGTCTTGGATGCCAGTTTTGTTCTATAAAAAGATCACCCAAAACGTTCTAAAGTGCAAAGTTAGTTAATGTTGTTCGAAAAACAGGCACACTACTGTAGACGGCAACGTCATGAAAGATTTTAAATTACGTCATAAGTCTATGTATATTCCTTCGACTTTAGTCATGTCTGGCGTGATCCAGGTCGGAAGATTTCTTCTTGATTTCATTCACGAAAATAGTGGAGGACTAAAAACAAATACGTTTGGGTAGCAGGGGTTTGCTGCACGGACCCGTGTAGACCTTCGGGAGGTCAAAGGAACAAGTACTCCTTAGGCCTTCGGCCTTTGGGGTACAATGTTTCCTTTGACCTCCCTTAGGCCTACACGGGTCCGTGTAACAAACCCCTGCTGCCAATAGCTTATAATCTCCTAGGCCGGCAGACGAACTGTTACATGTATGTTGCTTTGGAAATTGATTTTCGTGTTGAGATTTATGTTGTCATTTGTAACCCCAATTGATAACGAACAAAAAATACAATTCCTGATCTGGTTGTGGTTGTGAATACTGAACCATATCAATCAGAAAACTAGCAAAATGTCCAGCATTGTCATGTCGCGTGAAGACACGATATTCCTCAAAGAGAAATCTTTATCCACTTCACTGCCGAGAACAAGTTATACAACAATTAATCCAACTGCAAGGGACATAATTCCACATGAGCCCCAGTGATTGCGGGGGCTCATGAGGCTCAATACCTCTTACTGAGACCAATTTGTATCCATGTTTCTTGAACGGTTTTGGATTTTGGTCGTGGAATGAGTCAAGATTTCAGAAACGAAAATGTTATAAAGTGTACGTACAGTGGCTGGGAAGGGGTTAATTTGTAAAAAAGAAAGGCACGTTAAATTGCCAAAATGGAAAACAAAATCAGACGAAACTAATCGTTATCAACATAATTCGAATAAAAAAATACGGAGCGGAGCCAAAAAAATAAAAAGAAGAAAAAAAAAAAACAACCCCGCAGCCCCCCCCCCCCCCCAAAAAAAAAAAAAAAAACCCCAAAAAAAAACAAAACAAACCCCAAACAAAAAAACAACAACAACAAAACCAACAACAAACAAACAAACAAACAAAAAACAACAACAAACAAACAAACAAAAACAAAAGAAAAAACAACAACAACAACAACAAACAAGCGAGTAGAAGATAAAATTAATGAAGGCACAACAGTCGGCTATGCAAAATTTGAATAAATAAATAAAAGCCACCAAACGACACCGGCCATTACCGCTACAACGATAACCATGACTTCTGAGACGACACTAATAATAATAATAATGATAATGATAAACAACAATAATCATAATTATAATAATAATACCACCACCAATCGTCATAATGATAATAATAACAATAATATAAAATAATAATAATGTAATAACAATAATAACAACACCACCACCAATAATAATGAGATTAATAATAAGATTAATAATAATAATAATAATAATTGTTGACATTGACAAGCGAAATGACGACATGAAAACCTATCCAATCCGACACTTCTTACCGCTGCATGGTCTCGAGGGAGATACGGATGCCAACTGCTACAACGACTTACATAATTACAGCTAATATCATTCATCTGTTTGTTTCAGAGCTATGGGGCCCGCCATTGAGATGTTGCTAGCTGTGCTGTGCGCCCTAGGGGTAGGGTCCGTGTGGTCCACTCCCTTCCTCGTGCTCAGCCCATCCCGACTGGAACTCGAGCCTTTCGTCTCTGGTGCCGCCAGGTTCCGCAGGCAGGCAGCCTTCCCTGGCACTGGCACGGTATGGTGCGAGTCTCACACTGGTTGTCTGAAGCGTTAGCCATTAAGAAAAAAACCTGGGGCCGACGTCGGCCGCAGTGGGTCCGCGCACATCAGTGCGCGGGCCCACTGCGACCGACGCCAGCCCGAAGACCTTTGCTTACTGTGGAGTACATCGAGGGAGACAGCCAGTGTTACCAAGTGAGCAAAAGGTCTGTTACTTGGTAGTCGTAGTCGTACGATACAATCACACCAGACGCACGCACGTAGGGATCTTGTAAAAAACTCTTCACTCAGCTGCAACTCGTCACACATGTGCACAAGGTTGTAGACCACACGGGAGTAACAGTTCCAACCAAACTTAATTCGCACGATGCAATCTCAGCACAACGCATCCACAACTGCATCCGCACGTTGGTACGCTGTCTCATACAATGCATCCACAATTCTGATACACTGCGTCTCACATACAATGCACCAACACTGATACACTGTCTCCTCTACAATGCATGAACACTTTTGACACACTGCGTCTCTCATACAATGTACATAGTCCACAAGCTAGGAAGGGCTACCGTGCACACCCCCCCCCCCCCCCAGTACTCAATAAGATGGGTTTCAAAGTGTTCCTTAGTATGTCCTGAGATGTTTAAGCCATGTTCCCCGAAAATCCTTCGGAACACACCAGAGATATAGCCGATGGCGCAAGGGTACCCCCATTCACACTCTTCGCAGGTGCTAAAATGAGGTTGAGAAACATTTTTCTCTAAATAAATCAGAATTCATTCCAGAAACCCAAATCAGGCAATATTATGTCAAGGCACACCTTCTGCATCCTCTGCAAAAAAACAGAATGAAAAAATATTGAATCTCTGGCTCACAGTGAAGGTATTTGTGCACCCATTAAACGACCATTTCCGCAAAATCGCAAAAAAAGACAAAAATAATGTGTCGGATGCCTTCAGACATTTTCTATAGCACTGACAGTCCATTTTCAGGTTTACATCATTAAAACAGGATGTCACAATTATTATAAACTTTACTAGGTGATGCTGTGATCCCTGTGAGTGCCACAGTGGTTGATTTTGTATCCCTACCCCCAAGTTGTAAAAATACACAAAATTAATTAGAAAAAATTGCTTAAGTTATTCCATTTTATTTTGACCTCTTTTTACTTATTAAGTTTCAATAATGTGAGCATAAAGTGCAAGAAAATAAGTTAAGTCGTCATCCTTTACGGTACATTCGTGGTGAATGATAACTTTTTCCCCATTTAAAATTGCCGAATTGGGAAACGTATGTCGTTTCCGGTGCCCTCAGAAATTTTGTATACAACTGATAGGTCTTTGTTAGGTTTTATTGGTTAGGATAGAGTACCACAGTTACTCCCAACCTGATTTTGTGATGCTATGATGCATTTAGGTGCCACAGTGGCTGAATCTGCTGCCCTACCCCCATTTTACCAGTACGCAAAGTAACGCAAAATAATCATAAAAATTGCTTACGTCATACTCCTCTGTTTAAATATTTTTTGTTGCCAGTTTTGTTAAAGTATGCATATTGAGCATAACAAGTTGTGATCATTTCATTAATTTCAATCTAACCCATCAATTTAATTGTAACTATTTTTAACTGGCTGGTCTTTTAGGTGATATTTTACTTAGCGTAAGGCAGGTCTAGTAAGGTCTCCCCTTTTCCTTTCATTTATTTTCATCTAGAAATGTGTCAATATGAATGCGTAATAAAGTTTCATGGTTCCTAATAGCCAAAACAATGTTATCAAAAATACTTAGTTTCCACATGTCGACTACGAGATCTCCACTTCCACCTTCTGCAACGTTCAATTTTGTATGGCCGTCTTTAAATCTTATATTGTTCTGGCTGCCAATAAGTGAGCTGTCAAGAGCTAGGCAGCATGTTTTCAGAGTTTGGTGTATAGGGGCGTGTCTTCTGGTCAGAACTGCCAGCAGACCGCTTCTGTGTATGGACATGTTTGGAGAATGTGTAAGGAGACTGATTTTCTACGCCAAATTCACATAGGGCTGTTTCCGCATGACCCAATCTCACGAGGTGAGTCCAGCAGGGTCCTTACGGTCTGTGAACATTTGTGAAAGTTGTTAAAAAATGACAAGGCTTTTTCAGGGCCCTGGAAAGTCTGTCAATTTCAGTCCTTTTCCTTAAAGTCTGTAAAAGTTTGTACAAAATTACAACGTGCTGGCAGACTTTTGTCTACTTTTTTTGTTTTTTTCTCCCCCAATTTGTGACTATTCCATTGAAAACGATCATGCTGACGCTTGTTGCAAGTGATCTATATTTAGCTCTGATCATAAAGTGACTGCATGGCCTTTCTGCCGAACATTCTGATTGGTTGTTTACGCTTCTACCGAAGTCCGCCATTCGCTAAGCGTTCTTTTATTTTGGTATCTCTTCATGCATTAGGCACGGAAGCTTCAAATAATTGCTGATACAGAGTGATCTGATTAAAGTGTGTAAACCTTCAGGCTTCAATTTGGGTTTGTGAAACGTTCCTGCTTTTCTGTACGGACCCAGTCCAGAGTAAGCAGTGCGTAGATGAAAGATAGTGGCCTGGCTCTCCCTGTTCAGCTTGTTGATGTCATCTGCCCACAGGCTGCAGCCGCCATTCTGCTGTTGCCAATCACTTTGTTGTTGTAGTGTCTCCATTCCCAGCTAGTCCAGAATGCACTGGAATCCACTGCAGCACTATTTTGTGGACAGGGCATCCAGTCTATCTTGAAGCTTCCTGGTGAGATCAGTGGATCAAGCTGCTGCCTTTCCTTAGCTAGTGCTCTGCTGCTGTGTTGAGCACCTGCAGATCTGTACGATAGTTGGAGCTGCTGCCACCAGCTGGTAAGGAGAGGGAGGTAGTAGTGCGGTCTGCACAACAGATGTACACGCCACTTCCTTCATTCCGCATGGCATCTTATGTGGTATCACAGCTGCTGTGAGGGTAGCGCTTGTGCACAACCTCCAGCAAGATGGCTTTGTGCAGTGCCGCGACCTTTGGCAAAGAGTCCTGGAACATTGTTTATGTTGTCTTGAAGGCTCTTTCGAGATGTCCAGGTATCTGAAGGGAGCTGTTCACACATCTTTGGGCTTGGTTCCAGGACGTCAGTGTTAGCCCTTTGCAAGACCTTCAATTGGCGGTTTAGATTTGGGCGGTTCAGATTTGGACATTTCTGACGGTTCTTGGTCTGCTCCTGTAGTCTCCCATGCTGTCGGTGTTTAGTAAGTTTCTTCATCGTGTGTGCTGTTCTGTATTCCAGTGGCTCCAATGTCCTCCATTTCCTAAATTGGGGTGCTCCAGATGGCTCTAAGAATGTCACTGCATCATGAGAATGATCTATGTTCTGCATCTTGTCAAGCCTGGCTTTTTGGGTTTTGCAGGCAGTGTTTCATGTTGTCGATGTATCTTGGTACCGCACAACTGGTCTGACCGAGCAGGTGTTTGCTTGTGCCAGGATGCTGTAATTTGCGCCAATGTGGTCCCCACCAGTTTCTTCATCAGAGACTTCTTTTTTTTTTTGCAGCTCTAGCTTCCATGGCTTCAATATGAGGCCTCCACGTGAATCCAGTAATTTATTTGTTGCCAGTAAAGTTGGCCTGTCTGTCTTTGATACTCGAAGGTCTCCAGTTTTGAGGTGACCTCTTCCGTCTGATTGAAAGAGATGGTCTAGCTCAGTTTGAGTGGCCTCTTTCAGTCCAGCTGCTGACTCTATTGGCAACATCCTGGATTCTGGAGGATGCTATTTCTTAATGTTTTCTGAAGGATGCTATTTCTTTATGTTCTGCTGCTGCTCTCCACACTGCAAAGTCATCCGCATGGAGGATGTTCAAGACGAACCTTGGTACTGTTGTACTGATGTCATTAATGTAGACCAAAAACAGCATCAGACACAACATCTCCCTGAGGTACACCTTCCCCGAGTTTGACAAGAGTGCTGAATGTGCAGACGATAGAAGCTTCAGCGGGAGCCCCTGTTAAGCATGCCTTAAATAAAAAGAATTACAATTAAATTGATGGGTCACATTGAAATTAATGAAATGATCACAAATGTTTATGCTCAATATGCATATTTTGTTAAGAAAACTGGCAACAAACATATTTAATCAGAGGAGCAATTGTTATGATAATTTTTCGTTCCTTTGCGTACAGGTAAAATGGGGGTAGGGCAGCAGATTCAGTCACTGTGGCCCCTAAATGCATCACAGCATCATAAAATCAGGTTGGAAGTAACTGTGGTACTCTTTCCTAAACAATAAAACCTAAAAAAGACCTATCAGTTGTATACAAAATTTCTGAGGGCATCAGAAACAACGTACGTTTCCCAATTCGGCAATTTTAAATGGGAAAAAGCTATCATTCACCACGAACATACCGTAAAGGATGTCGACTTTCCTTATTTTCTTGCACTTTATGCTCACATTATTCAAACGTAATAGGTAAAGAGAGGTCAAAATAAAATAGAATAACTTAAGCAATTTTTTCGAATTAATTTTGTGTATTTTTAAACTTGGTGGTAGGGATACAAAATCAACCACTGTGGCACTCACAGTAATCACAGCATCACATAGTCAAGTTTATAATAATTGTGACATCCTGTTTTAATGATGTAAACCTGAAAATGGACTGTCAGTGCTATAGAAAATGTCTGAAGGCATCCGACACATTATTTTTGTCTTTTTTTGCGATTTTGCGGAAATGGTCGTTTAATGGGTGCACAAATACCTTCACTGTGAGCCAGAGATTCAATATTGTTTCATTCTGTTTTTTGCAGAGGATGCAGAAGATGTGCCTTGACATAATAGTGCCTGATTTGGGTTTCTGGAATGAATTCTAATTTATTTAGAGGAAAATGTTTCTCAACCTCACTTTAGCACCTGCGAAGAGCGTGAATGGGGGTACCCTTGCGCCATCGGCTATATCTCTGGTGTGTTCCTAAGGATTTTCGGGGAACATGGCTTAAACATCTCAGGACATACTAAGGAACACTTTGAAACCCATCTTATTGAGTACTGGCGGGGGGGGGGGGGGGGGGGTGCACGGTAGATCTTCCTAGCTTATGGACTAACACACATAATTCGCCAATTTATACTATTACAGATTTCCAGAATAATCCGGCAAACTAGGTGCATTACGTAAATTGAGTGCATACCGTGAATGTTGCAAAAAGTAGCCAACAACAAAACTTTGACGTCATATTTGAAGTCAGAAAGGTCGCGACCCTGCCCGAACCTTCCGGTCTAATGTAGGTTAAACTTTACAACAATGTAACGAAAAACCCGCGTCATTTTAGCTACAAAACAGAAATGGACCGCAATTCTCCAAGCGAAAGAAAATGAATCCTATTAAAACGGTACGTAACTCTTATCCAAAATAACTCAAATGAATATCAGTCGGATCTTTCCTATGATCAACACACACATGCAAAGTCTCAAAAGAATAACACAACCACAAACGTAACAAGGTCCTCGGGTCTATGTTTGCCTGAGGACCTTTCTGTCATCAGATAGATGTCTTTGTGTTGTGAAAAATTAATAACGTGTGTTAGTAAGGTTGAACGCTGAGCGCAAAGGAGGTGTGTAAGAAACGCTACAATGTGACAATGCTTTGGGCTTCTTATGTGACGGCCGTATTACTGAAATATTTGAAAAAATATATAAATAGCTGTGTCAGTAATTTGCTATATTGTCTAATTTTAAATTTACTGTACTGTTATGGCCTCGTTTGTCTCGTGCATCGTTTTGTTTATTTAAAAATCCCTTGACAGCACTGACTCGATGCCCCTCGGCGGAAACGACGCTTAACCGCTCGTCACTTCCGCCATCGTCAGCAGCTGTCAAGGGGTTTAACCATTTGAGTGTCGGTAGCAGTTTTTGTCGCGATGATTCCCGAAGGAATCATCGCGACAAAAACCGCTACCGACACCCAAAGGGTTAAACTATTTTCTATCACTAGGTAACGCGTACTCCTTTCTTACTTTGCAGCCTTGCCTCACAGTCACATTTTTGACAGGTAAGTCTTTCAGTTTCATTCACACCTTACAACGACTTTTACATCTTTGGGTGGCGTCTATGATGAGTGTGTACTGGGTAAAAAAGTACGTTGTTTCTGATTTCGCTATCAACCCTTTGGCTGTCGGTAGTGCGTTTTGTCGAGTTGATTCCTACAGGAATCACCTCGACAAAACGCGCTACCGACAGCTAAAGGGTGAACAAAATTGGTAGGTAGATCTTTCTGAATTTCTTTTTTCTAGCAGCAGGGGAAACACATGTGAAATCCAGAGGCAATTAACTATAGACTAATTCGAGTGATCGTCTGTTGTTTCGACACGAGTGATGTGCCTTGCATCGTCTGCTAGTTTCTCAATACATTTCGTTTTCCTCCTCTGCGAAAAAGGTCTGGAGTTAATAAACATTGTCGCTCTGGCGAGCGGCACAGAGTATTGTTTTTGAAGCACCAACATCGTGAGACTATATCCACGCTAACAAATGTATTATCTTAATTTCCATCTGTCGTCTGCAAGGCCGGTATTGCTGGAAACATTGCGAGAATCGGACCGCGGGACGGTTACACAGGACTAGCGTTATTTTTCTCGTCTGGTTAATCCGTGTAATAGTCATTCTATCATTCACACCGGTTGTCTCCTTCGATTCGTTACCACTGACAAGCGGTAGCTAATCGATGGAGACAACCAGTGTGTTTGCCACCCACTCGCACGCATCTCTCTTTCTCTCTTGTCGACATGTTTATGACGTCATTACACGACACCCCCCCCCCCCCCCCGCCTTCTCCTACCCCATTCCACCTCTCTCAGGTCGACATTTTTACGATGCTTTTGTCTTGATATATAGTATCAGTTACGAAGGAAACCCAAGGGAGTGTCCTTACCTTAAATGAACCTGCTCCGAAGTTGGTTAGTTCGGGGTTTAACGTTCACGACACCGGTGTGATAATGGACGGCCCTAACGAGCGGGTTATGGGGGAAAGGGACAGCTATTGCCTATGGAGTACGATCTGAACACTGATCAGTTCAGGCGCACTGCAGCTGTGCAGCTTTGATTTACCAGGACCTTATTACGGGCATGCAGGCAATAAAGGGTTAATATTTCTCAGTTTTTAAATGTATAAAGATGTCCTTATTTTGTCTGTTGATATTGCTGCACAAAAGGGTTCACTTTTCTTATTCTGACAAGGAAAAGCAATGCGACATTTTTGGAATTAATTTCTCTTGCTCGTCAGTGTATAAGAAGTTTTGAAGTCGTAAAATGAAAGACTTTCTGCTCTCCTTCTCCTTTTTAGGCAAGAGAGTTCCCCCGACGCGTACCAAGGGCAGTAACTATTAAACTTCCGTTACATGTGCCTATTTACGTTGCTTGTGAAAAAAGGTAAAAATAACCTGAGCCGCTGAGGCAAGGACAGTGTTTATAACACGTTGTGTAGGCGAATTTTGTTTATTAGCGACCAAAGCCCTCCCTGGATCAGACAGCATTATTTCTCAATCCTCTGAGCATGGTATTTGCCAAACGAAAACTCTTTCACACCACGCCTGCCAGTGAACGCGCGCAGTCTCTCTCTCTCTCTCTCTCTCTCTCTCTCTCTCTCTCTCTCTCTCTGTATGTGTGTGTGTGTGTGTGTGTGTGTGTGTGTGTGCCGTGTGTGTGTGTGTGTGTGTGTGTGTGTGTGTGTGTGTGTGTGTGTTTTAAAGTCTTTGTCAATTCAAGGCCATTGAGCCCAGCCGTCAAAGGAACGTGGATACAAAGTGATCTCAGCAAGAGGTATAGATCCTCATGAGCCCCCGATATTGCGGGGGCTCATGAGGATCTATACCTCTTGCCGGTTAATGGTGTTCATGTTGCATCAGCAGAAAACTGGTTGAAGCGGTTCCTTTTGTATCGGCCAAGTTAAAGTTCCCGTGACCCTCTGTATATTAAAGTAGGCTTACTTGCGTCATCCCTCGCGCAGGTTGACGTTAGAAGCCTTGACGAAAGTGAGCCGCGGGTCCTTTTTGACATGGCGGTTTCCGTCCCTCCCCGCTACCCCTCCCCTGTCGTTCAGTTTTCCAGACAGTTCACAGGGAGAGAAAACCGAAGTTATCGCAATCACGTGAAGAGCTGTGCCCCTTACTCAAAGCGTCGTGAGTCAGGGGCACAAATTTTCACATTTTTGCCATAACATCGGTTTTCTCCCCCCTGTGGATAGTTCAGTTGTCTCTGCTTACCTCGAAAATCTTCCTATCTTCCTGCACCGTTCTCTGACCCCCCCCCCCCTCTCCACCTCCCCCACCCTCTCTCTTATCCACCGCTGTTATTGTTCACTAACGCGCCAGACACAGGGTGTTACACCCCGCGACCACTAGCTTATCGTACGCTGAACTACCTGTGCGCCTCCGCCGTGTGAAGTACATAGATATAAAGCCATGGATATCAGGACGCCAAAATGTCATGTAATAATGTCCAGAAAGGACATAGCTCCACATGAGCCCCGCCACTGCGGGTGCTCATGAATATCTGTGCCTTTTGCAGTTTAACGAAAATGTCTAAAGACGAAAATCGCTGAGAGAATTCTTCATCAAGACCAATTTCCGAACAGCCCCTGGTCCCATTTTTCGCGCTGGCTTATGAGGATCAATGCCTCTGTCAGATGGATGAAAATCTCTGGAGGAGTGTTTCGTTCGAAAGTGATCACAACAAGCGACATAGGTCCTCATGAGCCCCCGCTTATGCGGGGGCTCATGAGGACCTATGTCTCTTGCAGATGGATCCTGTCAAAACCATCTTCGGAACGCGCTGACAGAAATAGCCTTTAGCTACATTTTCTGCTTGAGCTCATGAAAATCTATGCTTCCACCCAAAGTGGAAATAGCGAAATAGTGTTTTGCGACTACAAGAGGCATAGATCCTCATGAGCTCCCGCAGATGTAGGATCTCATGGGGATCTATGCCTTTTACAGATGGATTCTGTCAAAACCATTTTGGGTCCGCGCTGACTGTAACAGCCTGTGGTCACATTTTTCGACAATGATCCAATGAATAAAGATGAAACGAAACAACGAGGGCGATTTGTTTCGAACCTCCCCCGCGAAGCTTATTACACGGGACCCGTATTGCTAGGACAGAAAATGTGCGGTGGATACTCGGGAGAATAGGGTGGTGGACGAAATGAAGGGGTGGAGGGTCGTGGGGGGGGGAGGAGAAGGGGAGGAGCGGGGGGGGGGGAGGAGGGGGAGGGGGGAGGCAGGGGGCTGGCGGGGCGGCGTTTTTGTCATGCGTTACAAGTCGGATTTTCTCTCAAATGGACAATTTGTTTTTAACCTCCCCCGCAAGCATAGCTATTACACCGATGTCGTATTACTTCGACACTGAGCATTGCAAAATGTGGGGTGGACGGTCGAGGTGGAAGGGGGAAAGGGTTTGGTTGAGGTTACTTTTTTTTGGTCATGCATTACAAGTCGGAATCTCCTCTGAAATGGACGATTTGTTTGTGACCTCCCCCGCAAAGCCTAGCTTTTACACTGCTGCCATATTACTTCGGCATTGAGCATTCAAAATGGGGTGGACAGTGGAGGTGGAAGGGTGGAAAGGGGAGGGTCGTTTTTTTGGTCAAGCATTACAAGTTGCATTCTCTTTCAAATGGACCATTTGTTTGTAACCCCCGCAAAACCTAGCTATTACACCGAGGCCATATGACTTCAGCATTGAGCATTTAAAATGTGCGGTGGACAGAGGGGGTGGAAAGGTGGAGGGGTGGGGTGGGGGTGAGGGGTGGGAGACGTTTTTTGTCATGTATCACAAGTTGGATTCTCTTAAATGAACAATTCGATTGTAACCTCCCACGCAAAGCCTAGCTATTACACCGAGGTAGTATTACTTCAGCATTCAGCATTGAAAATGTGGGGGTGGGACAGTGGAGGGGGAAGAGAGAAGGGTCTGGGGGGTGGAGGTGGGTCGGTGCGTGTCGTGCATTAGTATTAAATTTTAACCTCCCATGCAAAGGTTATTACATCGAACTTGTGTTGCCTCAGCAGCATGGATGTAAACCATAGCACCGGTTTTGTGGTGGCCGGTGGCGGTGGTGATGATAATGATTTTGCTGGTGTGGAATAAAGTACACACTGATTGTCTCGCTCCATTCGCTGCGCTGACTGGGGCGAGACAGCCAGTGTGGATAGAGTCCCAATGCGCGCAAGGTCATCGGGCCGACCTCGGCCGCCGTTGGCCCGCGCACGTCCGTGCGCGGGCCAACGGCGGCCGACGTCAGCCCGGTGACCTTGTGCGCGTTGGGGTAATGGCGGGACAGAATCTACTTGTCCTGCATTACAAGTGACATTCTCGGGCATGAAACAAAAAAGGTGATTTGCGTGTAACCTCCCCCACAAAGCGCATCATTCCAGGCCCGTATCGCTCGAGGAAGAGATGCGGGCACACGATAATGGACCTTGGCATTTGCATAGTCATCACTGTTTTCTGCCAGAAAACGAAAACTTTCAAGTTTTCGTTCTCTGGTGGGAAAAACGAGATGCCTATGCATCGGATCAGTGCCGAAACCCTTTCAAAAAGTCGTTGTATCAATAAATTATATCACGTCTGACCTCCCGATATGCAAAAATAAATCACGCGTACTCAGTTCGACATGGTTGACTTTTAATGTCATTTCTATTTTAATAATTGAAAGCATTACGCCTATGACACATGGTCGATCCTGAACACCTGAAGCTTATCAAACTATTCTAAATGTAAAACATCTATTTTTTTTTCTCGGGAAATAATTTATCATTATCAGCTATGTAGAAAAAGACAAAAAATGCCCTGAGGGAATGAATTATACTGACGAGCAAAAGAAATGCAACATTTTTGGAATCATCGAGACACTTTGGTGTTTCCGGTGATTCCAAAAATGTTGCATATCTTTTTGCTCGTCAGTATTTCATAATCAGCCGATCTGGTCCCCATTCATACACAATTATTACCTAGTTGTGAGTGCACAAACACGAACAAGACAAAACAAAGCGAGTCCAAGATACTAAAGTGTAACGACCGCATACAAAGTTTAGTCACTGGAGGCAACCTGCTTGCAAACATCGATTCTTTAATCAGGACTCTTTGGTATAATTTTGATGGAAGGCTGCACTGCGGAATTGACTACACTCGCAAATGTAAAAGGCTCTCACGAAACCTTGCAATGGCAGAGGTGCGTGAAACTCTAAGCCAAGTGTCGGCATCGATACATCTTCGCCCTAGATGGAGGAAGTCTTGTGGATTTTTAGTCATTGCCCGAACAAATCCATGCTGCTTGACTTGCAGATTACTTTGCAGCAAAGTAGCAGCGGGGCACGGATTGGATGGAATTTATGCAAAACTAGCCAATCGAAATTCAGTCCC
>BTPG01000007.1:47869337-47901837 GCA_036245525.1 Semisulcospira habei
TTTAAAGATAGCAGATTCTTGGCTGCCGATTTCATTTTCGATTTTTTCCACCAACTCTTTGTATCTAAACTTCGCAGACAGACACCCTGGGGTTTTACCTGTGATTATCTTCTTTTTTGCACATGAAATATAAAACTCTGTAATATTTTTGGAATAGATCAAACGTATTGTCCAGACAGTAGGAAATTCGACATTATTAGAAATGTTGTAAACTACGTTCTAAATGAATGTATACACGTATGGCGGATATATTAACTCTCTGATTGCTACTGGGGATCCCGCTCAGCAGAAAAGACGCGAAACTACGTCATGACCTAACTACGTAACTACGGTATCGTCTGTAGCAGTCAAGGGGTGAACCATTTTAAATGCTTTGGAATTTTCTGTGCATGTGAATTTCATTTTAATTTTGAACGAACTATTACTATTTAGCATATTCGGAATAAATAGATTTAGCTCTCATTTGCGTTAACCACTTGACAGCCGAAGCACAGCAAACAGTACCAAAGTTCAAGAGGCGTTGATCCTCATGAGCCCCCGCAGTCGCGGGGGCTCATGAGGATCTATGCCTCTTGCTGGCTAAGTTAATGTCAGTGTGCCTCAGGCCTACAGCAGTGATTCTGTGATGGTGATAGACACATTACTTTTTTAGTTGCCGGCATTGAAAGATTTAAGGCCATTAACCCCTTTGCGCAAGCAGACGTTGATACTGTAAACAGTTCCGACTCCTTCATGCACAAGGGGGTTAACATAAAGCTATTTGGCCTTTTTATATTAACACATTCTGCCCCAGGACCGAAATCCCCCAATTTTGATGTTTCCCCCTGAAGGACTGTATTACAATTGACTAGAGACAGATCAAGCATGATAGTTCAAGGGTGGTGCCAGAATAGCTTGGCGCCTATGGGCGCCAAGCTATTCTGGCACCACCCTTGAACTATCATGCTCCATCCATGTGTGTCGGGGCTGAATGAGTTAATATCATTGCCCGGGTAAAAGCCATACCTTGTATTTACTGCATCAAATTGGAAATCGAATACATAACAAACTTCGGAGATGACAAATCGCCAGGGGACCCTATTTCATCTTATTATATCCAACGTTTGTTATAAGCGAAGCAATTTACACAGAAAGAGTGCTTTCGGAACCTTTAAAGAAGTGTTGCTACATCCGAATTTTGTTATATCCCACCTTGTTTTAAGCGAAGTAGACTATTTACGTTTCAGGTAATGGCGTCATTGAGTTCATCCCTGAGTACATCCTGGACATTGCTACCCCGGACATGACCCAGGAAGCTGCTGTGGAATGGTTCTCACTCGAGGACAGGTATTCTGTCTTTATTTGTAATTCTTTACATTTCTGTGTTTTTTTTTTTAAAGTATTAAACACTGACAACGCGAACGTACCATTATCTTATTTTACGAGTCACAGTTCGAGACAAAACGATTGCCAGACAAAACGATTGCCAGACAAAACGATTGCCATCTTTCTGATTTCATTACTAGTTTGTCGTGTTCTGTTAACTAACATATAGGCGACCTCAAAGGTTGAATTGCATTTTCACGATGTATATCAATGCAATTATTTATTTCTTCTAGTCGGAGTTCTTCTACTCACTGAGTCGTATTTCATTTTTCCTAGAAAAAATAAACCATTTGCAATGAAGGATACACATACTGAAACGCATTTTTCTATCCCAGCCAGTGGAGTCAACTGTGTTAGTTAACCCATTCAGCCCCGACGCACTACAGCAGGAGATGGGTCGACCATGATAATTCAAGGGTAGTGCCAAATTAGCTTGGGGCCGACAGGCGCCAAGATAATCAGGCACTACCCTTGAATTATTATGATTGATCCATCTCCTGCAACTGGAGCATAATCATTAGATGACACCTCCAAATTTTGGGATGTACGGCCGTCGGGTTGAATGAGTTAAATGAACATAGATAAATAGTAATGAAAATCAAAAAGATGGCAATCGTTTTGTCTGGAGATCAGAGCTCTTGCTGATCGGTCCAGAGTGGTCTGGACTTTTAAGAATAATATCCCCACCAACACCATTACCTTTGGCTGTCGGTGGCGGTTTTAGTCGCGATGATTCCTGTATGAATCATCACGACTAAAACCGCTACCGACACCCAAAGGGTTAAGCCAGTCTTGCCATGTGACTGACGACATTGACCCATTCTGCATCATCCTTAGAGCGATAAATAGTGCTGCGCAGCGAGAAGATGCTATTTACATCGCACAACGGCTGGGGATATGTCTCTGGTCCGAACAGCCTGATGCCAGCGTGTCTTATACTTACTATTATCTACTGTCTTCTTTTTCACTCTTTACACATCTTCTCACTCGTCTAGCTCTGTTCGCCTCCCCCCACCCCTCCCCCACCCCACTCCCACCCCCCACCCCGGTCGCCCGTTTTCGTGGCGACAGGATGCTCCATATCACCTGTTATCAAGGCAATGGTTTTATAAAACGCCTCAACTTATCACACGTTTTGACGAAAAAGTAGCTAAGCATAACGCTCCTTCCCAAATATGGCTTCAGCCAAATTATGTTTCTCTGCACAAACACGCACTAACCTTCATTCAGTCAAACTGCTAGGTAAGAAATGCTGACGAATAAACAATAAATAAAACAACAGCATACAGGTAGGAATGTCGTTGGTACCTATTTCACACAAAAATAGCTTAACTTATTCAGCCCGACGCACGTATTTCCCAAATTTTGGAGGCGTCATCTAACGACTATACACCTGTTGCAGGAGAGGGATCGACCATGATAATTCAAGGGTAGTGCCAGATTAGCTTGGCGCCTGTCGGCGCCAAGCTAATCTGGCACTATCCTTGAATTATCATGGTCGACCCCTCTCCTGCTGTAGGTCGTCAGGGCTGAATGGGTGAAAAAATGTGGCAAGGTAGATGATATCATCGACGAAAGTTTCAAGCGAAGGCCTTACGTAGTCTGTGCAAAGTGCAGAAACAAAACGCCAGATAAATAAGAACTATGGGGGTTGTGAAAGAAGAGAAGCTATATGCACACATTGTATACTAACCCAGTGCGCAAAGGCCATCGGGCCGACGTCGGCCGCCGTTGGCCCGATGGCCTTTTGCACATTGGGTTAATAGTGTACGTATTTCATGCCTTCCCCCGCCCCCCCCCCCCCACCACCCCTCCCTCCCCCTCCCCGCCCATTCTTCAAGGGTAAGAATTCAAGGGTAGTGCCAGATTAGCTTGGCGCCGACAGGCGCCAAGCTAATCTGGCACTGCCCTTGAATCATCATGGACGATCCATTTCCTGCAACTGGTGCAGAGTCATTAGATGACGCCTTCAAAATTTGGGAAATACGCACGTCAGACTGATGAGTTAATATTTTACTGACGAATGGAAAACAAACAGGCGCAGGTCAAACTTTGTACATGTATTACAAGTTTTAGTTTCTGAAAATATAACCAGCCCACCCCCCTTACCCCCCCCCCTTACCCCCCCCCCCCCCCGTTAGACCTTTGACATCAGCCCCCTAATCGGACCCTCGAGGCGAAAAGACCTACTGGCAAAACTTAACTCGGTATACAATTAATACTGTACATTAACCCGAATTTGCTTGTGGCGGCCAGGACTGTCATTCCTTACAGCCCTTACACGCTACTACAGTATGTTGATCGACCATGCTAGTTCAAGGGTGGTGCAGGATTAGCTTGGCGCCTCTGGGCGGGGGGGAGGGGGGGGGGCAAGCTATTCCTGCACCACCCTTGAACTAGCATGGTCGATCTGTCTCCCAAATCGCGATATAGTCCTCAGAGGACATCTCCCAAATTTTGGGAATTTTCTATCACCACCCTTGAACTAGCATGGTCGATCTGTCTCCAAAACCGCGATATAGTCCCTTTGGGAATTTTCTGTCACCACCCTTGAACTATCATGGTCCTAAACCATGATGTAGAATAGTCTTCAGAGGACGACTCACCCCCAACATTGCTGACTGCGATCTCCACCCTTGAACTACCATGGTCGATCTGCCTCTTGTACTGCAATGCAGTCTTCCCAACTTTGGGAAAATGCGAGCTAAGGGCCCAGCGTGTTAACAAGTAACAGTGGCTGCATGCGAAAGGGGGTGGGGGAGGGGGGGGGGGGGATAAACCCTTCCCTGCTACTGGACGCATTTTTTCTCTCAAATTTATATTAATTCAACGACCAAAAGCCACAACCTTCAAGAAACATGGACACAAACTTGTCCCAGCAAGTGGCATAAATCCTCATGGTCTGAGCAAGAGGCATCGATCCTCATGAGCCCCCGCTTGCGCGGGGGCTCATGAGGATCGATGCCTCTTGCAAGTTGGATCATGTTCACTTTTTTTCGGCGGTTTAAGGGTTAATACGGAACCTTTTCGTCTTCTCTACAGCGATGGAGACGGCTACGTGACGCGGAAGGAGCTGATGAACATTGCACAGCAGCTAGGCATGTCCCCGGACCAGGCGGACGCCTCTGTGTCTAGTTACTACATGGCCATGGACACCAACGGAGATGATCGCCTCAGCTTTGACGGTACGTGTGTCCAACAGTGCTACACTCATGTATGGAAATAACCCAACGACGGAAGAAAGACGCTTAATTAGAAAAAGACGGTTACAACACAAATTATCAATAATTATCAGCTTCCTCACACTGACAAGAGAAGTAGCGAGTATACTTGTGTGTTTGTCTCTTTCGAAATATTAAGAAATTGTGTTGCAACTGTCTTTTCTAAGAGCGCTTCTTTCTTCGTTGAGTTATTCTCTGCATTTTACACGCTTGGCAGTCACCTTCTTGGTCTGTTTTATTTTAAAATTTCTTTTAATTTTTTTTTTTTACTCTAGTGTGTGACGTGTGTGACTCTTCCATCACCTGTGTGCGTGCGTGTAAGTGTGTGTGCGTGTGTGTGTGCGTGTGTGTGCACGCGTGTATATGTGTGTGTGTGTGCGCGCGTGTGTGTGTGTGCGTGCGTGGGAGATGGGCATGTGAGTCTTCCATCACCTGTGTGCATGCGGTTACATGTGTGTGCGTGTGTGTTTGTGTGTGTGTACGTCCGTGCGTGTGTGTACGTCCGTGCGTGTGTGTGCGTGCGTGCGTGCGTGCGCGCGCGCGCGCGTGTGTGTGTGTGTGTGTGTGTGTGTACACGCGCGTATATGTGTGTGCGTGCGTGGGTGCGTGCGTGTGTGTATGTGTGTGTGTGTATGGAGAGAGGGGCGGGATGGGGATGTTGGAGAGAGGGGCGCGATGAGGATGATAACATATGGAAACCAGACCAACAAGGTAACTGCCAAGCATGCAAAATGCAGAGAAAAACCCAAGAGAGAAAGAAACACGCTTAGAAAAGACAGTTACAACACAGTTTAATAAATTGTGTTGTAACAGTCTTTTTTAAGCGCTTGTTTTTCTCCGTTGGATTCTTCTCTATTAACTCATTCGAGACCTGCCGCCTACGGATACGCGGCGAATCGCCGCGTAGCCGTAGGTGGCACGTCTCGAATGAGTTAACAAATGGGGATGTGTTTTGAGCATTTTGAGGCCAGTCTGCCACATGACAAAAGCAAATGTGTTCATTTTTGAAGAAAACCGAGATTTTCATTATATAGCAATGGCTATCTCACTTTCCTCAAAAAGGACATAACGTCTGTTGCCATCTAAAGACAGCAGTGTGATCGGTTTCTTTATGTGTGCTGGTCTGTGAGTTTGGACCTTAACTCATTCGAGACGTGCCGCCTCAGGATACGCGGCTTATGCCGCGTATCCGGAGGCGACACGTCTCGAATGAGTTAAGGCTGTAACGGAATGCCTCAAATCACAGACCAACAATGTGTGTTCCACCCCACTCCCCCGTCCCCTATCCCCCACCCCAACCCCCCCCCACCACCACCACCACCACCACCACCCTTCGACCGGTCTAGTCTGGTCGCCCACCAGTATGATTTGGTCTTCGCAGTTATTTCGTATTCGTAAGCACGGTCTGACATAATGATATGTATTTTGCTTTCGGCGGCCAACTCCATCCAGGCTTACTGAGCGAAAGGTCCCCGGGATATCCGTCTGCCTTAGTTCACCTCCTCTGACCTCGGCTCGAGGGCCTTTTGGTCTTGGGGAAGTCATTTGTATTTGGCCGTGAGGGTATGCGATACTTTGTCTGTGCCCGCCCATACACATGCAGACATAATAAAAAAAAAAAACGCGGAACTTGTATTAGAATACGTAGGCGGCCGAACGTCTGCAGCGAAATCTTGGTTAACCCTTTCACCGCCGAGCACTTCTGAACACCCATCCAACTAGGAGAGGTATAGATCCTGATGAGCCCCCTCCCACCCCCCCCCCTCCCCGCAAGTTGCGGGGGCTCATGAAGATCTATTCCTCTGGTTGACACCACTTTGAATCCAGGTTCATAGAAAATCTAGGACAATTTGGTGTTGAAGTAACAAACAAAAGCTATGCAGAAACGCCTTCAGCATCAGCTGGCACTGACTGGGTTAACCTTTTTCACTGCCGAGAACAACCGAAAACCATCCAGCTGCAAGAGGTATAGATCCTCATGCGCCCCCGCATTTGCGGGGGCGCATGAGGATCTATGCCTCTTGCTGAAACCACTTCTCATCCGTGCTGACGGGATACTGACGTCATTGACGTTGAATTTACTATTATTAACATCTTCGCTGCCGGGAAAACGTCAACACGATCCACATATAAGAGGCATAGATCCTCATGAGCCCCCGCAGTTGCGGGGGCTCATGGGGATCTATGCCTCTTGCTGACACCACTTTGTGTCCATGTCGTTTGGACGTCTTTGGCATTGAATTAAGAAATACTGCAGAAACACAATCTGCCTCCGCTGGCAGAGAAAGGGGTTAATTAAACACAATCTGTCTCCGCTGGCAGAGAAATGGGTTAATTAAACACAATCTGCCTGCACTGGCAGTGAATGGAGTAAAAGATATTAATCCGAGTTTCAGTTTCATGTATTACAACACTAAACCATAACCGTTTACAGTAGATGGTGCTGATCGAAAGTCTGTGAGCCAAGTTTAGTCATTACTCGCGTGCCGATGTTTTTGTTATTCGATTTGGCGCGACGTCATAATATCCACAGATGTCACAGTGCAAGTGCAGTTTCTTACACGCCTCCGGAGGTCTTTGCGCCTTTGAGCGGAAAAGCTGTATCACACACGTGTGATACAGCTCTGCTGCGTGAACGGCCAAGTGTGCACAACAATTTCTTGTAGAAAGTCTGGTCAGTAAAAAGATACAGGCACACGCGATATTGAAACTTGACCTACTTTTAGCTCACGTGCAATGACATCATTTTATTGTGACGACTGGCGCTCTGGCGGCGTCATGTATTACACTATTACGTCAACATGTAGGAACATTTGACTGGCATACAAATACTGACGCCACATTACATTATTATTTTGTATTGAACAGCATTTTGCTTGATGTAGTGCCGATAACAGGTAGATGTGATTACGAGACCATAATCAAAATGTCCGAGTCGTAAGACGAGGACATTTGATTCGGGTCAAATAATCACATCTGTCTGTTTATCGGTTCTATATCAAGCAAACTGTTGCTCTACATAATGTATGTACCCAGTCCAAATGAAAACTTTACCATAATCCTTCTGTTTACCGCCATTGGTGCTAAAGTGGTCAATTTCGCTATATTTGGACATGAAATTTCCAAGCTTTATGATACTAACCGAAGTGTACTCAGCGCAAATCCACCTAGGCGTACATCTACCCAGTGCAAATGTGTTTCTCTGATTTTCCATTTATTTTTAGAACTAAATAAACTCAGCATGAATCTTCACAGCATGATTCCACCCAGCATAAATCGACAAGGGCTTGCATTTACTAAAATAAACATCTCAATGGAATAGCGACAGCACACATTTACACTGAGTAGATTGACGCCAGGTTTACTCAAGCTGTGTTGATTTTTGCTGGACATTTTCACGTTTTCTTTAGATTTGCGCTAAAACATAGCGAATTTTACCCCTTCAGCGCCACTGATAGTGGCCCTGTGTGTACTACTACTACTACACGTACTAAACTAAATCACGTCACCACAAAACTCTTTAGCGTCACAATCTAGGGCCCGCATAGTCTGGAGTTCACATCATACTTCTCTTAACTCATTCTACCCCAACACCGAAATCCGCAAATTTTGCCGTTGTCCTCTGAAGACTGCATTGCAGTGCAGGACACAGATCGACCATGATAGTTCAAGGGTGATGCCAAAATAGCTTGGCGCCCATAGGCGCCAAGCTATTCTGCCATCACCCTTGAACTATCATGGTCGATCCTTATCTTACTGTGGTGTGTCTGGGGTAGAATGAGTTAAATCTTTCAAAGAAGATGTCGAGACGTAAAGTTCACATACTTAAGGGAACTTTACCGTTCAACACCAAATGCATGCTTCAAACATACACAACCCAGCAAATCTGACACTGCTGAACATGGTTTCTCGCGCAAATTCCCTCTCGCACGCCTCCGATGTTGGAGAAAACAGGCGGATAAGCTGCCTTACGTGCGACCACATGCATTAAAAACTATGTGTATTTATGAACCTGGGTGTGACACTTCCGATGTGTGTTTGTCTCTGTCCAAATGGTGACCTGTTGTGTGCCCGTATTGGACTGTCGACTGACTTAGCGCGGAGATTTCGTTTGACTGTGTAGACATCGCTGCTCATGCTTTCTATAAGCGTGTTATTGAGTAAACTCTGCTTGAAGTTAGAACACGGATAAAGACGGAACATGCTAGCAAGTTTGCTTATTTAGTCCTTTTCTAAGGTTGTCACTATCACTAGCGGACATCAGTGTCGTCTGTCTCAATAATGTGGCGAGTCGATTCGTGTGTTTGCTGCTGTCTATTCTCCGTTTATGTGTGTGTATGGGAAAGAAATTTCGAGCGTACGTACACTTGTATAACAATCAAAATATTCATGAACTTGCTCCATTTGCTTTTCTTCCCATAATCCCTTGCAGACCAAAAAGATTCACTCTTCAATCTTGATGTTTGCCTCTGTCCGCAATATATATATATATATATATATATATATATATATATATATATATATATATATATATATATATATATATATATATATATATATATATATATATATATATATATATATATATATATATATATATATATATTGGCTTGACTTCGCGAACGAAGATTCTATAGGGCTTGCCCACGTCGTCCGCAGGCATTTTCGTGACTGCGGAGGCCAATCCGGGACAGGCAGGTTCGACCGCAGTGGCTGCAGGGGAAGGTCTGGTCAGGGTTTTGAGTTACAACTCTGTTTTTTCTCCTGAGCCGCTTGTCCTTGAGGTTAGCTCTGCGAGAGTCCTCTATGGAGACGGCTGCCTTGTGAATGGTGGAGCGCCAGGTGTCACGGTCCGCAGCAAGCGAAGACCACTGGCGGTGGTCGATTTGGCAGGCACTAAGTGACTTCTTGAGACCGTCTTTGTATCTCTTCTTTGGTGCCCCTCTGTCTCGGTGTCCAGTGGCGAGCTCGCCGAACAGAGTGATCTTGGGTAGGCGTTGATCCTACATCCTGGAGACGTGCCCCGCCCAGCGAAGCTGTGTCCGCAGCAGCAAAGCCTCGATGCTCAAAGTTTCCGCCTGTTCAAGGACCTCGACGTTGGTGACATAGTCACTCCAGTGAATGCTGAGGATGGTACGCAGGCAGCGCTGGTGAAAGCGTTATGATGCAGCCGAGGTAGGTAAACTGGTGTACAGACTTCAGTTCAGACTCGCCGATGGTGATGTGGGGAGGGCGATGCTCTTCCTTGGGTGCTGGCTGATGAAGGACCTCTGTCTTTTTCAGACTGACCTCAAGTCCAAAGAGCTGGGCGGCATCTGCGAAGCAGGACGTAATGCGCTGCAAGGCTCTCTCTGTGTGTGCAACGAGGGCAGCGTCATCAGCAAAGAGCAGCTCACGAATCAGTTGGTCTAGGGTTTTCGTGTGGGCATGCAGTCGTCTGAGGTTGAACAGGCTGCCATCGAGACGATACCTGATGTACACTGCGTCGTCATCGTCAAGGTCCACTGTGGCCTGCTTCAACATCATGCTGAAGAAGATGGTGAAGAGGGTCAGTGCCAGCACGCAGCCTTGCTTCACGCCGTTGCGAATGGGGAATGGTTCTGAGAGGTCACTGTTTAGTCTGACCTGGCCTTGCTGGTCCTCGTGGAGCTGGACGATCATGTTGAGGAACTTTGGGGGACAGCCTAGTCGCTCCAGGATCTGCCACATACCTTGCCTGCTCATATATATATATATATATATATATATATATATATATATATATATATATATATATATATATATATATATATATATATATATATATATATATATATATATATATATATATATGTATATGACTCGACATATCGCGAATCGTTACATCGCGAATCCGGATATACCGCGGGGGGTACCTTGGATCCCGAAAAAGAATCGGACCGACAGCGGACGGCGGTGAACCGCGAAATAATTTGTCACCGGCCTTTGCTGTATCGCGCTCCACGGGGTGCTGAACACACGCCTGACGCGACAGCTGGGAGGGCGTCCACACACTGAACACCCACAAACCTTCTCCAGATGAAGAGCACATACATACATTTATGTACATAAAGAGGCTAGGAGACAGAGTCAGTGTATAATGAGGGTCTAGGCTTCTAGCAGATGTCTCCCCACTTGACTGGCTGCTTCACACAGACCACAACATGACCTCCTCCTAGATATGACCACACACGTAAATGAGTTAATAGGAAACACTGATTCGATGCGCATCAAGATCTATACTTTTCACAGGTGTCACGTTTCGCCACGCTCGGCAACCGGCGGTTATGACCTGGGGGGTGCGAAAACTGATGCTGGACCCTCGTTCGCCTCCTCTAACGAAGAACACAGGCAATGATAGGAAGACCTTAGGCATAGCTGCGATGAAAAATAAATGTCTGTGCTTGCTGCAGATTTAGGCGGTCCGCTGTTGAAGTTAAAGAGAGGTGTGCTACCCTACTGCTGGTGCTCACCGGTCATTGTAATCGGATTTTCTCACCGTGGGTGACGACTTCAAACAAAACACACTAGCGATGTGATGAATAGAGAAGGAAATGTTCAGCAAAAATGGACCGTTTCCGACCCTTCACAAATGAACAAGATGGGATGAACCATAACCCACAAAGTCCCTTCTATAATTATGAGAGCTGTCCTCACTGTCAATGGTCTCTACCTTTTGTCTTTGACCTGATTTTGATTATGAATTATCTCCTATTAAAAAATTCTCGCAGATCTTCCAATGCGTGAGTGAGTTTTATTAGGGGCGCAGGACATACCGTCATTGATTTGTCAAACGTCATTTTTCATGACGTAAGTTTTAGTTTTTAGGTAATTTTATATTTTACGTGATATGCGTTTCACTTTCGCTTCATAGGCTTGAGAAAATGGTGAAAAAACTAGAACTTCACATTACAATTTGAGTCTTGCTATAATTTGTGTGAAAGCAGGTTGCCTTTACCTAGCTACATGATATACTAAGTACACAGGTCACCTGCATGCTCTTCTGAAAACGCGTCGATGTGTGTGCGTGTTATTACGTGCGCGCGCTCAAAACATCTCCAAGAGGCATAGATCCTAATGCGCCTGGAGGGGGCATGAGGATCTATTCATCCTGGAGATGTGCGCATGTTTATGAGAGAGAGAGAGAGAGAGAGAGAGAGAGAGAGAGAGAGAGAGAGAGAGAGAGAGAGAGAGAGAGAGAGCCGCGCGCGAGAGAGAATGACGTCATATTTTGAGTATTATGTCAGTGTCTGCGTGAATCCAGACCAAAAAGGTGACTGCCAAGCGTGTAATATGCAAAGAAGTACCCAACGGAGAAAGAAACACGCTTAGAAAAGACGGGTACAACACAATTTATTAATATTTCGGGTAAATACCCTTTGTCAAAATAGACAAACAAACAAACATAGAGATTAGCCGCTACTTATCTTCAATGGCAGACGGAATGTGGCAACTGAAGGAGGTGACGTAAAATAAAAGAAAAGGAAGAACAAAAGTGCGGAAAAAGTAAAAATGACGTCAACGAAAAATCGCGTAAGAGAGAGACTCGGAAAGAACCTGAACACGAGAGACAAGAGTGTGTGCAAGCACGTGCAGGAGCGAGCGAAAGAAAAGGGGTGTAGATGAGGCCAGAGAAAGAGAGAGAGAGAGAGAGAGAGAGAGAGAGAGAGAGAGAGAGAGAGAGAGAGAGAGAGAGAGAGAGAGAGAGAGAGAGAGAGAGAGAGAGAGAGAGAGAGAGAGAGCGAGACGGAGAGAGAGAAAGAGAGAGAGAACGAATGGGGAGTACCCTTGGGCACGAAGTAGGCTGAGTGTCTAATACACAAAGCCTGCTAAACACCAACCCGAAGGCAAACTTTATATCACCTTCAAGTTGAGGCCTACCTCGGGGAAAAACGGGAGGACCCCGGGGAAAAAAAACCCAGCATTTAGCACGGTACACAACAAGTAATAAGTCATGAAAACAAAGCAAAGAATCAAATTCAGTAAGAGAATATTGGTATAAGTGGAGAGTAGGTAGTGGTGAAACCGTCTTCAAGGGCAACTCAAAAAATAAGGGGGAGAGAGAGAGAGAGAGAGAGAGAGAGAGAGAGAGAGAGAGATGGGGGCGGGGGGGGGGGGGGGGGAGGGGGGGAAGGAGTAAGGAGGAAGGGGAAAAAAAAAAAAAAAAAAGGGAGTGGGGGGGGGGGGGGCGGAAGACAACCAGCCAGAGCCACCAACCCCACCCAACAGGCACCCACCAGCCCACAGAAAAACACACAGGCACGCAACAAGACGACCACATACATCCCCAAGGGATGCACACGATCGCCCCGCCCCAAAACCGCGTATCAAACCGTGAGCCGGAGACCCGGTGCCCGACAGGGAAGGGCAAGGGATCCAACTAAACGTTCGGCCAGCGCTGAGAACGTCCCCAAGGGAAATGGACATATCAACCAGCGCCAACATCACCTAACTGATTAGTGAGTAGTAAATCAGTGAGGTAAAGTAGCAGACACAAGCAAGGTAAACAATGTTAATCTTTCATATTCATCCCGAGTGGCGCCACAGTGCCCAGTTTATTAATCAGAAATTTTTCACGGTCTTTCCTGGCCCAGACATTACTGGCTTGCATAAGCCAGAGGCCTTTAACTCGAATGTCTGAGACGGAGTGGTCGGCCTGATTGAAATGTCGTCCGACCGGTCTGTTGTATTGGTACTTGACAGACTGAAGATGTTCTTTGAAACGGTCGTTGATGGTTCTTTCCGTCTCTCCAACATAGAGTTGGCCGCATTTAACACAGGAGATGACATAAATCACGTTGGTGGTTTGACACGTGAAGTATCTGTCTATGTTGAATTTGTAACGTGTCTGCGTGGTCACGGAGTTGTCTCTTTTACGTCACCGCCACTGTCTGACTTTCTCTAGAAGTCAAGTTTTTTTTTAGTGTTTTAATTATTTTCTGAAAAGAACTATTTTTACTAAAGAAGTTGAAAGGATACAAAGTTGGCTAACGAACTCATCCAATGTCTTTCTTCAAACTAGCTATATCCAAAAGTTTAAGTAAATGTGACAAATATTACGGACTCTAATCTGGGTTAACAGACTTCCTATAGACGGTTGTTTATGTCTTCAATGAGACATGCAGTTACAATATGCTCGGAGGCTCTATTAGCCACCCATTTAAGAAAGTATTTCCCCACGTTTTAAGCTTGTGTGTACAGAAATATCAGATATTCTCTTGTTTACATAAATACGCACACACATACATACGCACATACATACATACGCACATACGGCGCTTGGCGCCAAATTTTCGTTCAGCAGCGAGGTTAACGTAACTAGACATGACGTAATTTTTATCTTGTTACTTCAATTGTTAGAGGTTTAGCCTGCCCGCCTTTGACATCATGGACATGCTGTTAAATTCGCCCTACCGCTACCCGTCCTAAAAAAAAGTCCCTTCTATAGAAGGGACTTAAAAGCGTTCTTTTTCCGTGATGCTATCAGTGCAAGTAAGTGTTTCTGATTGTACTCGGCTTTGAAAGAAAGAACGCACAGGTCGTAGGTAATACCTATGCACACGCCCCGTTTCTCATCGGATACCACCCCCCTCCTCCCACCTTCTACCCTCACAGATGGTTACAAAACGCTACACACAGGTCTAGTTATGGTTCATGGTGGGGGTGGGGGGTATGGGTACTTATATATATTTTATCTTTTGCTGTATCGTCTGATGTATTTTTATATGTGTAGAGTAGCAGGACAGTTTGGAAGATAGGCATTGCTATGCCTAAAACTTTTTATCCTGAATAAAAACGTTTCATCATCATCATCATCATCACTTAGACACAGGAGAATCCAGTTCAGCACTCGTCGTCTTTATATCAAGTAATCTAACAATGACTCCACTCCGCTTTAGAAATACAACACTATCAGTGCGAGAAACAGCAAAAAATAGATTGACACGCTAACGGCAGTGCATAACTATAAAAAGTGCAATCACACATGCGCTTTTGCTGCGTGTCCAAACTGCTGTCAGAGTTCAGTAGGTGTGTCGTCAAGGCGCATAACAACCACAAATGATGCAGAAATTTGTCTTCAGCGTAATGGTACTTGAATTAAAACTGCTGAAATTGTTTATCAGCGTATAACAATGCAGGACAGTTCCTTGAATTTTTAGGGCATACTCATGCCAGTTCTACTGTTTGCTACTTCTTGGTATCATATTTTTGCCATTTTGTCGTGTTTATAGTTGGGTCTGTGAGGCAAATAACATCACTCCCCCCTTTTTTAGACAATAAATTAACCCATTGATTCCCAGTGGGCGCAGCCTGTGTTTTTTAATTTATTGTAAATTCGACGTCAAAGACCCACAGCCCAGAAAGTGGTTTCAGCAAGAGGCACTGATCCTCATGAGCCCCCGCAACTCATGAGGATCGATGCCTCTTGCAGTTGGGTGGTGTTCATGTTTTTCGGTAGTGATCGGGTTTATGTATAATTTGTAATCATTATTTCTCTTTCTTCTGTTTCAGAATATAAAGTCCTCTACGGACAGTAACCCACAGGCGTTTCTTCGTGTAGTCTGTCTTGGCGCTTTCGCAGTCGTAGACTTACTTGGGATGACTTTCTTAGTGTTAGGATGAAAGGGGCCGATCACTGCCAGCAAGAGGTATAGATTCTCATGAGCCCCTGCAGTCTAATGGGCTCATGAGAATCTATGCCTCTTGCAGACGAGGGAACGTTTTGAGAGCATCAGCGAAACCTTTCCACGTACTGAATTTTTGTGTTCGGATCGCACGACTGACCTGCTTTCCCGCGTAATCGTAATGCGTTACCATTCTGACCCGAAGGGAGATAACTCTTTCGTCATAATGAGTTGTCTCGCCTTGCCGGATGTGTACTGACTAGGCTAATAAATCAGGCACTGAATCGATTTTTGTATATTTTGTAGTAGACCGATGCTCGCCGAATTTGCGCAATGGACCTACTGATTTGTATAAATTGTACGAGTTGCTTTATGTTGTTATTGCCAGTTGACCTCGTAAACAGTTAAGTTATCAGGTCTTCAGTAAAAAATAATTCACTGTTGTTTAAATTTCTTAGTATCAAATGTTCGTTAGAAAATGAGATTAAGTGTACACCATTCCTTAAAAAATAATTCAAGACCAAAATGTCGTTTTTACCATTCGACTACGATGAAACAGTTTTAGTTTTAAGAGTTAAAGTCGTGAAATTTGTAAATCTAAAGGTCAGTATTTGAATACCGATCACTGACGATCAGTCATCGTGGAAACATTGGCTGAAAAGGGGTAGTAATTCTAGCGTATTACCCAATAATTAACTTGTTGGGTGTTTTTTTTTATTTTTTATTTATTTTTTTTTTTTAAAATTCATCATATTGAGGACAGAACTAACGTAAGAGACTTGACAGTGACATTACGATACTGTACATAAACATAGACCAACGCTACCTCATTCGAGATATGCCGCATCCGGATACGCGGCGTGCAGCCGCGTATCCTGATGCTGCACGTCTCGAATGTGCTAAACGAGACCTAGAATGTGTTAAACGAGACCAAGAATAAATATTTCTTTAGCTCACTGGCTGTTTTCCTTGTTTCATGTTCCACTCGATTGCCGCAATATATTTGTAATCGTATTTTATTCATTATTGTGTTAAATCATTCAACGCTATACACTTTTGCAGCTGTTGATATGGGGCCCCTTAAATGATTTAACTATACGATGACGTTCTTATGAGTAGAATTCAGAAGGTTTCATGTGGACATTAATCATTTGTGCAGGTCTGTGATTATAGACTTTATGGCATGGGTCCGTAAGGTCGAAAATCACTGACCCGCGCGCATATTCAATACGTGGATGGCCAGACAGTGGAGACACTTTATTGTTCAGCACAAAGTCACTAATAAACAAGAACAATAAACAAGTGTTTGTAGTTTGCACGAATGTTTATTTGTATTGTATACTGACGGAGCACAAGAAATGCGACAATTTTGAAGTCATCGGAAACACTGAAGTGTTTCCGATGATTCCAAAACTGTCGCATTTCTTTTAAGAAATGCACTATTTTGGAATCATCGAGAACTCTAGTGTTTCCGATGGTTCTAAAAAATGTCGCATTTCTGTTCTGTCTCTCAATATACTTTGTTGTATCGTACTTGCGTACTTTTAAAGATTCAGCAACACAACAAGTACATTAATTTATAAAGTACAATGCCGAAATTCCATCTGCAAAAGTGCTGGTGTATTTATTTAAACTCAACGTATGATTCCATTTTCCTTCATCGTTTGTTTATTATTGTGTTTTCTTATGACCCAACATTGATAACTAATGCCGTTCTAATGTTCTTTTGGACGAATATGATTTTTGTTTTTGTTTTTGCTAACAACACATTCGTCTTGAATCGTATGAATATGTACTACATTCGACAACACACTTTGTTTGTTTGCTGTCGGGACGTTAAGCAATGTACAACCAACACTTTGTTTGTCAGTACAGTTTTACTTCATTGCACATATTTTCAACAAAATACTGATCCGCATCGACTATGATGGCTCAAGGGTGGTGCCAGAATAGCTTGGCCCTTCCACATACTATTTCAGGAAGAACTCTCGACCATGATACATTTAGCTCACGAGGGATGCCATAATAGCTTGGCGCCTTTGCGCGACAAGCTAATTTGGCACCACTCTTGAGCTATCGTTTTCGATCTGTCTCCACAAAAGGGTAAGTAACCTAAAGAGGACAAGTCCATATTTTGTGATTTCGACCTGAGGGGAAAATAACGTATCGGCTGAAAAATGTTTCTGGTAGTCAAAGAGAGATAACTCATGTCCTGTGATATAGGGTGCTAGACAGATAAATGACTGTACACCGGTTGTCTCCCTCGAGTCGCTAACGCTGCTCATGAGAGGGAGACAACGAGTGTGGGACGACTGACCTCACTTTTATCAGCGCATTCCCTTGCACAAGGTATGTAGACAGGTCTACGACGTGAAAGGCAGGACTACGTCCCCAAAGACCCCTCTCTCTCTCTCTCTCTCCTCCTCTTGGCTTGACTTCGCGAACGAAGATTCTATAGGGCTTGCCCACGTCGTCTGCAGGCATTTTCGTGGCTGCGGAGGCCAATCCGGGACAGGCAGGTTCGACCGCAGTGGCTGCAGGGGAAGGTCTGGTCAGGGTTCTGAGTTACGACAACTCTATTTTTTCTTCTAAGCCGCTTGTCCTTAAGGTTAGCTCTGCGAGAGTCCTCAAAGGAGACGGCTGCCTTGTGAATGGTGGAGCGCCAGGTGTCACGGTCCGCAGCAAGCGAAGACCACTGGCGGTGGTCGATTTGGCAGGCACTAAGCGACTTCTTGAGACCGTCTTTGTATCTCTTCTTTGGTGCCCCTCTGTCTCGGTGTCCAGTGGCGAGCTCGCCGAACAGAGTGATCTTGGGTAGGCGATGAGCCTCCATCCTGGAGACGTGCCCCGCCCAGCGAAGCTGTGTCCGCAGCAGCAAAGCCTCGATGCTCAAAGTTTCCGCCTGTTCAAGGACCTCGACGTTGGTGACATAGTCACTCCAGTGAATGCTGAGGATGGTACGCAGGCAGCGCTGGTGAAAGCGTTCGAGGAGTCGTAGTTGGCTGCGGTAGAGGGCCCAGGACTCGGAACCGTACAGCAGGGTGGTGAGGACGACAGCTCTGTACACGCTGATCTTGGTGCCTTTTTTCAGCTGTTGATTGTGCCACACCCGCTTGAATAGTCGCCCGAAAGCACTGTTCGCTTTTGCCAGCCTGTTGTCCAGCTCCTTGTCCAGCTTGGCGTCTGACGTGATGATGCAGCCAAGGTAGGTAAACTGGTGTACAGACTTCAGTTCGGACTCGCCGATGGTGATGTGGGGAGGGCGATGCTCTTCCTTGGGTGCCGGCTGATGAAGGACCTCTGTCTTTTTCAGACTGACCTCAAGTCCAAAGAGCTGGGCAGCATCTGCGAAGCAGGACGTAATGCGCTGCAAGGCTCTCTCTGTGTGTGCAACGAGGGCAGCGTCATCAGCGAAGAGCAGCTCACGAATCAGTTGGTCTAGGGTTTTGGTGTGGGCCTGCAGTCGTCTGAGGTTGAACAGGCTGCCATCGAGACGATACCTGATGTACACTGCGTCGTCATCGTCGAGGTCCACTGTGGCCTGCTTCAACATCATGCTGAAGAAGATGGTGAAGAGGGTCGGTGCCAGCACGCAGCCTTGCTTCACGGCGTTGCGAATGGGGAATGGTTCTGAGAGGTCACTGTTTAGTCTGACCTGGCCTTGCTGGTCCTCGTGGAGCTGGACGATCATGTTGAGGAACTTTGGGGGACAACCTAGTCGCTCCAGGATCTGCCACATACCTTGCCTGCTCACAGTGTCAAACGCTTTTGTTAGGTCGACAAACGTGACGTACAGCCCTTTGTTCTGCTCGCGGCACTTCTCCTGAAGCTGTCTCAGCACAAAGACCATGTCGGTGGTACTCCTGTTGGCTCTGAAGCCACACTGACCCTCTGGGAGGTGGTCTTCAGCGATGGCAGGTACCAGCCGATTCAGGAGCAACCTTGCGAGAATTTTCCCGGCAATGGACAGCAGGGTAATTCCACGATAATTAGAGCAGGCAGACTTCTCTCCTTTGTTCTTGTACAGGGTGATGATGACTGCATCACGGAGATCCTTTGGTAGTGTTCCTTTTTCCCAGCAGCAGAGAAAGAGGTCGTGGAGCTTGTTGTGCAGTGCTGGGCCTCCATGTTTCCAGATCTCTGGCGGGATTCCGTCAATGCCTGCTGCTTTGCCACTCTTGAGCTGGTGGATGGCTGTGAGGGTCTCTTCGGCGGTGGGCGGTTCGTCCAATTCAACCTTTAGTGGAAGGTGTGGGATTTGGAGGATGACTGTTTCTTGAACAGTGCGTTCAGCGCCGAAGAGGTCCTGAAAGTATTCCGACCAGCGGTTCAAGATGGAGGTATTATCTGTGAGGAGTGCCTGTCCATCAGCGCTTCGCAGGGGACTTTGTACCAGGTGCCTAGGGCCATACACTGCTTTCAGTGCTTCGTAGAAGCCCCTGTAGTCACCGTTGTCAGCGCAGAGCTGGGTCCTCTGTGCGAGTCTGGACCACCACTCGTTCTGGAGCTCTCTAAGCTTGAGCTGGAGACTGCTGCAGATGAGGCGGAAGGCAGACTTCTTCACAGGGCAGGAAGGCTGGGCTAGGTGGGCCTGGTGGGCGGCTCTTTTTTTTGCTAGAAGTTCCTGGATCTCTACGTCGTTTTCGTCAAACCAGTCTTTGTTCCTCTTTCTAGCAAAGCCCAAGACTTCCACAGAGGATTTTACAATAGCAGTTTTCAGTTGTTCCCAAAGTGTTTCAGGAGAGGAGTCTGCTTAATCAACTGTGTCTTTGAGCATGCGCTGTAAATTGGCCTGAAGGGCAGCTTTCTTGTCGTCACGCTGAAGGCTGGCAACATCAAGCTTTTTCTTGGGAGGGCCGCTTTTCTTGGGTTTCAGCTTGAGGCGGAGCCTGAGTTTGCAGCGAACAAGGCGGTGGTCAGTGTGGCACTCTGCGCTGGGCATCACTCTGGTGAGGAGGACGTCACTGCGGTCCCTCTGACGCACTAGGACATAGTCGATAAGGTGCCAGTGCTTGGAGCGAGGATGCATCCAGGTGGTCTTTCGACTGTCCTTTTGCTGGAAAGTGGTGTTGGTGATGACAAGTTGCTGCTCTGCACAGAGCTCCAACAGTAGGCGACCATTGTCATTGCAGTTCCCAACGCCATGCTTGCCGAGGACTCCTTTCCAGGCTTCAGAGTCTTGGCCCACTCTGGCGTTGAAGTCGCCAAGGATGATGACTTTGTCGTCTGCAGGGGTGCTCTGCAGGAGGCTGCGCAGGTCAGAGTAGAACTTGTCTTTTTCTGCAGGCTCTGCCAGGAGGGTTGGGGAGTACACACTGAGAAGGGTGACATGTTGCTGGTGTCTCAGTGGGAGGCGCATGGACATGATGCGGTCGGAGTGACCCGTTGGTAGGTTTTCCAACTTAGTCGCAATGGGGGTCTTCACCATGAAGCCCACGCCTGAGAGCCGTCTTTCTGATGCAGGCCTGCCTGACCAGTAGAGGGTGTAGCCAGCGCCAAGTTCTTGGAGGCTGCCTTCCTCCCAAAGACCCACTAGCCTGCAATTTATGCTTGTATCTGACAAAATATAAGTCGATGTTGTTCATTTCAAACATTTGCTAGCTTCAAATAGATTGGCACACCTGCAGCTTTTTGCAGAATTTCGAAAGCTGGCGGGAAATTGCCATAATTTGAAGAAATCGGTGACCTTTTGGTGTGCAAACTTTTTATCGATACCGTGTCCGATTCGTCGGGACAGATTCTGCTGCAAAACAGCGTAAACACTACACTAAATGCACTTATCAACATTCTTGCGGGTAGTACAAGTGGTATTATGTGTTTACATCAGGGAATTTTAGTCTCTTTCGATCTGAAAAGGTACCTGACGTTGGGACTACGATGTGCGGGAATGGTCGCGGTTGCGCCGACGATGTGAAGAATGTGAGATTACACAAATCGCTGCCCCACCACCCCCCATCCCTCCCCCCAGCCTACGTTGAATTGTTACACTTATTCATTATGTAGCTGTCTGATTTTAATATACAGTAAAATACTGTCAATAAACTAGTTGAAACTCCATTTAAAGGTGTACATGCCAGAAAAAAGTATGATAGAGGCAAAGGAAAAGTGTCTGTTATGACAGAATGCGTTTGGCTATGCTGAAATATCCCGGCTGGAATGCTGATTATTTTATATGAGGCTGATCAAAACGAACATTTGTGGGAACAACGAACACAACACACGTTAATCCAAGTCATGTCAGCTGCATGCAATGGCTTATGTTACTTACGAATGTTCGGGGCAGTGACTAACTCCTGCAGTAACTAACTCCTATTTAGGTCCACCTTGAACTATATGACTGCCTTTCAAATTTGCACGAAATTTCAGTCGACAGAAAGTCAGTCTGAAACCCCACTTCAATCAAATTTGTTGGAAACATTTTTATATCAATCCACATACCTATTGACAAACCTATTTCTTGATCTCTTTTACCTTGATCTTTTCGATGGGTCATCTAAATTAGTATGCTGAGGAAGGTCTTACCATCAGGTATCTTTGTACTAAGTTTGGGCTTCGGGTTGTGAATAGAATTTGAGAAAAAAAAGGTCTTTACTCAAAGTATTGCTAGTATTAACGTATTTCCTGATCCCCTGTGACCCTGACCTTTGAGAGAGGTCACTAAAATTGGTACATTTAGAAAGGTCTGGCCTGGGCCAAGTTTGAAGTCTGTGGTTTGAGTGGAAAATACTATCGTTAAAGTTTACCGCTGGCCCATTTCATAGACTTACTTTTGCTATCGCACATGAGCCAAAATATGCATGGTGGACCACTTCATTCCCGGCAAAATATTTACACAAAAAGAAGACGCAGAAGAAGAGCAAATACGGTTGGATTTACAAACCTTGCTTTTTTTTTTTTTTTTAGCCGTAAGTAAATATGGCAATTCGACTAACAGCTGATGTTAGTCGTGTTACCAAAGACACGAAGAGCTGTTGGTATGCTCTTTCTGTGTTTTCTAATGGACACAGTGCACGCTTCATCTAAAGACTATGTAAAGTAAGCTGAACTACTTGCAAGCTGTGAAACAACAAGATGTTCTGTATATTTATTGTGATGTATTGAACCAGATGACGGTCAGTCGTGTTATGAGACTGCCAGTCATGTCACGAGACTGTCAGTCGTGTTACGGACAGATCTTACCTTTTTATTCAAACTTAAATACAATATATTCCCACCATAGTTTGAGGCTTTGATACGTCATACATCAGTTCACCATTTAAAAAAATGCTGTCGAACAGCTGGTCACATCTTTATGTTTTTACCGACTTGTTGTTTTGCAAATATAATTTATTTTACATAATACTCACTATTCGCCTAAACATCATATTTGCTTTACTTCAAATGTTAATTTTTGTTATGTGCACAGTATACTCCCAAATCCTTCACACCGTAGGCGTTTTCTGAACAACCGAGATCGTCTTTTGCACAGCGTAGACCTAACATCAAATAACCTTATTCAGTTCGAAAGACACTAAAATTCCCTAATCTAAACACTTATTGTCATTTGTTATACCCACAAGAATGTTGACACGTGTATTTAGTGTAGTGTAGACGCTTCTAAACAGCAGAATCCGGCCTGAAGAATCGGACACGCGATCGATCAAATTTTGCGCACTTAAATCGCGCCGATTTAGTCAAACTATGACAGTTTGTGGCCACAATTTTTATCTCTGCAACTAGCTACAGGTGCGCCAATCTATTTGCAGGTAGAGGATGGTTAACATGAACAATATTGACTTACATTTTATCTGTTCCAAGCATAAATTGCAGCCTAGTGGGTCGAACGGGACGTAGTCCTTACTTCCGCTACTTGCACAGTCCTATCTACATACCCTGTTGCAGTGCTTTGGCATTGACCGTAGTCATGTTGATGGTGTTGGCAGGTGATAATGGTGCTCAGTTTAATTTTGAGGCCACAACGGAGGCCGTTAATACTTTGGGTGTCGGTAGTGGTTTTAGTCACAATGATTCCTGCAGGAATCATTGTGACTAAAACCGCTACCGACACCCGAAGGGTAAAAACAAACAAAAAAACAAAACAAAACAAAACAACACTAACCGACCGGCCGACCGACCAACCAGCCGCTAACAAAATCCAGACCAAAACGCTTCTTCAAACTGACCATATAAGTAGCGCATTGTAAACTTAGTTGTTTGTCTATTTTTAAAATCAATACATTGTGTTGTAACTGTCATTTCTAAGCGTGTTTCTTTCTGCCTTGCGTTCGTTTTAGACAAACAGACACCGAAACCAACAGCAACAACAATTCAAACAAGAATGGCAAAGCCGTCACGGCTGACGTGCATGACCGATCCACAAATTAATGACCGTGTGACCGTGACCTTCCAACAAGTCACTAAAATAAGCAAGTCTTCAAGTGTTCTAACATAAGGAAAGGGCTGGCATTTGTACCTGAAAAATCCATGTTTTCTCACATTTACCCATTTTTCACTTCTGTCAACTTCCCATGACCCATGACCTTTTTGAGTACAGGTGGATGTAGTAAACCAAACTAGTGTGCATAGAAAGGTCTTATCGTCATGCAGCAGCTACCTTTCTACCAAATTTGAATGACAAGTTTTGCAAAAAAAAAAAAGCTGATAAAAGCTACAATTCTCAAAAAAAAAAAAAAAAAAAAAAAAATAATCACACCGATGTAATATGTTGAGTTTCATATTCATGAATACATGTACAACTTCAAGGGAACTAACTCCTCACTAATCGCGGCACTTAGGCGATGCTAGAGTTATCGCTAGGGGCTGACTACCAAAACATGGCGATCATCATCAACCGATATCTCTGTATGAATACAAAGTCAGTCTGAACACATCAATCAGTGTTGTTTACTCTTTGTATGCTTGACGTCCACGATTCACGCATCACCAACAGTACTCCAAACATTACATTGGCGACGAGGATTGCCGCCAGTAAGTCCAAGTTATCACTGACTTTTCTGTTCGACCACGTGCCGCCTCGGAAAAAAAAAAACCTTACTGCGCTAGAAGATGGCCGCTCTACCAGCCTACCAGTCGTTCGAGTGCGCCCCAGAGGGAAGAGCTGTGCGCTGGAGGAAGTGGGTTCAACGACTCAAAACATTCTTCACAGCCTACGAAATAAACGATGTTGATCGACAAAAAGCTCTTCTTCTTACATTCGGCGGCGATGACCTGAATGACATTGTTGACAGACTTTCCCCGACGAAGCACTTCGTCCCGGTGCTAACGACACTGTTTTCTCGAAGCTGGTAGACACTATCACCGCTCATTTCAACCCGCAAACTAACGTGGAATACCAACGGTACGTCTTCCGCAAAACAGAACAAAAATCAGACAACATTGACGAGTACTACTCTGAGCTTAAACAGCTTGCTGAAACCTGTGGATTTGCCGATGCATCGTCTGAAATCAAATCGCAGCTGATTGCTGGATGCAAGTCGTCGAAAGTCCGAGAAAAGGGTCTATCAACCCCAGCTATGACCTTAGCTGATCTTCTTACGTTTGCACGTACCCTGCAACTGACCACCCAGCACTCAATAAACTTGATGCTCATCATCACCATGCCAGTGGCAGTCGTCTTCGCCATCAACAACCACGACAACTATCTCAGCAACCATCCAAGTGCAGAAACTGTGGTGGTCAGTGATTGGCCGCACAAAAGTGGACAGAAATCTTGCCCCGCCTTCAACAAACGTTGCAATTCCTGCACTAAACTACACCATTTTGCTTCAGTTTGTCGTTCACAGCCTGTGAAACAAACACAGGGACCGTTGAATGCATCGAAACACCAACCTGGTGGCTACCGTCATCGCAACAAGCCCAGATCTAACGTTCACCATCTTGACAACCCAGATGATGAAGCCAACGTTATCAAGACTGAATCTGACAGCTCCAGCAAGACTGAATATATCTTCATGACCTCTAACATCAGCAGTCGACTTCCTCACTTCATAGTGACAGTGCAAGGACATGGGTTTGAGTTTATAGCAGACTCCGGTGCTGCTATTGACATTCTATCAAAAGATGACTATGATCTGATCACACCCAAGCCTTCGTTACATCCATCGAACAAGAAGATTTCTGCGTATGGGAGCAAACATGCCATTCCTGTCATTGGTGCCTTCAATACTGTCGTCCAACACAAGGGAAACACAACAAAGACGACAATCCATGTCGTCCAACAGAAAGAAAAAGCTATCCTTGGCTGGAAGACATGTCAAGAACTAGGCCTACTCGCTACCGTGCATCACATCAAGCCTGAACACGAAAAGCTGCAAGACGAATTTTCCGATCTCTTTGGTGGTGTAGGCAAACTGAATGACCAGAAAATCCAACTACATATCGACAAGACTGTCCAACCTGTAGCACAACAATACCGACGTGTTCCATTTCATGTGCGAAAAGACATTGAAGAACAACTGCGGAAGGACGAAGAACTTGGCATCATTGAAAAAGCTACTGGACCAACACCATGGGTGTCTCCAGTTGTCGTCGTGCCCAAACCCAAACAGCCAGGAAAGGTACGTGTCTGCGTCGACATGCGTGCGGCAAACAAGGCAATTCGTCGCGAACGTCATGCCACACCAACTCTCGACGAACTAAAGACCATGTTTGCTGGGGCCACCGTCTTTAGCAAACTTGATTTAACGCAAGGGTATAATCAACTAGAGTTAGACCCTTCTTCGCGATACATCACTACCTTTGCCACGCACATGGGGCTCTACAGATACCGTCGTCTGTTCTTTGGCATAAACTCTGCAAGTGAGATATTTCAAGAAACTGTCCGTCAATGCCTAGCAGGACTCGATGGTGTTGTAAACATCAGTGACGATATCATGTGCTTTGGAACAAATCAAGCGTACCATGACCGCAACCTTCATGCACTATTTGAACGTCTTCGCCAGAAAGGACTCGCACTGAACAGTGAAAAGTGTGTGTATAACAAGGAATCCCTTGAGTTTCTTGGTCACATCTTCGGAAAGGATGGCATCAAACCAAGCCAGGACAAGCTTGACACAATCCTCCATCTACCTACGCCAAGCAGCGCTTCTGAAGTCCGCAGCCTACTTGGGATGATGAACTTTTGTGGTGCTCACCACATCCCCAACTACGCAACGCTGACGCATGAACTACGCATCCTCACCAAGAAAACTACGCCATGGTCTTGCACATGGTGCAGCGCTCGCGAAACTGAAAGCAGCCCTCAGTCAAGCTACCACGCTCGCATACTTCAACCCGCGTAAAGCCAGTGAAATCTACACTGATGGCAGCCCTGTGGGTATTTCAGCTGTCCTTACGCAAGATGGCCGTGTGATCCAGTTTGCAAGTCGACCCCTCACCCCAACAGAGCAACGATACTCTCAAACAGAACGAGAAGCTCTCGCAGTGACTTGGGCGTGTGAGTATTTCCACATTTACATCTACGGCGCACCATTTACCGTCCACACTGATCACAGACCCCTTGTCTCGATCTTCAACAACCCCCGCTCAAGGTTGTCAACGCGCATCGAACGATGGGCGATGAGACTTCAGCCATATCAGATCACTGTCAAGTACCGACCAGGTGCAGACAACCCTGCAGACTATCTCAGCCGTCACCCAGTTCCACAAGCCTCAAGTGACCGTGAAGAGAAAATTGCAGAAGAATACGTCAATTACGTCACCGAGAACTGCATCCCCAAAGCGATGACTGTTGATGACGTTGCTGCTGAAACCGCGTCTGACCCTACCCTCACCGCAGTAATCCATGGGCTTCTCACCAACCAGTGGCACAAGCATGAACAAAACATCGACATATCGACATTTAACACACTTCATCAGTGTCGCTCTGAGCTATCCCTAGCCTCAGGCGACCGAGTGATCTTGAAAGGCAACCAGGTCGTTCTCCCTACATCACTCCAGGATCGAGCTGTGAAACTCGCCCACTCCGGTCATCAAGGCATAGTCAAAACAGTCGCCCTGCTACGCGAAAAAGTCTGGTTTAAAAACTTGCAACACCACGTCGAAGTGACTGTGAAAAACTGCATGAAATGCCAGATTTCAACTCCCACCCCTGCGCGTGAACCCTTGAAGATGTCACCCCTCCCTAGTGCACCATGGACCGAAATCTCTGCAGACTTTGGACATCTTCCCAACGGCAAGTACATCTTGGTCGTCATGGACGAATACTCCCGCTTCCCGGTCGTCGACATTATCGACTCGACGTCAGCTCGAAGCGTCATTTCCAAATTCGACAAGATCTTTGCAGAATTCGGCATTCCTGAGTCTCTTAAAACAGACAATTGTCCCCCTTTCAATAGCGCTGATTTTGCCATGTACTGTGCTCACATGGGTATCAAACACAGAAAAAATCACCCCCTTATGGCCCCGTGCAAATGCAGAAACTGAACGTTTCATGCGTTCCATCAAGAAGCCCCTCAAAAGTGCGACAACCCCCAACCTCAAGCAGGAAATGTATAGATTTCTCCTTGACTACCGCACTACCCCACACTCCACAACCGGTGTTTCCCCCGCTTCCCTGCTCTTTGGCAGAAACCTCGGGTCTCGACTCCCTCAAGTCCCTCAAACCCGAGATGATCATGCTGTCAGACAGCGTGATGCTGCTCAGAAAGCCCTCATGAAGGAATTTGCTGACAACAAGGCCTATGTCAAACCATCTCGCCTCCAGATTGGTGATCCTGTCCTCCTTAAGACTCATGACCCCACCAAGGCTGACACTCCATGCCAACCGACTCCGCTGGTCGTCACCAACAAAAAAGGGTCCATGATCACGGCTCAGCGAGGCCAACAAAAGATCACCCGAAACAGCAGCTTCTTCAAGAAGGCTCCTAGACCCCCTTCCGCTGCTGAACAGGAACCCGACTCATTCCCTGACCCGACAACGCCAAGTGGTCTTGACTGCGCACCCCAGCCTCCAACCCCTGCAGCTTCACCCAGTCCCTACCATGCCAGAAGGTCTGCGCGTCAAGTTCACATGCCAAAACGATTCGATGATTATATTTTGAACAAACCCTAAAAGACTCTGGTGAAAGACCCAGTGAGGCGCGACCAGCCTGCACCAATATATATATTTTTCCCCCTTAGTTTTCACAAAGACTCTGGTGAAAGACCCAGTAGGGCGCTTACCCGCACCGTTGTGTTAGTTTTGTCTTCGAGACTGTTGTGTTCATTTCATTTAATAGTTTTAAGTGCTAGTCATAATCAGCAGTGATAAGTGGAATCTAGTCACATTGTGTTCATGATATCATTATGCTCCACCTCTTGTATTAGCCTCATTTATTTATGTTTGAGTTAACAACCTACTAATGCAAGAATTCTTTCAACAAAGGGAAGGAAAGGAAAAGGAGAAAGGATTGTAATTGTGATCACATGTATTTTTTTTTTTCATCCAAGGAAGGAGGTGATGTAATGTGTTGAGTTTCATATTCATGAATACATGTACAACTTCAAGGGAACTAACTCCTCACTAATCGCGGCACTTAGGCGATGCTAGAGTTATCGCTAGGGGCTGGCTACCAAAACATGGCGATCATCATCAACCGATATCTCTGTATGAATACAAAGTCAGTCTGAACACATCAATCAGTGTTGTTTACTCCTTGTATGCTTGACGTCCACGATTCACGCATCACCAACAGTACTCCAAACATTACAACCATTTGCTGATCTCTTGTGACCCTTGGCCTTTCCAAGAGGTCATCCAAGTTTATAGGAAGGTCTTAATATCAGGTATCTCTGTGCCAGGTTTGGGATGGAAGTTGTAAATAATATTTGAAAAAAAAAGCAACATTTATTTATTTATTTATTTATTTATTTTTTTGGGGGGGAGGGGCGGGGGGGGGGGGGAGATGGGGGAGGGGTGTTAGAAAATGACTAAATGTTACCTATTTCCTGATCTCTTGTCACCATTATCCTTTACGAGGGGTCATCCAAATTAGTATGTATAGGAAGACCTTACCATCAGGTATATCTGTACCAAATTTGGGCTTGAAGTTGTGAATAGTATTTGAGAGTAAAATATCTTTTGTCAAAATATGGAAATTTTTTACCTATTTCCTGAGCCATTGTGACCCATGACCTATCCGATAGGTCAACCAAATTAGTATGCATAGAAAGGTCTTACCATCAGGTATCATTATACCAAGTTTTGTATAATTTGGGAATAGTATTTGAGAAAATATCAATTTTGTGACATTGTTTTAAACCTGTTTCCTTATCCCCTGTGGCCTTGACCTTTAAAGGAGGTCAATGAAATTGGTATGTTTGGAAAGGTCTTGCCAAAAAGTATCCTTGTGCCAAGTTTGAAGACTGTGACTTGAACAGTCTCCGAGAAAATGCCAAAGTTAAAGTTTACCACGGACGACTGACGACGGCGGACGGACGACGGACGAACGACCACTGGCACAGAACGTAGACTCACTTTCGCTTCGCACATGAGCCAACAAAACAAGAGAAACGACAGCTGACATCACAACAAAACAAACACAGCGCAGGTAATTGCATACAGTTTACAACGTCGATAATTGTGCGGAGGACGTCACGGGTTTAGGTAGTGGGTATAGACCAGTATATTATGATTACCACACCGGCGTTCGTGGTCACCTGACCACTGCCAAGTCAAATGACGCACGAAAACGCGCCGGTACAGTCTCAGCCGATTATCAGCGAGCATATGTCGAGTTGTCTCCGGCAGTACAGGATGGTTGCCCATCTTGCTGAAACTGGATGACGACGATGGTGTACGTAAGAAGGGTTCCCAGGACCTGTAATTAAGCAGATAAGACCTTCTTGATCAGCTACTGTCCAACAACTGATTCAACAGACAATTTCTGTAAATGAGATGTAGGTCAAAAGATTGCACGAATTTTGCACATTCTTTAATTAATTAAATTAAAAGGAATTAAAAGGGTGGTCAAACATGCGACGCAACGCATTCCACCGTGACACACACCGACAACTTTAAGATCGACCATGATAGTTCAAGGGAGGTGACAGAATAGCTTGGCGCCTGAAGGCGTCAAGTTATTCTGGCACCACCCTTGAACTATCATGGTCGATCTGTCTCCAGAACTGTGCTGTATTGTTCAGAGGACAACCCCAAAGTTTAAGGATTCTTTCTCTTAGGGTTAGATGTCTTAATCAGAATGGTTACCTGGTCGCTACTAATTCTGTGCGCTGGTCTGTGAGTTAAGACGTTACGTCTTCGCAGCAGTCTGCAAGATCAGTTTCTGTATGATACCTTCGACCAAGGGTCAGAGCAGACGAATCCATGTCGCGAGCAAGTCCAACAGCGAAATTGCCACCAATGCGATCAAAATTCACACGGGCGCTCGAAGTATTGTCTGAGTATTGTCGATATGTATTCATTAGGGGCTCTCAGCTCTACGGTGCGTAGAGCTTTTTCAGGATATGCGCTTTATTAATAATCTTTATTTTTACTGTTATTAAGGGTTGTGCCAGAATAGGAGTGCACGGTAGTCAGGTCTGGTTCATTGACCATACATTGTGTTATGAATCGAATCACGGCGGGGATCAAGACGCATTCCATCCCTCCCCAACACCCCCGCCCCCCCCCCCCCCCACGCACCCCTCCACCCCACCCCACGTATCCTTTGTCTCAGCTGCAGCTGCGAGTACATACCATAAGTACAGTGGACTTGTCGATGACAAATAGGCCGTAGACGTCATAACCGATCTTGGTGTGGCCTAGGCGGCTGGCAAACAGCTGCACCTGACACAGATATCAATCAAGCAAAGTAAAGTTAAATAAATAAATAAATAAATAAATAAATAAATAAATAAATAAATAAATAAATAAATCCCTCCAGTCAGTGTCTATCAATCCAGCCCTCAACCTCTCCATCCACCCATCCATCCGTCCGTCCATCCATCCATGCTACCATCCATCCACACACCCATCCACCTGCCCACCCATTCATAGTCCTAATTTATGTATTTCTTGTTCATCAAGAATAACAGAAAGATTACAATCGTAGTGGGGGCTGAAATCTGCACCTTGTACAGAAGTCTGTCTGAAAACTTGGACCAGTCGGCTGCGTAAATCACATCCTGAGGTGCATGCGCCTGCACACAATGAGTAATACACAGCAAATTAATAATAATGAAAATAATAATAACTTTTTAAAAATGAAAGAGTCAATTACAACACAATTTATTTATCTTTCAAAACAGACATACAAACAAGTACACAGTTTGTGACTTTTCATTTCGTGATGGAAAGATGCAGCTGAATAAACTGTGTTGTAACTGTCTTTAATAAACATGTTTCATTCTTGGTTGGGCTGTTTTCTGAATTTTACGCGCTTGGCAGTCACTTTTTTCGATTGGAGTTTTAATAATAATAATAATAATAATAATAATAATAATAATAATAATAATAATAATAATAATAATAATAATAATAATAATAATAATAATAATAATAATAATAATAATAATAATAATAAATTATGATGATAATGATGATAAAAACTCTAAGAGGCACTTTACACACCACGCAAATCCAAAGTAAGTGGACTAAATAAAAAGTGTGCGCTGATCTTTGATTTTGTCCCTCTTCAGTAAGAAAATGAGCAGTAAGCACCTGCATATTTACACCTGTAATTGCTAGGGCGGGGTATGGAAATCAGTTGTGCGTATCCATGAACTACCGTATCGTGACTACCTATCGCCATACTACAGAGGTTTCGATTGAAACGAACGACAACTGACAACAAACGAGATCGAAATCTCGGCTAATAACCAGCTCTACCACATGCAGAGACAACACTCCAAACATTCTGCAAACATATCCAAGAGGCATAGATTCTCATGAGCCCTCCGAGCGCATGAGGATCTATGCCTCTTGGAGATGTTTGGAGCGCGCGCGCACGCACGCACTAACACGCACACACACATCGACGCACTTTCAACAGAGCATGCAAGTGACCCGTGTACTTAGTATATCATGTAGCTAGGTAAAGTCAACCTACTTTCACACAAATTATAGCAAGACTGAAATTGTACCGTGAAGTTCTAGTTTTGTCAACATTTTTTCAAGCCTATGAAGCGAAAGTGAAACTCATATCACGTAAAATATAAAACTAAAAATTACGTCATGACGAATGACGTTTGACAAACCAATGACGCGTATGTCCTGCGCCCCTTATAGAGCTCACTGACGCACTGGAAGATCTGCGAGACTTTTTCAATAGGAGATATTTCAACATCAGCATC
>BTPG01000007.1:47904337-48094371 GCA_036245525.1 Semisulcospira habei
TTTTTACTAGATATTTTGTGTATTGCTAGATAAAAGGAAGACATTGAGTGAGTTAGTTAACCAGCATTGTACCTCTAGAACTTTTTGAGTGATAATTAAATATTTTTTGACAAAAATATTTTCACGTTTTTCGGATTAATTTCACGAATTATTTGGGATTAATCTTAAAACAATTGAATCTTTTTTTTTTTTTTTTTTTTTTTTTTTTACGAAAAAAGCAATATTCTCATTAATAATCGCATCATTTGTCTCGGCTGTCGGATACGACTAGGACAATTGTCACTGCCCACATTGTCACAGTTCAAAGCTCACTTAAAGACAATTCTTTTCTGTCGGGCATTTAACACTTAGCTCATCTTTAGCTAACTGTTGACTGGCTGCATTTTATTCTGATCCTACAGGAAGTGAATGTAAGATGTTGGGACGGGATGGGGAGGTTTAAAATAGTGTATAATTGTGCGTGTGTCTGAGAGAGAGGGTGTGCTGTTGTGCATGAGCAGTGAGTCCAGTGTTTTCCTGGAGAACAGCGATATACAAGAACTATGTATTATTATTATTATTATTATTATTATTATTATTATTATTATTATTATTATTATTATTATTATTATTATTATTATTATTATTATTATTATTATTAATTGAGACCTGTATGCACTAGTTGTGAAAATCATAATTTTCTGCACCACTTTTTCGGAGTCATTTGTAAAACAGCTAACATAACTTTAATTTTTCTTTCACGAGAAAACAAACAAAATATCTTCTCATTAATACAGGTATGATCTATCATAAACAATGTTTGCATACGCCTGCTGTTTGTCCTGGCTCTGCGCTAGGATTAGGTCAAATTGTGATCTGTAAGATCTATGTGTGAAAATCAGCAAGAAAATTGGATACATGGATACTCTTTTGATCATTATTTCGTGGTTTACCAGATCAAACGCATTACGAAAATCTAGAAACATGACTCCTACACGTTTTGAGTCGTTGATGGAAAATATCCAGGTATCTATCATCGTTATCAGCGCAGTATGACATGAGTGTTTTGATCAGAAGTTTGACTGCAATGAATAGATTAATTTTCGGCTTTCCAGGTATGTAGCTAGATGCTTGTGAATATGACGTTCTAAGGGCTTGGACAGAACAGGCAGAAGCGATATGGGCCTGAAATTATTAATTTCACTAAGATCTTTAGATTTTAGGTAGAGGTATTAATTTCGCGTCTTTAAATGCGTCTGGAAAACAGTTAAGATTTATACAGAGGTTGTAGATATAAATGATAAGCCTACAAACTATGGGACATATATCTTGAATATTTTCGCACTGATCTTATCTTATCCTGATGACTTTTTATTTTCCAAAGATGTAATCAATTTGCCAACTTCATGGACCGCGAGAGAGAGAGAGAGACTCAATCATTTTATTGTTAAGGCCATCGGCCCATCACATGAGAGAGAGAGAGAGAGAGAGAGAGAGAGAGAGAGAGAGAGAGAGAGAGAGAGAGAGAGAGAGAGAGAGAGAGAGAGAGAGAGAGAGAGAGAGAGAGAGAGAGAGAGAGAGAGAGAGAGAGAGAGAGAGAGAGAGAGAGAGAGAGAGAGAGAGGGAAGATAATGTTCTTATTCGATTTATTTTGGAAGGAATTTTCATCATCAGCACATAGTTTCACAAACGCAACTTACCGCGTTGTTGAGAAAAATGCCGATAGCCGTTGTACAGGTAACAAAGAACGCAGCATATAGGACATTCCATGCTTGAAAACATATATTAGCCAGATCTAGTGCCCCACTCGCGAGTCCATAAATGATGAGACACGTTAGGAAGAGTCCGATGACATAACTTATAAACACAAGGTGCCTCAGACACTTATTGGTGGAATCTACTAGTTCACAAAGTGCCTGGTGCCTGAAATAGACAAGATCGAATTCTTCTTCTTGGCTCAAGTGGCTTTCCTGTCTGTTGTCTTTCAAGTCTCCCAGGTCATCACTTCCTGTGTTCTCGTGATTGATGAGAGCGTTGTCACTTTTTGTGGACTTATTTTTTGTATGGTCTCTGTCGCTGTTGGTGTGCTTTCTTGGCCTGGTTACAAGTTCATTTGATTCAGAGGAATGTGAGCGAAGTAATGTGGAATATTTACTGTCTCTTCTTTTTGCGTTTCTTTGGTCTGATGTAGTAATGTTGATTTCATCCAATGTCTCCATCGAGATACTTTCCGCTGAAGATAGGTTGTTGACGTCAGCTAAGGAATCCAGTTTCCGTCTTTCTTTAAGATGAAAATCAGTTTTCTGATAATTTCCTGCCTCTGGTGAAGTGACGAATACTTCTTCAATTGTGTCACTCAAAGCGGATGAGCCGAGATGCGATCTTTGTATAAATACTGGCGAGCTGCTTGCACCTTGCTTTGTATCAAGACATAACAATTTCAAGGCTCTGCTGCACGGAGAAGTGTAATGTGCCCGAGAACTTTTCTTTCCTTTCTTCTTTGGTATTTTCTTCTTGTGTCGACTTTTGCAGTACCGTATTGCTGAGTGGTCTGTCTTGGGCAGAACACAGGCAAGCTCTCGAGTCAAACAGCTGAACTCTGTCTGCAGGATGATAGACAACAGGGCAAACAATCCTAGCAAGGCGAACATCACAGATCCTATAAAATACAGGACTGCAGCGAAAGCGGCTAAGGCGAGGTAGTACGGCAGTCCCTCTGCGTGACTGAAAGGGGCTAGGTGTGCTTGTAGGGAAGTAAAGACAGTTTGCTCGGTAACGATGAATCCCACAGAAAACCCTGCCTGAAGCCAAAAGTAGAAACGACACTTGTTGACGGTTCTCTTGTAGGAACGTGTGCAGTCGACGGACGTCCCATAAATTTCCTCATAAGCCTGCAGTTTGCCGATGATTTCCGGAAGAAACCTTCTCATGGACAGTTTCGAAAAAAAGTACATGAAGGCGACGAGGAAGAAAAACAGCTGAAAGACCAAGGCGGACACGAACTGCCCGTCCATGGACGGCAGGGTGTAGAAGATCGAAGTGTAACGAGCCGCGTTTAAGAAGAGGAGCATCCCAATAAACATGCCGTGTATTCGGGTCACCACAGTCACAACTCTGCATTTACGACACATCCTGCCAGTCTTTTGGAACTTCGTCGAATCTTCCAAGTCAGCGCTAAAGTTTGTCGGGCCGACGTCGACTGTGGCCGACGTTGACCCGATGACCTTTTGCGTACTGCGTTGTGAATTAGCGTCTGTTTTGGACTTTGTCGTGCAAGGAAACACCTTCCTGCTGATGTTCTCCATGGAATTTCTCTCTCTCACCGAATCGAAGGATCTGCACTCTGCGCGAGCCCTTTTCAAATCTTTTCGAGCGGTCTTCACATATGGTGTCCTTTCCACCTTGTTCGTTAATTTCACGTTCTTTTTCGAGGCAAATTCTAATTTCTTCCTCCCTGAGGCCGACCCACACACTACCTCCTCACTGCTGGGGACATTAGACACCCTGTTAGCTCCCGCACAGTCACTTGTATTCTTCGTCGTGGCATTCTTCCAGATGTAATCTGTCTTTGGCTGTGACGATCCACCCTCTTTATGAACATTTTTAGATTTCTCATTGTCGGCAGCAGCGTGTGGGCAGGGTCTTCCCATCTGGGCTCGCGAACATGCCGGTGGAACGGGGTAGCCGTTGAACCGCAGGTAGAAGAAGACCGGTGTCAGCACATAATCCACTAGCTGACTCATCTCGACCTCTTTGTAGAATTTGTCTGCCAGAATTGATTTTGTATAATTAACCCCTTCACTGCCAGAAGGCGCACGTTGTGCTTAAAAAAACACAGTTCCGCTGTTAACCGACAACGATCCAATACCATCGAGGGAACGTGGATTCAAAGGGGTTTCAGCGAGAGCCATAGACCCTCATGAGTCCCCACACAAGCGGGGACCCACGATGATCTATGTCCCTCTATTGCGAGGTGTTTGCTTTTTCTCGGCAGTGAAGGGGTTAAATGCGAGTTTATATTTGTCTATATTGTGTTGAGCACACATGACGTTTCGGAAATGTACGTTGATCTATTAACCCTTTTATTGCTTATAAAAAGTAAACACGATCCGACTGCAAGAGACATAGATCCTCATGAGCCCCCGCAACTGCGGGGGCTCATGAGGATCTATGCCTATACCACGTTTCTTGGGCGGTTTTGGCTTTTTTGTCATGGAATAAATACAGATTTCAGAAACATTAATATGTACGTACCGTGGCAGGGGGAGGCGTTAATACCTTTTTGACCTTACGTCTGCTACGAGGACGCATGCGGCAGAGATCGGAGCACCGCGGTCCCCCTAGTACTTCCTGTCAAGGGTACCACCCACTATCTTTCCAGAGTATCACGGGGCTTTAAAAAGCAAAGACAGTCCCAGTTACGAAGACAGAAACACGATTACATAAGTAGAAAATACAAGTACAGCAATTAATGTGTAGTACTTGTTCCTTCTAAGCGTGTGTCTTTGTCGGGAATGTAATTCGCACACCACTCTGAATGCTAGACAGATCAGTACTACAGTTACCCTATTACCACTGAACGTGTTATAATGAAATTATACACTGGGGTATTCTCTGATCCTACTTGTAATGAATTCTTCGAATGGAAACCCCAGATAAGAATCGAACAAATTAACCCATTCAGCCCTGACGCGCTACAGCAGGAGATGGGTCGACCATGATAATTCAGTCAGTGCCAGATTAGCTTGGCGCCTGTCGGCGCTAAGCTAATCTGGCACTGCCCTTGAATTATTATGGTCGATCTATCTCCTGCAACAGGTGAATAGTCGTTAGATGACGCCTCCAAAATTTGAGAAATACGTGCGCCGGGCTGAATGATTTAAAGATCATTTTGCACTGGCAATCACGCTGCACAATCTATGTGTTCTTGTTTGAGATTCTAGGCCAATCGTATGAGTGAGCTTAGTTATGAGCCAGCCACCAAGGAATGTGCTCCGCTATAGCGGCGCATCTTGCTTAGTGGCTGGCGCAGGACCAAGCTCACTCATTCAACTGACCACTGTGGCCTAGAACTAGAAAGTCAAAATCAAATACGTACTCTCTGTATAAGTTTGGCGATCTCGCTACAAAAAAACGTAACAATGTTTCCGAGACACATCAATCATACGTTTAAAGGACGCTTGTGTTTAAAACAGTTGACTCCGCGTCAAACCTAATGGAAAACTCTTGCATTCAACAAAAGTAGACCTAGTGGGGGAGAAAAAAAAAAAACCCATGTAAACGACCTTAATCGGTCCAGTAAAAACAAATCCTTGAGTGAATGTTTCACAAAATCAGTCAGGTGTAGGACTATGTCGCAACCACGCACTAGTACTGTCTCTGACTGTCGACGGATTCTCTGACTGGATACAGAGTGGTCTGAACAGAGATCAGACGAATAAACTGCACGCTTGGGAACGCAGCGCGACTTAAAAAAATGTCCATTTGTTCAGTAGTAAACATCGAGATGAATTCCATCCCGCGAGTTTGCCTGGTGTCGCGCGCGTGCAGCGCATTACTCCCAGAGCGGAAGGGAAGCGTCAGAGGGCGCTAACACTCCGCCATCCACCTACACCAGGATGAACGTTTTATCAGACGATGCAGTACGTAGCTGTGCAGGCCGTTATCTGTAACTGGCATAGACTCTCGTGAGCCCGACCAGCCAAAGCAGCTTATGAAAACTTTAAAAATACAAAACGCACCTTCTCAGTAAGCTAACTGTGAGGTGACCTTAGTCGCCTGCTCGGCCTTAAACCCCAATAACTAACTAACTCGACCCGGCGACGTGCGTCTTCTCTTTCGGGCCGTACGAGGGCCACGTTTTTTCTCTCTCTCACAAAAAATGGACTTGCTGTCTTTTGCCTTCACAACAATGCAGGCAGCCAGTTAGCCATGTTTTTCCCAAACAGAGAAGATTGTCAGATGCAACGACTTAACCCATTGCATCCTGAGGCTGATTTTTTTCAGATTACAGATTAGGAGACAAATCAACCATTTTTATTCAAGGGTGCTGCCAAGCTATCCTGGCACCACCCTTGAACTATCACAGTCAAACTAATTTCAAGCAGTAATCTATCAGGGTGAAAAAGGCTAACAAAGCAAAGGGATGTGTGTTTGAAATACACAAATCTTTTCTTGAAAATGGTGGACGTGTGATTGCGTCAGAAATTGTGATTGCGTGATTGTAATTGCGTCAGAAAGTCAATTTATTTGCATAGGACGTCATGGACCACCTCAGAGATTCGCCCTGTGTAATCTGTCTTCACCACACGCGACAACTTATCAGATGCATGCAATCTGCAAAGCAGAACAATGTCTGATTGCGGAGATAAGGCATTGGACACAGTGAGATCCAAATAGCATGGTACGGTCAAGTGTTCAATATCCATGACCTCCGCCTTTTGAGAAGAATAGTTGCAAGAGAAATTTATATATATTCTCATGAGCCCCTGCAGGCAGCAGGGGCTCATGAGAATATATGCCTTTTGAAAACGGAGGGATCTGAGCACACTAACCGTTAAAAGTTTCCATGGCGGGAATAACATTGCCTAGATTATTTGCGAACTGTCGGGTTTCGCATTTTTACGAACATTCTGGGCCATGGTGTATAATCACTCTGCTGGTCTGATATTTTGGACGTTACGGCCAGCGGCCGTAAGGTCCAAAATCACAGACAAAGTACGCAGATTACTTTTGACCTTTGTGGACTGAGCTTGTGTTTAAAATACTGACAACATTCCCTTTCAAATTTCTCAATGTATCAAAGAAGTTACTGACAAATTTGTGAATTTGTTGACTGTTACGATTGTGGTTGTGTTGTTCTGTAAGAGCATGCATGTATTAATCGTAGGAAACGATTGGATATTTATTTGAGCTATCATGGTTACGTATCACGTACCTTTTCAGTAAGATTCTTTATCGTTCGCGCGTAGAGCGGAATTGGCTTTATTATGATACGCTTAGTCCGGAAAAAAGTGTGGAGTTCCAGAGAGCTGTCACAACACACCAAAATCCGGATTTTCAACTCCAATGTAAAAGCAGTTCTCCTATATGGAGCAGAGACATGGAGATTGACAAAAACCACAGTCAACAGAGTACAGACCTTCATGAACAGTTGCCTTAGAAGAATTTTGAAAATCCACTGGCCAGAGAAGATCAGCAACGTCAGACTCTGGGAGAGAACAGAGCAGATAACAGCAGAGAATGAAATTGGGCGAAGAAGATGGGGATGGATCGGTCACAGTCTGAGAAAGCCAGCTTCCAGTATCACTAGGCAGGCATTGTCATGGAACCCCCAGGGAAAGAGGAAAAGAGGTAGGCCGAGAAACTCCTGGCGTCGAGACCTCCAAGCAGACATCAAGAGACTGGGAACCACCTGGAGTAGAATCGAAGGAGAAGCACAGGACAGGAGTTGCTGGAGGTCTCTCGTCGACGGCCTATACCCGGGTAGGGGTGACAGGCGTAAGTAAGTAAGTAAGTTAGTCCGGAAGTTTCTAGCAAAGTCGCAAGGAGAATAGCGGTCGATTTTTGTGATGCGTAGATTCGCTGAGAATAAACCAGAACGTTCGAAAAAATCGCGCTGTCTAGTGACCTCGCATGTGTGACGTCAAAGTGTAGGCAACATTTTGCAATACAGTAGTAAAGCCACTCTAATATTCATGGTCATAGTTGTTTTCTGTACGCGTGAATTTGGCAGCCGGTCAATGTGTATTATGAAAGGTCGTGAACGGTCTGCCATACTCTTGTGTGACGTCATTATACATTGGGATTTGGGGCTGAAATTAGCAGTCGAATTTTTGTAGACTATTGTAGTTTATTCTAGAAAGTCCTTTTTATTTAATATTTATGAGTTTCGGTTACGTGTTCCGTTCTGATTGGTTGCGTTGTGTGAATTCGTTGGATTATTTGGAAAGTTGTTATACTATAAAAGATTGTGCTGGGAAACACGTTTGTACATTGCCATACATTGTCAGTTGTAGGGACACACAGTTTATCGTACGTACGTGGCCCGTATAGGGTGTACATTGTGAGAGACGCAGCGTAACGGTGGTGTACGTTTTATGAGAAACGCATTGTGTCGCCAGTGTTGACATTTTGCAGAGGAAACATTGTATCAGTGTTGGTGCATTTGGGAATGCATTGTGTGGAGATCGCACCGCTGAAATAAAATATTGTTGGAACCAGGCTGTTACTCCAGTGAGTCTACATCCTTAAGCCACGTGTGACGGGTTGCAGATGAGTGAAGTGTCTTTAAAAGAACCTTACGTGCGTGCGTCTGGTGTGATATCATACTACGACTACTACTCAACACGTAACATTGACATTCCCCTTGTATTGGTTGGACTTGAATTGCTTAGACTGGTCAAGACTGTAAACATTGCACAGGAAACTTCACTAATTACAAGGTCAGATATAACAACATTCGAATACAGCACACTTTTTCAGGTCCCAGCTGCACTCATTCTCTATAAACAGTCAACTCCGCATATAACAAATCACTAGGGGACCCAATTTTTGTTGTTGTTATATCCGAAGTTTGTTATAAGCGAAGTAACTAACATAGAAATATATAGTTGACGGGGTCTAAAAATGTGGCTGTGCGTAGGGGGGTGGGGGGCGTGGCCCCCTGGCCCCAATCCCTGGATCCGCCACTGTTAAAGCCGTGAAAATTGTAAATCCAAAGGTCAGTATTTGATCACCGATCACTGAAGATCAGTGAGACACCATTGGCTGAAGAAGGCTGGTAAAGCCAGCGTATATATATATATATATATATATATATATATATATATATATATATATATATATATATATATATATATATATATATATATATATATATATATATATATATATATATATATATATATATATATTAAATTCATAATTTTTAAGAGGACAGAACTAACGTATGACACTTGACAGTGAAAGTACGATACTGTACATAAACAGAGACCAACGCTACCTCATTTGAGACAAGCCGCATCCGGATACTGCACGTCTCGAAAGGGTTAAACCAGACCAAGGATTTCTTCAGCTTACTGGCTGTTTTCCTTGTTGCATGTTACATTCAATTGCCACAATATATTTTTAATCGTATTTTATTCATTATCATTCAAGGTGCCCCGCATCAATGGCTGCGGAAGTTTCGTATATCGTTGTCGGCGGCAAAGCTATACTTTCGCAGCTGTTGATGCGTGGCGCCGTGAATGAGTTAACTATACGAAAGACAGTACATTATAAGACAAAGTTCTCGGCTCGCGAGTGCGAGGACGCGTTTTGAGAGTTATTTCCCTTATAATAATAATAATAATAATAATAATAATAATAATAATAATAATAATAATAATAATAATAATAATAATAATGAATGGTTCTTGTATAGCGCAAAATCTTTTTGTGGCAAAAACTCATTGCGCTAACACACGCAGTCAAACATGACATAGACGATATAAAACATTACAAATAAATACAACAGGACCACGGATCTACGACAGAGGAAAAGCAAGCTGGGAGAAGGGAGTTTTCAACTGAGCCTTAAACTGAGGGAGAGTAGAGAGATTTCGAAGATTGACAGGCAGCGAGTTCCAAACTGAAGGTGCAATGAAGCTGAATGAGCGTTCACCAACAGTTTTCAAGTTACGCTTCGGAGCCTTCAAACGTTTCTCATTGGAGGACCGCAGAGAACTTGAAGGCTGGTATGTGCAGAGTGAAGCAGAAAGGTAAGCCGGGAGATTCCCGTCGAAGTGACGGTATGCCAGAGTTGCCATCTTGTACTGGCATCGAAACTTTACCGGCAGCCAGTGGAGTTCTTTAAGCATGGGTGTCACGTGGTCGCGTTTACGCTTCTTTGGAACAAGCCGTGCAGCGCTGTTCTGAACCCTTTGCAACCGACATACCTGTTCCACGGGCAGACCTGAATAGATGGAATTACAATAGTCAAGGCGGGAAGTTACCAGCGCAGTGACTAGTCTAGCCGAAGCGCGTTCAGAAAGATAAGGCCGGATAGATGCAATGCGTCTGAGCTCCAGGAATGAGGCTCGACAAACACTGCTGATGTGATCGTGCATGGCCAGTGTCTGATCTATCTTGACACCAAGATATCTAACTGATGTTTTGAAGGGAATGGCGCTGCCAGCAATGTTGACAGAAGCACTGTTTACAAGTCGGAGCCGGGAGGGAGCACCAACAGGAATTACTTCAGTTTTGTCAGCATTCAACATCAGCGTGTTACTATTCATCCACGTTAAAACGTCGTCTATGCATGTTTCAATGCCTGACAGAACTGAAGAAAACTCATCAGGAGGTGCGCCCTTTGACAGCTCCGTGTCATCAGCGTATTTGTGGAAGTCACACTCATGAGCAGAAATAACGTCTGACAGAGGCTGGGAGTATAATGTAAATAAGACGGGTCCCAGGACGGAACCCTGAGGAACTCCGTACACAAAGGGGCTTGGATCAGATACAATACCATCAAGAATAACACACTGACACTGATCACTGACATATGATTTAAACCAGTCAAGAACAGTGCCTTTCACTCCATATGTCACCTCAAGCCTTTTTAGTAGAATGGAATGATCAAGTGTGTCGAATGCTGCACTGAGGTCCAAGAGGGCCATAAGAGAGACGAATCTCTCATCTGCCTTTACCAACAGGCCATCAAGGACACTCAGTACGGCAGTCTCTGTGCTATGATCCTTCCTGTAGGAATAAACCTGCTGCGACGGCTGACCGAGCAAAGCGAAGCGTGGGGGAGACTGGCAAATCAATTTCTTTCTCAAACGCAACAAACTAAGTTGTATCGGCATATCATTCTTCTGTTTTCCCAAGGAAGAACAAGATGACGATTTCATCCCAAAGTCTAACGTATTGTTTGGAGATTTGATGCATTTAGCTTTTAGGAACGTTCAGAGTCAGTTGTTCATATTTTTAGGCTTATTATGCTGATCCATTTCCCTCCTCTCTAAGCCAACCTCTGATCAACATACACGTCGCCGCACACAAATAAAGACGTACACACGGCACTTCCCGCCATTAGTACGGCTCTGTGGGCTCGTGTAGCGACAGGAATCCATCTCCTTCTACTCTAACCCACCCTCTGATCCACACATACTGGCACACATAAATAAAGACGGACACACGGCGACATCCGCCATTCGAAGCTCTGTGGTCTGGCGTAGCATAGTTATTCTGAAGAAGAATAATAGCACGAGCAGCGAAATGACGTCACTTCAAGCTTCACGTCATGGCATCATTAGTGCCACAACGCCGTGTTCATAGTGACGACTCGATTACGTCACTCATCGCTGTTTGACGTATCAGAGAATCAACTTTGAAATTTTCTTCCTGATTTTCACGCCTAGGGCCGGGCTTACAGGTCACAATTTGACCAAATCCTACCCTAGGGCCGGGACAAACAACAGGCTTATGCAAACACTGTTTATAAAAAATCATGCGGGTATTAATGAGAAGATAATTTTTTTTTCGTGAAAGAAAAATTAAAGTTATGTTAGCTGTTTTACAAATGACTCCTAAAATGTGGTGCAGAACATTGTCTGACTTTCACACCTAGTGCATACAGGTCACAATGGACCTAATCGTGTGTAAATACCGTATACAAACAATCATGCGATTATTAATAAGAAGATTGGGCTTTTTTTCATAAAAGATTCAATTGTTTTAAGATTAACCCATTTAATTCGTGAAATTAATCCTCAAAACGTGAAAATATATTTTAAAAAAAATTACTCAAAAAGTTCTAGAGGTACAATGCTGGTTAACGAACTCATTCAATATGTCTCGTTTATCTAGCTATACGCAAAATAGCTAGTACAAATAAGAAAAATTACGGACTCCAGTGTGGATCAACCGGTTTTTGTGAAACAGCCGTTTTCTCGCCAATGAGCATATTAATCAAATATTCGAAAAAAAAGGTCCGGAGATAATTCTTTTAGGGACAATATCCTAAAATTTCAAGCTTCCCGCTCAAACACGCGCTCTAGTCCCTGTCACACACACACACACACACACACACACACACACACACACACACACACACACACACACACACACACACACACACACACACACTCACGCACACACGCACACACGCACACACACGCACACACACACACACACACACACACACACACACATACGGCGCTTGGCGCCCAAAAAGACGTTCTCTAGCAATGTTTGCGTAGCTAGACGTGACGTCATTTTATCGTGTTACTTCTTTGCCAGAATTGATGCGCCGCACGCCAAAAACGTCATGTGCATGCTCCGGAATGCGCTCCACAGCCCCATTTCAAAGTCTACCATATTTTTTAAAATACGGTAGACAAAAAAGGTAAGCTAATCACTTTTAGCTCTTATTTTTGCATACACTTACGACCAGAGAATAATTGAATGGCGTACAGGATGAGTGGTATAACTGAGGGGGAAAAAAAAAATCGATTCGCCGGGCGATTCGCAAGCAGGGGTCTCGCATGTGACGAAGATATATGAGTGATATGTGAACGGACAGCCGTTAAAAATAATTTTAATTGTCTTTGGGTTTGAATGTGGGAATTTCTCCGTTCGGTTCTTCTCTGCGTTTGACACGCTTGGCAGTCACCTTTTTGGTCTGAAGTGGAAAACTGGTCTGACTGCAGTTAAACCTTAGTTGTCCACGAATTCCAAGAAATGTTTTCAGTTGGAAAGTGGTCTAACTAACATTTAGATCCAAAGAAATTATACGTTCTTAGTATTTTTTTTGTTCAAATGTAGAAGTGATCCATCTGTACATAGAATAGTTCTCCTCTCCACTAATGTTGGAATAACGCAAGATAGATCTAATCATCTGTGCCGCTTGTGCAAAGCTAATATTACTTTAGAGGGGGGTAGGGGGGTGGGAGTGGAAAGGGGGGGGGGCGGGGGGGGGGGGATCGGAGAACGTTGCAACCTGAACTGTTCTCACGAACTAGGACTACAGATTAAAGCATTCAGGTGATGTTTTAATACTTTAGTTTCATTCAGAGTTTGTTATTTTCCCAACAGATGTAGGAAACAAGTGCAGACCACTTGAAGGGTAGATTTGTTGATACTGCCACCTGCAGAGCTGCATTCACTGGCCTACAGGTTATGTAGTGTCCATTTTGAAGACAGCCAGTTTACGTGTGTCACGGAAAGGCACAGTCTGTTGTGGGACGCTGTGCCAAATTCGTTTTCTATGCCCAACCCACCCACAAAAGTGACGGCAAAGAGACAGCCACCCAGGAAGAGGCTGTTACACGTGTCACTTCAGCCAGGTAATTTACATAAATAAATAAATTAATATAATACGTAAACTTAAAACTCTCAAATATGTAAGTTTACCTCCCTACAAAATAAAACAAAAACAAACAAAGAACAACAACAGCACAAGAGATGAGAGTTGTTTTCACAACTGTAATCGTAACCCTTTGCGTGTCGGTAGCGGTTTTAGCCGCGATGGTTCCTGTAGGATGTCAGGGTGTTGTCATTCCTGTAGGAATCATCGCGACTAAAACCTCTACCGACACGCAAAGGGTTAAAACTGTTTATCATTAAATTTATTCGGACATGCAGAACTTACATTCTTATGATTTTGCGATGATCTATGTTTGTTTTGTGTTGGTGTGTGTATGTGTGTGTGTGTGTGTGTGTGTGTGTGTGTGTGTGTGTGTGTGTGTGTGTGTGTGCGCGCGCGCGTGTGTGCGCGCATGTGTGTAAGTCAGTTACATAAAATAGGAACTGATTGCTTTGAGTTGTTGATTTGAGTAAAGGTGTGATGGTTTATCCGTATGCCATAAAATGATGTAATGCATGGTCGCTTTTATGTGTGCAGAGAAGGCCAGCGGAGAAACCAACACTGATGTGGGTGGAACAGCAGCAAACAGGGGCGGAGGGGGGTGGGGTGGTCCGCCCCCCCCCTTCTCCAGGCGATGCTATAAGTATAACAAAGTTCCTTTTTGTTTCCCAGGGTCACCCTGGTCCCTGTTGTTTGTTATTTCGGCGAGAGGTGAAAGTCGTACTCCTGTCTCTGTTGTCTGATTTTTCGGCCACTGGCAGTAAAGTCTAGTCGGGAGGTCTTTTTGCATCAGATCGAATGACCCAAACATAAAGTTAAAACATCCCCCCCCCACCCCTCCAGGCAACTAATCCGCCTCTCACAAGAGGTGGTCAAGCCAGCGATTTACAAGAAAGCAGGCTTTCACGGGGATCTGAAAACTGGGCGAAACAGGCTGTACCACCAGAAGGAATATAAGCATATAAGCTGCAGGAAAAAGACGATTACAAAAAGAAAAGACAAAAAAAAAAAAAAAAAAAAAAAAAAAAAAAAAAAAAAAAACACAAAAAAAAAAAAAAAAAAAAGGAAAAAGAAGTAGACATTAACAACGAAAGTAGGATCCACAGTAGAGAATTTGTTGCATTTAAAAAGCCCAAATCAGTTCCTAGTAGTACTATTGAGAAGTAAATTGCTCTTCAAACATACAGTTCCTGTGTGTGTGTGTGTGTGTGTGTGTGTGTGTGTGTGTGTGTGTGTGTGTGTGTGTGTGTGTGTGTTGGGGAAGGAGGGAGGGGGATTTGGAGATGGAGAGTGGGAAGGGGTGGGGTTGGAGAACATAGATTGGTGATGTCTGTTTTATCAGTTTACTGGTAATAACGTTCATCTGTAACTGATGGTAACGTCTGCTGTAAGTCATTATCAACAATCAAGTTGACCTACTATTTAATGGATGATGCATAATTTTGTCTTAAATTTGCATGCGTTTATATACGTTGAGTGGATTGAGGAATGAGGAGGAGGAGGAAAAAGAACAAGTCATTAGTGATAATTTATCATTAATCTTCTTGTTTACAGTTCCTGGGGTTGTATGCACAAAGGGGTTAATATGGCCTGTGCGCAGAATCACTGTTTGGCTTTGTTGATAGATTGGTGGTAATACATATTGCAAGTTGAAAATATATGAATACTGCCCAGAGTAACTGATCATGTAATATTGTAAAAAAACAAAACAAAACAAAACAAAAACCCTAGTGTTTCTGTAATTCAAGATTTTTAAATTCAAAGTTGGTGGTTTGTGTTATGTGTGTGTGTGTGTGTGTGTGTGTGTGTGTGTGCGTGTGTGTGTGTGTCTGTGTGCGCGCGCGCATGCTATACATCAACCTATTCTTACAGGAATAAGGATAGTTCGGCATCCTGTCTCGAAAGACAATGGAGTATGCGCTTGCTGGGTCAGTCACTGGAGTGACCTCTCCAGTGCGCAAGCCTGGGCGAAGTGTATGGAGATCCTGGGATGCCCAGTCGTCAAGATCCCCCTCTCGGCCTCGCTGATGTATCCAAAGGAATGCAAAGCAGTACGTTTGGCACCAGTTTGGCTGCAGGAGCTGCCAGAACAGTGCGTGAATACAGGCAGCTGTCTGCCTTCGGGGCTCCACTCCTGATTTGAAGGGTTTACTCCCCCACATTTGGCCGTTGGATCCAACCTGATCTCCTCCGTCCTCTAGCCGTTGGCTGTCAGAAACAGCTCATCCGCCTAGTGGTGCAATGTGAACACCACCCCCTCACGTGGTTTAGCCCACCAGCTGAGGTGGTTTGCCAGGGTGTGGCGCTTGGAGCCAGCACGTGAGAGATTAAGGAGATGGATGAGGACCAGTGCCTGATTTATTGATATATCTTGTTTTTCTCTTGCATATGTTAATTTACTACTTTTCACAAAGAATATTGTCTTTGACTATACGACCTCGTTCTTATGAGTAGATTTCAGAAGTTTTGACGTGGACATTAAATTTGTGCAGGTCTGTGATTTTAGACCTGATGGCATGGATCCGTAAGGTCGAAAATCACTGACCCGCGCGCACATTCAAAACGTGGACGGCCAGACAATGGAGACACTGCCTTGTTCAGCACAAAGTCACCAATAAACAAGAACAATAAACAAGTGTTTGTAGTTTGCACGAATGTTTATTTGTATTGTATACTGACGGAGCACAAGAAATGCGACAGTTTTGGAATCATCGGAAACACTTCAGTGTTTCTAATGATTCCAAAACTGTCGCATTTGTTTTGAGAAATGCCACTATTTTTGAATCATCGAGAACATTAGTGTTTCCGATGGTTCCCAAAAAATGTCGCATTTCTGTTCTGTTTCTCAATATACTTTGTTGTATCGTACGAGTGTACTTTTTAAAAAAAATTCAAAGCAACACAATAAGTACATTTATAAAGTGCAATGCCGAACTTCCATCTGCAAAAGTGCTGGTATATTTATTTAATTCATTGTATGATTCCATTTTCCTTCATCGTTTGTATATTATTATGTTTTCTTATGACCCAACATTGATAACTAAAGCCGTTCTAACTGTTCTTCAGTTTTGACGAATATGATTTTTTTTTGTGACTAACAACACATTCGTCTTGAATCGTATAAATATTTACTACATTCGACAACACACGTTGTTTGACAGTACAATTTTACTTCATTGACCAGATTTTCAACAAAATACTGATCGACTATGATAGCCTAAGGGTGGTGCCAGAATAACTTGGCCCTTCCAAATACTATTTCAGGAAAAACTCTCGACCATAATATATTTAGCTCACGAGTGGTGCCACAATATCTTGGCGCCTTTGCACCACCCTTGAGCTATCGTTTTCGATCTATCTCCAAGAAAGGGTAAGTAATCTACAGAGGACAAGTCCATATTTTGTGATTTCGACCTGAGGGAAAAATAACGTATCGGCTGAAATGTTTCTGGTCAAAGAGAGATAACTCTTGTGCTGTGATCTTGAGTGATAGACAGAAAAATGACTGTACACCGGTTGTCTCCCTCGAGTCGATAACGCTGATCATGAGAGGGAGAGACCCAGTGTGATACGATCTCACTTTTATTAGCGCATTCGTTGGAGTGCTTCGGCATTGACCGTAGTCATGTTGATGGTGTTGGCTGGTGATAGCTGGTGCTCATACTAATTTTGAGATCACAACGGAGGCCGTTAATCCTTTGGATGTCGGTAACGGTTTTATTCGCGATGGTTCCTGCAGGAATCATTGTGACTAAAACCGCTACCGACACCCGAAAAGTAAAAACAAACAAACAAACAAACAAACAAAACAATACAACATTACCCGACCGACCGTCCGATCAACCAGCCAACCAGTCAAACAAAATCCAGACCAAATTCAAACTGACAAGTTAGTAGTGCAATTGTACACTGCGCGCCATTAAAAAGCAAGACAACGATGTGCCGGTCGATATTTTGCAAACGGCTTCACATTTTGAAAATCTGATTTCGTCACAGTAACGTATTTTTAGTCCTCTTTACAGAACTCTCAGCTGCGCTGCACCTTTGTCAATTGCGTAGTCTTTAAAACTACCGGAGTACCCTCAAAATAAAAAATCGCAAGACGGACATTTCTCTGTGTGCTGCGTTGTTTCAGCACACATCTCATGTTTGGCCAGACATTCTCAAAGGTGGATAAGACCATTTTAAAATGCGTTCATTTTTCTTAAAAATCTGAAGATGGGGAGTCATTTCAGCAGAAAACCTTTTTTTGTGTTGGCTTTTCCACACATTCACCCTTAAAAACATCGGACGCGTAAGAAACAACAGCGAATGTCTTGCATCTGAGGGCACTCAGCCTAATTTTTCTGCACTTGTAGGCAGAAGAATCATTTTCCATTCAGCTGCAACAAGGAAGATGGATTCTGAGTGAAAATGGGGATGTCGTTGTTACAGGTACTCGACTACCCTCCAAACGTAAAATTGATTGCCTTGATTACTTGCTCAGTGTGTGTGTGTGTGCGCTTGCATGCGTATGTTTCTTTGTTTTCTGTTGTTTGCTTGTTTCTTTGTTTTGTCTGTATCGTCATAATGTGGTGACCTTGTGAATGTGTGTGTGTGTGTGTGTGTGTGTGTGTGTGTGTGTGTGTGTGTGTGTGTGTGTGTATGTGTGTGTGGAGGAGGGGGGATAAGGGGTGGGGATGGGGGGGAGGGCCACACACGCACTGTCGTAAACAGACCATCAGCAGACTACCTTATAATACACGTTTTTAATCATGAATCAACACACACACACACACACACACACACACACACACACACACACACACACACACACACACACACACACACACACATGCACCTCCCCCTCACACGCACATTCACATTATGAGAATACAGACAAAACAAAGAAACAAGCAAACAACAGAAAACAAAGAAACACCTTACGCATGCAAGCACACACACACACACACACACACACACACACACACACACACACACACACACACACACACACACACACACACACACACACACACACACACACACTGATGTAAACAGACCACCAGCAAGTAATCAAGGCAATCCATTTTACGTTTGGAGGGTAGGCGAGTACCTGTGACACCGACATCCACATATTCACTCAGAATCCACATTTCTTGTTGCATCTGAATGGAAAATGATTCTTCTGCCTACCAGTGCAGAAAAAAAAACTAGGATGAGTGCCCTCAGATGCGAAAAACATTCGCGGCTGATTCTTACGCGTCCGATGTTTTTAAGGGTGAACGTGTGGAAAAGGCCACAAAAAAGGTTTTCTGCTCAAATGACTCCCCATCTTCAGGGTTTCAAGAAAAATTAAGCCATTTTAAAATGATGTTATTTGCTTTTAAGTGTATGTGGCCAAACATGAGATGTATGTTAAAACAACGCAGCACACAGAGAAATATCCGTCTTGCGATTTTTGATTTAGGGTGTAGGCAGATTTACCGGGTCATAGCGTAAAGACAACACAATGGACAAAATGCAGCTGAGAGTGCTGTAAAGAGGACTAAAAATACTTTACCGTGACAAAAAAAATCAGATTTTCAAAATGTTAAGCCGTTTTTGAAATATCGACAGGCAAATCTTTGTCTCGTTTTTTTTTTATATTGCGCGCAGTGTATACTTATTTGTTTGTCAAATTTTAAAATTAATACATTGTGTTGTAACTGTGTTTCTTTCTGCTTTGGGTTCGTTTTAGACAAACAGACACCGAAACCAACAGCAACAACAAAAAACAAAAAAACCAAAAAAACCCGGCAAAGCCCTCAAGGCTCACGTTCATGACCGATCCACATAATTAATGACCGTTTGACCTTGAAGTTCTAACAAGTCACTGAAATAAGCAAGTGTTCAAGAAGTGTTTTAACATAAGGAAAGGGTTGGCATTTGTACCTACAAAATCCATGTTTTCTCACATTTACACATCTTTCACTTTTGTCAACCTCCCATGAACCATGACCTTTTTGAGTACATGTAGTGAACCAAACTAGTGTGCATAGAAAGGTCTTATCATCTATCTGCCAAATTTGATTGACAAGTTTCCTGAAAACATCCTGATAAAAACTACAATTCTACCGAGAAAAAAAAAAATTCACATCATTTGCTGATTTCTTTACCTTTCCAATAGGTCATCAAAGTTAGATTTCATAGGAAGGTCTTACTAGCAGGTATCTCTGTACCAGGTTTGGGATGGAACTTTTAACTAATATTTAAGAAAAAACTTTTTTTGGGTCAGAAAATAGCTAATTGTTACCTATTTCCTGATCTCTTGTGGCCCTTGACCTTTCCGAGGGGTCATCTAAATTAGTATGCATATGACGATCTTACTATCAGGTATATCTGTATCAAATTTGGGTTAGAAGTTGTGAATAGTATTTGAGAAAAAAACATCTTTTGTTAAAATATGGCTATTTTTGACCTATTAACCGAGCTCTTATGGCCCTTGACCTATTCGATAGGTCAACCAAAATTAGTATGCATAAAAAGGTCTTACCATCAGATATCTTTATACCAAGTTTGGGTGTGAAGTTGTGAATAGTATTTGAGAAAATATAAATTTTGTCAATATATGGAAATTGTTTACTTATTTTCCCTATCTCCTGTGGCCTTGACCTTTAAAGAAGGTCACGGAAATTGGTATGTTTGGAAAGGTCTTGCCAAAACATATCATTGGGCCAAGTTTGAAGACTATGACTTGAATAGTCTCCGAGAAAATGCCAACGTTAAAGTTTACCACGGACGACTGACGACGGCGGACGAAAGACGGACGGGCGACCAGTGGCCCAGAACGTAGACTCACTTTTGCTTTGCACATGAGCCAAGAATAACATGAGGAACGACAACTGACATCAATGCAAAACAAACACAGCGCAGGTAATCGCATATAGTTTACAACGTCGATAATTGTGCGCAGGACGTCACGGGTTTACGTATATTATGATTCCCACACCGGCGTTTGTGGTTACCTGACCACTGCCAAGTAAAATGACGCACGAAAATGCGCTGATACAGTTTCAGCTGATTATCAGCGAGCAATTGTCGAGTTGTCTACCGCAGTACAAGATGGTTGCCCCTCTTGCTGAAACTGGATGACGACGATGGTGTACGTAAGAAGGGTTCCCAGGACCTGTAATTAAACAGATAAGACCTTGATCAGCTACTGTACAACAGCTGATTCAACAGACAATTTTCGTAATTGAGATGTAGGTCAAAAGATTGCACGAATTGTGCACATTCTTGGAATTAAAAGGGCGGTCAAACATGCGACGCAACGCATTCCACAGAGACACACACCGACACGTTTAGGATCGACCATGATAGTTCAAGGGTGGTGACAGAATAGCTTGGTGCCTGGAGGCGCCAACCTATTTTGGCACCACCAGTGAACTATCATGGTCGATCCGTTTGCCTAAATGTGCTGTAGCGTTCAGAGGACAACGTTTAGTGATTTTGTTTCTTAGGGTTAGATGTCTTAATCAATATGGTTACTTGGTCGCTTCTAATTATGTGCGCTGGTTTGTGAGTTAAGAAATTACGTCTTAGTGACGTAAGATAAAAAAAATCGCAGACAGGTTCAGAATTAAAGGCGGAAAAAAAGGATCACAAAAACATTGGGGGAAAAAATCTTGACACAAATCTTGATTTAAAGACTCTCACAAACCAGATAGGTGAGGCTAGCGCTGGCAGAATTGTACTCAAACCAAGGGGAATCACAGCGCTGGACAGACAGTTAGATCCCCTGCCCCCGCCTATCAGGCACCCAATCGCCAGCCCACAGAGAAATACGCAGGTTTAAAGATGATTCATGCTAAGAGTCAGTTGGCGACGACGGAGACGTAGCATAGATCAAGACAACGAAAACAAAGATGAGGATTTCACCCAAAAGTCTACCGTATTGTTTGGAGCTCAGATGTGTCGATATTTTTAGCAACATTTTGAGTTGTTCATATTTTTAGGCTTATTATGCTGATCCATTTTCCTCCTCTTTAAGCCAACCCTGATCAACACACACGTCGCCGCACACAAATAAAGACAGACACACGGCGCTTCCCGCCAGAAGTACGCTCTGTGGGCTTGTGTAGCGTCAGGAATCCATCTCCTTCTACTTTAACCCACCCTCTGATCCACACACACTGGCACACAGAGATAAAGACGGACACACGGCGATTTCCGCCATTCGTAGGCTCCGGCCATGGTCTGGCGTAGCACAGATATGCTGAAGAAGATTAATAGCATGTGTTGCGAAATGACGTTGCGTCAAGCTTCACGTCATGGCATCATTAGTCCCACGACGCTGTGTTCATAGTGACGACTCGATGTTTTACGTCACACATCGCAGTACTAACATCTGCAGTATCAGAGAATCAACTTTGCAATTTTCTTCCCGATTTTCACGCATAGGGCTTACAGGTCACTATTTGACCTAATCCTACCCCAGGGCCGGGGCAAACAGCAGGCTTATGCAAACACTGTTTATGAAAAATCATGCGAGTATTGATGAGAAGATAGCTTTTTTTTAAAAAAGAAAAATTAAAGTTATGTTAGCTGTTTACGAACGACTCCTAAAATGTGGTGCAGAACATTGATTTTCACACCTAGGGCATACAGGTCACAATTGACCTAATCGTACCCGACAGCCAAGACAAACTGTAGGCTTATGTAAATACCATATACGAAAAATCATGCGATTATTAATGAGAAGATTGTTGTTTTTTTCGTAAAAAAGATTCAATTGTGTTAAGATTAACTCATATAATTCTTGAAATTAATCAGAAAAACGTAAAAATATATTTTTTCAAAAAATATTTAATTATCACTCAAAACGTTCTAGAGGTAACATGTTGGTTAACGAACTCATTCAATATCTCCCTTTTATCTAGCTATATGCAAAATATCTAGTAAAATTAAGAAAAATTACGGACTCCAGTGTGGATCAACCGGCTTTTGTGAAACGGCCAATTTCTCGCCAATGAGCATCTTAACAAAAAAATCAATAAGATAATTCGTTTAGGGACAATATCCTAAAAGTTCAAGCTTGTCCGTCTTCAAACGCGAGCTGAAGTCACTGTCACTGTCACTGTCACTGTCACACACACACACACACACACACACACACACACACACACACACACACACACACACACACACACACACACACACACACACACACACACACCACACACCACACACCACACACACACACACACACACACACACACACACACACACATGGAGACGAAAGCCTCAGAGTGGGTTACCTACCATTTTATGTGAAAATGGGTTCCCATATTTCTATTTATTCTAGGGCTCTGGAGTTGATGCGAATGTTTAGAACTCACCTTATAACTAAGCTCTACGACTTAAAAAAAAAAAGATATTTTCTAGAAACAGAGCCACTGGATGGAGAAAAAATGGGTTTCTACCAATAAAGTGGGTGCCTCTCACACAAAAACTGGCATTACAGTCAAAATGGGTGTCCTCGTCAAATCATTAATTTTAGCATGGACTATCTCAAGAAAATTAGGTGTCTGTAATAAGGTAAAGTTCACGGAAAATTTGATGCTTTTTTCTACATTTATTTGATTGTTGTCATTCTTTTTTTCAACTTAATGTATATTCCTTCTTTTTCCTGCATTAAAAATGTCAAGCACAATGACACAGTGAACAAATACCTCACTAAACATACCTCTGGTTGATTTGCTCATGATTGTTTGGGTGGGGTTGTGGGGGGATGGGCGGGGGTGAAGGTGGGGGGGAGAGGGGGTCGGTCGGTCATCACTTTTGGTTTTATAGAGCTGCTGAATGCTCTTTTATGAATGAAAGATCTTCATTATCCCTGGAATCAGTAGGTCATTTCAGAGGCGCGCACCGAGTTGCACATCAGACCACTCACAAATACACATTTGGAGTGCACCAGATGGATCCAGTTGGCCAAGTCCCACATTCCACACTCTAGGACAGCTAAGACTAAGAAGCGATCGCGGCGTTTATGGCGCGGTACAAGGTTTAAAACTAAGAAACTGTTGTTTTTAGAAGCGTGTCGGGCAACATGTTTTTATTAAAACTGTTTTAAAACCTCTTTAAACTCAACTGTTGTTAATGTTAAAAGTGTTTTCATTTACAGTCGTGTCGTAACTGTTATGCATCTATTCCAACGTAATAGTGCTGGATATCATAGTTTTCCCATTGTCGCCTTCTCTCTTCACTCAGCACTCGACTTTACAGTCCTTCCCTCAAACGGGCAGCATTCACACAAACAATACTTTACTATTACACCCTTTGGCAACATTAGGGTTTTTTTTTCTCTGACCTAGCATTACATCGGAAAATGGTCCATCCAAGCCTGCACTCTACATACTGCACTAAACGACCGACTGCAGCAGACGACGCACCTAACGACAATGACTGTGTGACGTCATTTGCATTCAATCAATTTGTGCATACAATCCGACAGGAGTTGCAGTCGAAACGAAAGCATAACACCAGCAAACCCACAAACAAAGCAACAGGTTGAACCAAAAGACACAAGACAACAGCAGCCTCACCCAAAGTCTATACGTCCTCTCTCACACTGCGCACTCATACAATCACTTCACTTCATAGCAACCAGCGCACGAATATATATAGGCTAAGTCACTTGCGAATGAATACATGGCTCTTAAGTTTGTCACTAGACATGACCTCCCTCCACATCACCGCGGAAGCACAACACAACAACACTTTTTTTTTTAACAAAACAACCACACCCTCAAATAACAAACCTCATTTTGTAGCAACATAAACAATTTACTCCCTCAAACAACTAAAATACCCCCCCCCCTCCCCCCCCCCCTTCCTTTCGTATCTCTCCGTTTCAATTCGGCTCACCGACGCAGTCGACCCATATCAGCTATTAAGTTATTTATAGATGAGAAGGGTGATGTCACACAAACACGCCCATTTTACAGGTTTCGTGCATGCATACACACACACACACACACACACACACACACACACACACACACACACACACACACACACACACACACACACACACAATGCTGGGACAAGTTCAAACACACTAGCAGAGTGCATTTTAAGCACAAAAGTGCGTGCAAAAACCTTGAAATGGGAAAAACTGATTTTTTTATTTTTTACAACTTCTTAAAGCAAGACAATGCAGAAACAACCCTCAGAAAAAATGGGTGTCTGACTTGGGCACCCAGAATTTTACACACACCCATTTTCCATAAGGATGGTAAAGACAGTCACCCATTTCAGGTCTTTTGTGCACACACACACACACACACACACACACACACACACACACACACACACACACACACACACACACACACACAATCACACACACACACACACACACACACACACACACACACACACACACATACAGGGCGCTTTGGCGCCAAAAATACGTTCTAGCACGGTTTGCGTAGCAAGACGTGACGTCATTTTTATCTTGTTACTTCTTTGCGAGAATTTCTGCCCCGCACGCCAACAACGTCATGTGCATTCTCTGGAATGTGCTCCGACCAGCCCCATTTCAAAGTCTACCGTTTTTTTAAAAAATAGGTAGACACAAAGGATGCGACGTGTCAAATGATCTCACTCATACCCCAGCCCCCTCCCCATCACTTCCTACCACATGCTCCCCAACTTAAACACCAACTTAACTGCCATGTGTAGGGACAAGACGGCAAGTCCATTTTGTGAAAAGCGCAATTTCCATTGTATTACAACGAGCATCTTGTTTTTCACACAAAAAATGGAGTTGCTGTAATTTGCGTACATGGCTGTTAGCCGATTATATGAGGGACAGATTGTGGTACTGCGTGGAAGCTGACTGTGTCACTCCGCTTTGTGAGCTACGACGCCGGACCTGGGTGCCTTTGCGAGTGTCGCGGCACGCCTCGTATTTAGTCAGGTCGGGTCGTCCCATGTAGTTCTTTCTAACCTGTTTACGTGAAGTTTTGTATAATTATAATGTTGTAAAGAACGTTAGTCTATTTCATATCCTTGTAGCGACTGTATTGTGAGAAGAGCTTTGTTACAGTGACATTTTGAGTTTTTGTATTATTTAACTGTGTTACGGAAGACCTTATCGCGGAAGCAAGAGCTTCGAGTTGAGCTGCGCTTAACGGTTGTGCTTCCGGCGAGAAGGTCCCGTGACGTGAAATATATTGTTTATTCAACTTTCAGTTATATTAAGTTAGGGACATTTGCTCCGTTTGCCTATGTGATATTGTTTAGTCCCCAGTTGCATATGGGATATTGTTTATTCTGAAACGTTGCTAGTTAAAGGAACCTTGTGTATCCTGAGACGTGCTAGTTAAAAGAGCCTTGTGCTGTTAATGTCTAGTTTGCTAGAACATTAGTTTAATTGGAACTTGTCGTTCGTGCTCCCGCTGAGGAGGTGTAGTGGTTTTCGAACAATATTCCTTTTTCTCGATCTTCGCTTGTTCTAGTAGGCTTATTTGGTTCATTTAGTTGATATTGTGCTATGTGAACTATTGTACTACTTCAGGAGCCACGTGCTGTGATAGACTCTCCGCGGAAGCAAAGGCGTTGGTACAACTGGCGTTAGCGCTTGACGCTTGTGCTTCCGGCGGGGTCTAGTGGCGTATGGTTTAAGCCTTTCAGCCTGTTTTCTTTTATGTTATTAGTAAGGATAGTAGTTTATTTATATATTATTCGTTTGTATTTTATTAGGAATATTTGGTTTATTTATCCGTTACTTTGTATTGTGTATTAAGGGTATTTGGAGTGGGGAGTTTGGACGCGAGTGCGGGTGAATGTGATGTGTGAGTGCGTGGTTGGGTTTGAGTGAGAATAGTTGGTTATTGTTAGGGTTTTATTTAATAAATGTCGTCGTCATTGTTCCTCTGGTGTTTGTGTTAGGTTTGTGTTAGTGTGGGTTGGGTGTGTCTCGAGAGGCAGCGCTCATAGTTCGCACCCCGGAAGCGGAGTCGTGACAGAATAGGAGGAGAGAAGCACCCCCTCCCCCTCCCTCGATAGGCGTTTCGAATGTCAGGAATATTTCAGTCAGGGATGGGCAGCAATCCGCAAGATTAGTTTCTGTATAATCCCTTCGACCAAGGGTCAGCGCAGACGAATCCATGTCGCAAGCAAGTCCAACAGCGAATTTGCCTTCAGTGCGATACGGGCGCTCAAAGTAGTGTCTGAGTATTGTCGATATGTATTCATTAGGCACTCAGCTGTACAGCGCATAGAGCTTTTAAAGGATATTTTGGAATAATTTTCATTATTACGTTGTACTATTATTAAGAGTTGTGCCAGAATAGGGGTGCACGGTGTTACGATTATGGTTGTGTTGTTCTGTGAGAGTATGCATGTGTTAATCGTAGGAAACGATCCGATATTTATTTGAGCTATCTTGGTTACGAATCACGTACCTTTTTAGTAAGATTCTCTATCGTTCGCGCAGAGAGCGGAATTGGCTTTGTTATGATACGCTAAGATTAGTCCGGAAGTTTCTAGCAAAGTCGCATGGAGAAGAGCAATCGATTTTTGTTATGCGTAGATTCGCAGAGAATAGATTAGAACGTTCGAGCGAAGTCGCGCTCTGTCGAGTGACCTTACATGTGATGTCAAAGTGTAAGTAACATTTTGCAACACAAGTTTTATAGCCGCTCAAATACTCATAGTTGTTTTCTGTGCGCGTGAATTTAGCAGTCGGTCAGTGTGTTTTATGAAAGGTCGTGAACGGCCTGCCATACTCTTATGTGACGTCATTACACACTGGGATTTGGGGCTGAAATTAGCAGTCGAATTTTTGTAGACTATTGTAGTTATTCTAGAAATTTCTTTTTTAAAATTTATTAATATCTATGAGTTTCAGTTACGTGTTCCGTTCTGATTGGTTGCGTTGTGTGAATTCCTTAGATTTTTCTGGAAAGTTGTTTCACTATAAAAGATGGTGCTAGGAAGCACGTGTACATTGTCATACATTGTTATACATTATCATACTTGTCAGTTGTAGTGACACAGTTTACCGTAGGTACGTGGCCCGTATAGGGTGTACATTGTGAGAGACGCAGCGTAACGGTGGTGTGCGTTGTATGAGAAACGTGTCGGCAGTGTTGACATTTCGCAGAGAAGACATTGTATCAGTGTTGGTGCATTTGGGAATGCATTGTGTGGAGATCGCATAGCTGAAATAAAATATTGTTGGAACTGTTACTCCAGTATTGTCTACAACCTTAAGCCATGTGTGACGGGTTGCAGCTGAATGAAGTTTCTTTAAAAAGAGCCTTACGTGCGTGCGTCTGGTGTGATATACTACGACTACGACTCAACACGTAACACACGGTAGTCAGGTCTGGCTCATGGACTACACCTTGTGTCTTTAACCCATTCAGCCCTGAAGCACCACAGGAGATGGGTCCACCATGATAATTCAAGGGTAGTGCCAGATTAGCTTGGCGCCTGTCGGCGCCAGGCTAATCTGGCACTGCCCTTGAATTATCATGGTCGATCCATCTCCTGCAACAGGTGCATAGTCATTAGATGACACCTCCAAAATTGGGGAAATACAGCCATCGGGCTGAATGAGTTAATCAAATTACAGCGTGGAGCAAGACGCCCTCCATTCCTCCCCTCCCCTCAACCCCCCACGTATCCTTTCTCTCAGCTGCAGCTGCGTGTGCATACCATAAGTACAGTGGACTTGTCGATGACAAATAGGCCGTAGACGTCATAACCGATCTTGGTGTGGCCTAGGCGGCTGGCAAACAGCTGCACCTGATACAGATATCAATCAATGTCAAGCAAAGTAAAGTTAAATAAAAATAAAAATGAAAAATACATAAAAACATAAATTAATAAATTAATTAATTCCACCGTCAAGTCAGTCTCAGTAAGTCCATCAATCCAACCCTCCACCTCTCCATTCACCCATCCATCCATCCGTCCGTCCATCCATCCATGAATCCATCCATCCACACACTCATCCAGGCACACACCCATTTATAGTCTTAATTTATGTATTAAATTTTCTTGTTCATCCAGAATAACAGAAAGATTACATTCGTGGTGGGGGCTGAAATCTCTACCTTGTACAGAAGTCTGTCTGAAAACTTGGACCAGTCGGCTGCGTAAATCACATCCTGAGGTGCATGCGCCTGCACACAGTGAGTAATACACAGCAAATTAACAACAGCAACAACAGCCACAACAACAACAACAACAACAACAACAAAAACAAAACAAAAAAGGAAAAAGAGACATTTACAAAAAAAATTATTTACCCTTGAAAATAGACACACAGAGAATTCACCGTTCGTAACTTATCGTGTCGTGATGAAAAGATGCATTTTAATAAACTGTGTTGTAACTGTCTTTAATAAGCGTGTTTCTTTCTTCGTTGGGCTGTTTCTGCATTTTACGCACTTGACAGTCCCTTATTTTCGATCGGAGTAATAATAATAATAATAAAAAAAATATAATAATAATAATAATAATAATAATAATAATAATAATAATAATAATAATAATAATAATAATAATAATAATAAATAATAAATAATAATAATAATAATAATAATAATAATAATAATAATAATAATAATAATAATAATAATAATAATAATAATAATAATAATAATAATAATAATAATAATAATAATAATATATTATGATGATAATGATGATTATAAAAAATGTGCGCTGGGCTGTGATTCTGGCCTTCTTCAGTACTTAAATGAGCGATAAGCACCTGCATTTTCACACCTGTAATTGCTAGGGCGGGGTATGAAATCAGTTGTGCGTAACCATGAACTACCGTATCGGGACTACCTATCGCCATACTACAGAGGTTTCGATTGAAACGAACGACAACTGACAACAAACGAGATCGAAATCTCGGCTGATAACAAGCTTCTACCACAGGCAGGGACAACACTCCAAACATCTCCAAGAGGCATAGATCCTCATGCGCCTTCCGGGCGCATGAGGATCGGTGCCTCTTGGAGATGTTTTGCGTGTTGTCTCTGCTTATGGCAGGCCTAAATGTTGATTGGATTCGCTCTCGTTTGTTGTTGCTTGTCGTTCGGCGAAAACGTAACCTCACTAATATTATCGGCAGCTTAAAAGAAAGCTCAGTGAACGAGTGGGAAGTTTATCCAGTGACACTGCACATGTATGTATACTGAAGAGCAAAAGAAATAGGACATTTTTCCAGTAGAGTGATGTCACATTTTCCTCTCGTCACACTGTAACACTAACAATTAATCAAATAAATAAACCAGATTTCCTTCGATTTTTTTTCTTTGAGCGAAGAGAAGAAGAACTTTAACTCAAAATATGGAAAAACATCCTTGAAGAACAGACTTGATAAGTTCACTATGTGAGTGTATTTCAGTATTGACGGTTACCGGAAGTTATTAAGTAACGGTTCCTGGGATCACCTTAGTTTAAAACTTGGAAGAATATAACTTCATTGAACTAACGACAATATATCGATTGTAAGGCTTTCTACAACTATCGCAATGGATACGCAAAGAGTGTCTTTTCACCCCAGTAATTGTATACATTGTCCCCCGAAAAGTGAAGCAAAACTAACCAATAAGCAAACAAACACAAAAAACGTAAGTACCCAACCAACCGATGACCAAAGACAACCCACAGAAACCAGGTTATATACAAGAAAACAACAGCAACAAACTCCAACAAAATCGATCCAACAACAACAAAAACAACAAAAACAAAATATTTTCGAAAATAATTTAATAAGAAATCCTATTCGATTTATCCTGGAAGGAAGTTTCATCACCAGCACCATTCTTCTCAAACGCAACTTACCGCGTTGTTGAGAATAATGCCGAAAACCGTTGTAGCGGTGACGAAGAACGCAGCATATAGGATATTCCACCCTTGAAAAAATATATTAGCCAGATCAAGTGCTCCACTCGCGAGTCCATAAATGATGAGACACGCTAGGAAGAGTCCGTTGACATAACTTATAAACACAAGGTGCCGCAGACACTTATTGGTGAAGTCTACTAGTTCACAAAGTGCCTGGTGCTTGAAATGAACAAGATCAAAATCTTCTTCTTGGCTCAAGTGGCTTTCCTGTCTGCTGTCTTCCAGGTCTCCTAGGTCATCACTTCCTGTGTTCTCGTGGTTGATGAGGGCGTTGTCACTTCTTGTGGACTCATTTTCTGTGTGGTCTCTGTCATTGTTGGTATTCTTTCTTGGCATGGTTACAAGTTCATTTGATTCAGATGAATGTGAGCGAAGTAGTGTGGAATATTTGCTGTCTTTTCTTCTTGCGTTTCTTTGGTCTGATGTAGTAATGTTGATTTCATCCAATGTCTCCATCGAGATACTTTCCACTGAAGATAGGTTGTTGACGTCAGCTAAGGAATCCAGTTTCCGTCTTTCGTTAAGATGTAAATCAGTTTTCTGATAATTTCCTGCCTCTGGTGAAGTGACGAATACTTCTTCAATTGTGTCACTCAAAGCGGATGAGCCGAGGTGCGATCTTTGTGTAAATACTGGCGAGCTGCTTGCACCTTGCGTTGTATCAAGACATAACAATTTCAAGGCTCTGCTGCACGGAAAAGTGTAATGTGCTGGAGAACTGTTCTTTCCTTTCTCCCTTGGTTTCTTCTTTTCGTGTCGATTTTTGCAGTACCGTATTGCCGAGTGGTCTGTCTTGGGCAGAACACAGGCCAGCTCTCGAGTCAAACAGCTGAACTCTGTGTGCAGGATCTTAGACATCAGGGCAAACAATCCTAGCAAGGCGTGCATCACAGACCCTAAAAAATGCAAGACTACAGCGAAAGCGGCTAAGGCGAGGTAGTACGCCAGTCCTTCTGCGTGACTGAAAGGGGCTAGGTGTGCTTGTAGGGAACTAAAGACAGTTTGCTCGGTAACGACGAATGCCATAGAAAAGCCTGCCTGAAACCAGAAGAAGAAACGACACCTGTTGACGGTTCTCTTGTAAGAACGTGTGCAGTCGACGGCCGTCCCGTAGGTTTCCTCATAAGCCTGTAGTTTGCCGATGAGCTCCGGAAGAAACTTTCTCATGGACAGTGTCGAAAAAACGTACACCAATGCGACGAGGAAGAAAAACAGCTGAAAGACCAAGGCGGACACGAACTGCCCGTCCATGGACGGCAGGGTGTAGAAGATCGAAGTGTAACGAGCCGCGTTTAAGAAGAGGAGCATCCCAATAAACATGCCGTGTATTCGGGTCACCACAGTCACAACTCTGCATTTACGACACATCCTGCCAGTCTTTTGGAACTTTGTCGAATCTTCCAAGTCAGCGCTAAAGTTCGTCGGGCCGACGTCGACTGTGGCCGACGTTGACCCGATGACCTTTTGCGTACTGCGTTGTGAATTAGCGTATGTTTTGGACTTTGTTTTGCAAAGCGTCACCTTTCTGCTGGTAATCTCCGTGGAATTTCTCTCTCTTACCGAGTCGAAGGATCTGTACTCAGCGCGAGCCTTTTTCAAATCCTTTCGAGCGGTCTTAAGATGTGGTATCCTTTCCACCGTGTTAGTTAATTTAACGTTTTTTTTCGAGGCAAATTCTAAGTTCTTTCTCCCAGAGGCCGACCCACACACTACCTCCTCTCTGCTGGGGACATTAGACACCCTGTTAGCTCCCGCACAGTCACTTGTATTCTTCGTCGTGACATTCCTCCAGAAGTAATCTGTCTTTGGCTGTGACAATCCACCCTCTTCATGAACACCTTTAGATTTCTCATTGTCGGCAGCAACGTGTGGGCAGTGTCTTCCCATCTGGGCTCGCAAACATGCCGGTGGAACGGGGTAGCCATTGAACCGCAGGTAGAAGAAGACCGGTGTCAGCACATAATCCACTAGCTGACTCATCTCGACCTTCTTTTTTTTTTGGTAAAATTTGCCTGCCAGAATTGATTTTGTATAATTAACCCCTTCACTGTCAGAAGGCGCACGTTGTGGTTTTTTTTATTTTAAAAAAAATCAGTTTCACTGTTAACGGTCAAAGATCCAATACCATCGAGGGAACATGGATACAAAGAGGTTTCAGCTAGAGCCATAGATCCTCATGAGCCCCCACACAAGCGGGGATCCAGGATAATCTACATCGCGCTATTGCGAGGTGTTTGCTTTTTCTTGGCAGTGAAGGGGTTAAATGCGAGTTTATATTTGTCTATACTTTGTTGAGCACACATTGCGTTTCGGAAATGTACGTTGATCTATTAACCCCTTTACTGCTTAGAAAAAGTGAACACGATCCGACTGCAAGAGACATAGATCCTCATGAGCCCCCGCGACTGCGGGGGCTCATGAGGATCTATGCCTCTTGCTGAGACCAATTTGACACCACGTTTCTTGGACGGTTTCGGCGTTTTTGTCATGGACTGAACAAAGAGTTTTAAGGAACAAAAATTATGTACGTACCGTGGCAGGGAAGGGGTTAATACCTTTTGACCTTACGTCTGCTACGAGGACGCATGCGGCAGAGATCGGAGCAATATAGCCCGGCGGTCCCTCTAGTATTTCCTGTCAAGGGGCGTAACCGAATGTCTTTCCAGAGTAACAAGGGGCTTTAAAACGCAAAGAAAGTCCCAGTTACGAAGACAGAAACACGCTTAAATAAGTAGAAAATACAAGTACAGCAATTAATGTGTAGCACTTGTCCTTTCTAAGCGTGTGTCTTTTAAGGAATTTAATTGTGCACACCACTCTGAATGCTAGATAGATCCGTCCTACAGTTACATTATTACCACAGAACGTGTTGTAATTAAATTATACACTGGGGTATTCTCTGATGGCGATAGACCTACTTGTAATGAATTCTACAAATGGAAACCCCAGATAAGAATCTAACAAATTAACCCATTTAGCCCTGACGCTCTACAGCAGGAGATGGGTCGACCATGCTAATTCAAAGTCAGTGCCAGATTAGCTTGGCGCCTGTCGGCGCCAAGCTAATCTGCCACTGCCCTTGAATTTTCATGGTCGATCCATCTCTTGCAACAGGTGCAAAGTCGTTAGATGACGCCTCCAAAATTTGGGAATACGTGCGCCGGACTGAATGAGTTAAAGATCATTTTGCACTTGTAATCACGCTGCACAAACTATGTGTTCTTGTTTGAGATTCTTTGCCTGGTGCCAATCGTATGAGTGAGCTTAATCCTGCGCCAGCCACTAAACAAGGTGCTCCGCTATAGTGGAGCATCTTGCTTAGTGGCTGGCGCAGGACTTTGCTCACTCACGCAACTGGCCACAGTGATCTAGAGCGAGAAAGTCAAAATCAAACACGTATTCTCTGTATAAGTTTGGCAATCTCGCTGCAAAAAAAACGTAAACACTATGGTTCCGAGACACATCAATCACAGCGTTTAAGGACGCTTGTGTTTAGAACAGTTGATCCGGCGTCAAACCTAATGGAAAACTCTTGCATTCAACAAAAGTAGACCAAGTGGGGAGAGCAAATCCATAAAAAAAATCCATGCAAACGAACTTAATCGGTCCAGTAAAAACAAATCCATGAGTAAATGTTTCACAAAATCAGTGTTGGCTTATGTCGCAACCACGCACTAGTACTGTCTCTGACTGTCCACGGATTCTCTCACTGCATACAGAGTGGTCTGAACAGAGATCAGACGACTAAACTGCACTCTTGGGACCGCAGCGCGAATTAAAAAATGTCCAGTTGATAGTAAACATCGAGATGAATTTCTTTCCGCGTGTTTGCCTGGTGTCGCGCGCGTGCAGCGCATTACTCCCAGAGCGGAAGGGAAACGTCAGAACACTTAGCAGGATGAACGTTTTATCAGACGATACAGGAGCTGTTAATCTGCAATTGGCATAGACTCTCGTGATTCCGACCAGCCAAAGCAGCTTATGAAAACTTACAAAATACAAAACGCACCTTCTCAGTAAGTCAGCTGTGAGGTGACCTTAGTCGCCTGCTCGGCGTTAATTTCCAATAACTAACTAACTCAGCCCGACGTGCGTCTTCTCTTTCGGGCCGTACGAGGGTCAAGTTGTTTTTTCTCCAAAAAATGGACTTGCTGTCGATTGCCTTCACAACAAGGCAGGTAGCCATTTAGCAATGCGTCTCACAAACAGAGAAGATTGTCAGATGCAACGACTTAACCCATTTCATCCTGAGGCTGGTTATTTTTTTTTAATTGTCCTATGATGGCTGCATTACAGATTAGGAGACAGATCAACCATTTTAATTAAAGGGTGGTGCTAGAATCGCTTGACGCCTCAGGCGCCAAGATACTCTGGTACCACCCTTGAACTATCAAAGTCAAACTAATTTCAGGCAGTAGTGTATCAGGGTGAAAATGGTTAACACAGCAAAGGGATGTGTATGTGAAATACACAGGTCTTTTCATGAAAGTGGTGGACGTATGATTGGGTCAGAAATTGTGATTGCGTGATTGTGACTGCATCAGAAAGACAATTTATTTGCACAGGACGTCATGGACCACCTCAGAGATTCGCCCTGTGTAACCTGTCTTCACCACACGCGACAAATTATCCGATGCATGCAATCAGCAAACCAGAACAATGTCTGATTGCGGAGATAAGGCATCGGACACACTGAGATCCAAATAGCACGGTAATGTCATGTGTTCAATATCAATGTCCTCGCGCTATTGAGAAGAGCAGTTGTAAAGATACAACCCTTACCAGCAAGAGGCATATCTTCTCATGAGCCCCTGCTGGCAGCAGGGGCTCATGAGAATCTATGCCTCTTGAAAAACGAAGGGAATTGAGTGTAGGAACGGTGGGCACTCTAACCGTTAAAAGCTTCCATGGCGGAATAACACTGCCTAGATTAATTATTTGCGAACTGTAGGTTTTCGCAGTTTTACGAACATTCTGGGCCATGGTGTATAATCACTCTGTTGGACTAGGTTTTGGATCTTAGGGCCAGCGGCCGTAAGGTCCAAAATCACAGACAAGCACAAGTACGCAGATTACTTTTGGCCTTTGTGGACTGAGATTGTGTTTAAAATACTGACGACATTCCCTTTTACATTTCTCAACGTATGAAAGAAGTTAATGACAAATTTGTGAATTTGTTGACATTACCCTTGTATTGGTTGGACTTGAATTGTTTAGACTGGTCAAGACTGTAAACATTGCACAGTAAACTTCACTAATAACAAGGTCAGATATAACAACATTCGAATACAGCACACTTTTTCAGGTCCCAGCTGCACTCATTCTCTATAAACAGTCAACTCCGCATATAACAAAGCACCAGGGGACCCAATTTTTGTTGTTATATCCGAAGTTTGTTATAAGCGAAGTAACTAACATAGAAATATATAGCTGACGGGGCCTAAAAAAAGTGGCTGTTATATCCGACTTTTATTATATCCGACCTGAGCGGGTTAGACTGTAAATTACTTCGCTTATTACAAACTTCGGATATAGCACTAAACAGATGAGGGTCCCCAGACACTTTAACCCATTCAGCCCTGACACACTACAGCAGGAGATCGTCGACCATGACAATTCAAGGGTAGTGCCAGATTAGCTTGGCGCCTGTCGGCGCCAAGCTAATTTGGCAGTGCCCTTGAATTATCATAGTCGAGCCACCTTCTGCAACTGGTGCATAGTCAATAGATGACACCTCCAAAATTGGGGAATTACGGCCTTTGGGCTGATTGAGTTAAAACCAAAGTTTGCTGTGATCATAATTTTACAATCCAGCTAATTCCCCCCCCCCCCCCCCCCCCCAGCTAAATATTCGTAGGTATGACAGTTCAACCAGAATCTCATATCCGGAGATGCTGACGGTCACCTGGCTTAAAAGCATTTACACATGTAACCACTGGTGATGAAGAGCACCAATGCAGCGGTTAGCACATACCGGTGTCACAAGCCAAAGTGACTCATGCCAGATCGACCCGGGGTACGCCAAAGTGAGCCTATATCGATTTGGCGTAGAATTGTCGGGCCAGACTGTCACACCCATGATTGTTCTGGCGTGCGGGGAATTCTGTAGCGCGCATTTTGAGTGCGTGCTACAGGTGTATCACACGCATAACGTTACAGTCACTGGCGCTTTCTCAGTAGTGTGCATCACCCCGAACACAATCTCAATGGAGGAACAACTGGGACCAGCCTCGATCATCAAGAGGTTACATTAGAACAATTAAGCCTACACTGCTGAGAAAAAGTGAACACACTTCAACTGCAAGAGACCTAGATGCTCATGAGCCCCCGCGACTGCGGGGGCTCACGAGGATCTATGCCTCTTTTGCTAAAACCAATTTGTAACCGGGGGCTTCTTGCCGAGTTTTTGGACGGTTTTGGCCTTGGGTCGTTGAATGAACAAAGATTTCAGAAACAAAAATGTACGTAACAGTGGCAGGGAAGGGTTTAGCCATTTCGATGGTAACAGCTCGTGTGATTCTATGTTTCTTGCAGAAAGAAGCTAAACCGAAATTAACACCGTTAATTGGAGGAACGGCAAAGGTCAATCTCGGTCGTCAAACGGAATAATGCCCTAACAGACGTTATCCGTAAATCGGAAGTAGGTCAGACTAATGCACGGAGATTGCGGTAAGACAGCGCGTTCCGGCTGTAGCAGTCAAATACTGTGCACAATACGTAGGGGGTATTGAGATTTAAAGTTGAATGGTCGAGAGTTATGCTAAGAATTAGCTATGCCAATGGCTTACATTCTCGACCATTCAAGCTGAAATCTCTTTCTTTCTTTTTTGTTTTTTTGCACAGTATAAAATTATTTTCTTGTCAGCCTTTGCAGCCGCCGGGACTCATTTAATGAGGCGATTTCCGTAAATCAGAATGTTACACTACTGACGCGTGCCTCCACATTGGCATCCGGATGTAGTTTCCGGCGACGTGCCATATGGGAAAGCGTCTGTATGTAACTACCGGACACGCGGGGCCGCCCTAATCAAGATAACGGACCGGCCCTCAGGAACTATTACCATATGGGAAATGGATAGTATCTAATTAACGGGACCACCGGCACGCCGGGCTTCCCTAATTAAGATAACGGACCGACCCTCAGGAACTATTACGATATGTGAAGTATATGGCATGTGAGTAACGGGACCAGCCCTAAACGAGGGGTGGGCCCTAAGTGGGAAGATGATTGATAAGGCCAAGGGTATATACATACTGGAGGACACAACGGGAGGTCACACACACACGAGAGAGGGACAGAGAGGGAACACAACGAGAGGAGAGGGAAGTAGGGGAGGGAGATGGAACACTAGAAGGGAGAGCGACTAGAGAGAACGACCGAATTGTGGTCTGTGGTTGGTCTTGCCCAACTCCAGACAATGCTCTTTAGACTGAAATAAATACGCGAGAAAACCATCACCGGACTTCAGTTGTTTTACGTGTCAATAGTACAACACGTAACAACCAATTTGGTGCCGCGTGATCAGGATGTCAGAACGGGTTTAGCAGAACCATCGCAGGATGTCAGAACGGGTTTAGCAGAACCACTGCAGGATGTCAGAACGAGATGGAAGACAGAACAATCGCAGATTCCAGAACGAAATGGACGACAGAACTATCGCAGGGTATGGCAGAACGACGCTACGTCAAAAGTACGACGACGCCGAGAACTGAAGACGCAACGAGAGGCATACAGAAGATCGAGAAACGAGACTGAGAAGGAGCCGGCCGCAGACGAAACGACCTCGGGCCACAACTACCGTCACCAACGCTGGACAAACAGGTGAGTGACCTTTATGTGTCATCGCTACAGTTTTGAGTAAGGGCCAGCAATATTTTGTAGTTGTAGTGACAATGGCAGAAGAAGATGTAGGAAGACCACACTCATTTAACGCGGTGTTGGCCGCATTAGGTAGCCAGATAGAGAGGTTGGCATTCTTTGTTAATGTGCAACTCATTTCACAGCTGATCCCCACCTTCAATGGAGATCAGCAAGAGTCTGCAGAGGAAGTGGATCACTCAAGGGATAGGGGGTGTTTTCGATGCGGTTCACCACGCCACAAGGCACGCGATTGCAAGGCTAGGCGGATAAACGCAGTCGGTCAGCAAAAGTCGTCTTTGTCGCAGCAAAGGTATCAACACGTGCGGTGTTGGCGATGCGGGGGTTACGGCCACCGACAAAGAGAATGTAGGGCTAGGATAGGACAGGAGCGACAGGGAAACGAGAACGTTCTGCACCACGAGAAGCCGGTGAGCAGAACGGGGGAAACAGTAGATCCTTTAGCATCAACTTAGCGGGGAGTCCAAAATGCATAGTCTTTAAGGTAGGAAGTCAAAAGTTTAGAAGTCTCATAGATACGGGGGCGGAAGTATCGTTGATTAGCAAGAAGTCGAATGAAAAATTGCAGAACAAGCCAAGGCTAGAGAAAAGAAGTGTATCGCTACAGTCAGTCAGTGGGGAAGCGTTAGGAGTTGTGGGCAGTATTGAACTGGACTTCAAAATTGAAAAGCAGTCGTTCAAACATCGCTTTTATGTAGTGAAAGAGATGAATATAAATTTCATTTTGGGAAATGATTGGCTCGATAAGAACGGAGCACGCATTTATTTTGATTTGAGAAAGGTTAGGGTCGGGAATGCGTATGTACCATACGAACAAGACATGCATATATCTTCGTTAGTCAGAGTACACAAGACAAAAGTATTAAAACCACATACAGCGGAGATTTGTCAGGTCAGAATAAAGAGTACACAGTACTTCAGTAAAGAAGAATGTTTAGAAGTATCTGCGACAGATAGGGGGTTTGTTGCAGAAGAGCCGGGACTATCTGTGATGAGCGGGGTAGTGGGAAACAAAGGTAGGACATTTCGTTTGTTAGTTGTGAATCACACCAACAAAACGTTCAGGCTAAAAAGGGGATGTGTGGTAGGCAGGGCATACAGCGTAAGTCAGGTAGAGTCAGTGTCTAACAGAACGGAAGAGCGAGAAGTCGCTTCCATTGATCTGACAGAAATTGATGCGCCTGATGCAATCAGGTCCAGTCACTAAACTGGTATCGGAGCATTCCGATTTGTTCGCCAGTAGCGATCTGGACTTAGGGCGAACCAACACTGTCTTAATGAGCATAGACACTGGAGACCACGCTCCGATAAGGATGAAACCTTACCGCGTTCCCTTGCAGGATAGAGAGATAGTAGACAAAGCAGTAGATGAGATGTTAGAGGTAGGGATCATCAGAAGATCAATGTCGCCATGGTCTTTCAGCTTAGTAGTAGTGACCAAAAAAGATGGTTCAAAGAGGTTGTGCGTTGACTTTCGAAAGCTAAACGAGATTACTAAGAAGTCGTCGTACCCACTACCGCTCATAGACGATATTTTGTCCTTGCTGGGGAAGGTAAAAGATTTCACAAGGTTAGATATGAAATCGGGATACTGGCAGGTAGGGATGGCGGATCAAGAGAGTAGTGAGGAAACGGCTTTCGCTTGTCACAAGGGACTTTTTGAATTCGCAGTCATGACGTTTGGACTTTGCCAGGCACCCAGTGTGTTCATGCTGTTGATGAACACAGTGTTGATGGGGTTAGAAGCATTTTGTTCGGCATATATGGATGATATTTTCATCTTTTCTGAAACAAAGGAACAGCATTATCAGCACATAAAGGATGTGTTCAGTAGGCTCAGACAACATAAACTCAAGTTGAAACTGAAAAAATGTCAGTTCTTCGCCGAGGAAACACAATACTTAGGGTTTGTGATAGGGAAGGAAGGAGTCAAACCAGACCCAGAAAAGGTATCAGCAATTCGGACATTGCCGAATCCAACATGAATAAGGAAGTGTCGTAGTGTCATTGGAATGATGTCATAATATCGCAGGTTCATACCCAACTTTTCTGAGATAGCCGAACCCATCATCAATTTGACAAAGAAATTTGCCAGATTCAAATGGTCTGATCAGTGTCAACAGGCGTTTGATTTTCTCAAACAAAGTTTGTCAGTAGTTCCTTTGTTGGTATATCCGGACACGAGACGTCCACATGTATTGTACACGGATGCTAGTGACGCATGTATCGGGGCGTGTCTGACGCAAGAAAGTGAGGACAGCACAGGACACAAGACAGAAAAGCCTATTTACTTTCTGTCCCATAGGTTGAGCCAGAGCCAGAAGAAGTGGTCTACCATAGAAACGGAAGCATTTGCAATCCATTATGCATTACAGAAGTTAGACCACTATTTGCACAATGCGCAATTCGTTGTTCGCACAGATCACAAACCGTTGAAGTATCTCCTAGAGTCACCCATGCAGAATAAGAAGATTCAGATGTGGGCGCTAGGGATCGCAGGGTACAACTGCACTATAGAGTACATTCCAGGGCCACAGAATGTGTTGGCTGATTTGTTGTCTAGAGTGCCGCAAACAGACGGAAAGGAGTTAGTATCAGAAGAGACGGAAGAAATAGTTACGGAATTGAGCGACAATGCGTTCCAGATAGGGGTGATTAATTCTAGTCAGTTTAGACCAAAGCAGTTTGCAAGTTGTCAGACGGATGATCCGAGAGAAACTTTAGAAAAGGTAGAGGTGACAGGGTTCGATATGATCACGGAGCAAGACAAGGATCCAGACATTGTTAAGTTGAAAGATCAGCTACCGAACGAGGAAGCACCGGCCAGTGTAAAAAGGAGGTATTTGTTCATAGAAGATGTCTTGTATTTCTTGTCGAATATTGATGACTATCCAGTAGCGAGATTAGTGGTGCCATCCCATTTGGTGGAGCATGTCGTAAACCAGTATCATGACGGAAATGGGCACATGGGCCTTGACAAACTTACGACACCATCAAACAGAAGTATTTTTGGCCAACATGTACAGAGGGTTGAACGAATACTTAGGCGGTTGCATTACCCTGTCAGCAAAGGGTTTTGCAGAAACAGAAAGCCCCAGTGCAGGAAATGGACGTTCCTCCATATCCTTTTGCGAAGGTTAGTGTAGACATACAGGGTCCATTCCCTACTAGTCTGTCTGGGAACAAGTACATTTTAGGGTTTGTTTGCTATTACAGTGGATATCCAGAGTGCTTTCCAGCACCAGATAAGTCGGCAGAAACTGTTGCTCAAATCTTGATGGATGAGATAATTCCTCGACACGGCTGTCTTTTGCAGGTGGTTACTGACAATGACACAGAAAATGTCAATCGGATCATGAGGGAGGTTCTCAGTGAACTAAACATAGATCATGTCTTGAAGAGCTATTATCATCCACAGTCTAACGCTAAGGTAGAAAGATTTCATCGTACCATGAATGATATCATGTCGAAGAAAATACAGGAAGATATCCAAACGTGGGATTTGCACATCAATCATGCGTTGTCGGCATACAGGGTTAGCGTTTCATAAACGACTCAGTGCTCTCCATTATTTCTACTGTATAACAGAGATCCAGTGTTACCATTAGATAACATACTGAGGCCTAGACGGAAATATGTCGGAGAGGACCTTCATAAGGTAGCCTTAGAACAACAGCACAAATTGTTAACCCAGGTGCACCAACGGATAAAGAAATCACAGAAGCGGGGGGCAAAATATGCAAACAGACAGGTCAAAAGTGACGAAATTAAAGTTGGGGACCCAGTGTACTATAAAAATAATCAAAGGAAAACAAGCTAGACAGCAAATGGAAACCTAACTATAGAGTGGTCGAGCAAACAACCCCAGTAACGTACAGGATTAGGAACCAGTTGACTGGTGAAGTAGTCAAAGTGCATGCAGAGCACATAAGACTCGCTAAATTAGATGAGTGGCCTAAACCCTCGGCGGAAACAATTAGGCCCCTCAGAAAGACTAATTATGCGATCGCACCGGAAGACAGCTCTTCCAGTGACAGCGAAGATGTAGGCGACTTACTTTCAAGAGAAAGTTAGATCAAAAGACAGCGTAGGGAACGTGAGAACTCGTCTTCAGAAGACGACATACCTCTCATGGAGTTAGCAAAAAGGGTTAGACGCCAGAACAGGAGACAAACAGCCGAAGCAGAATCGGCTGATGTTAGCTCGGGCGAAGGCACATCAGATAACTCTGATGATGATAGGATAAAGCATGTGGACGCAATCCTGCCTAAGTCTAGGAGTAAAGGGGTGAGGCGGTTATTAAAGGCTATAGGAGATCTACTTTAGGCTTCATTTAAAATGCAACTCTCAAGTGGGATTGAGAGAGGATCAATCAGAAAATCGTGCAGGTGATGCAGTTTTGGGTGTATACAACTACGGGTGTAAATTACATGTTGCAGACTTGCAAGATGAGGTTCGTCCTCTGTCTCATGATATTGGGTTTAGCAGACAATGTTTATAATTTATTAGTAATGGCAGTAATCATGTCAATTGTAGGTGACATAGTGGGAGTAGCCCGATATTTTGATTTGTTAAAAGCTGGCCCTTTATCGAGACTTAGGTGAAGACATAGTGGGGTCACTCGATCTACACTGCACCCGGGATCGTTGGCTACAACTGTGGCGGTCGACAATGACGTCTACGGAGCAATTGCCTCCGCACTGATGATGGAAGACAGGGTGGAACTGAAGACGACATCGCCAGTCGTGAAATTCTACCCGGCCTTGAAATGAGGCGACCTACGAGGTGGAGGAATTATGTTGGGACTGTGAGCGCAAAGGTGCCCATGAGAGACGAACATTGTCAGTGTTGACAATGAACTCTTTCTCTTTTATTCTATATTATATTATTTGGATGGAATAGTTGTTGTTATAATTGGATAAGATATCACGCCCCGATTTGAAACGTATTTTGATTGTGTAATGATGTGTAACTCATATTGTTATTATGTCCCGAAGTGTAAACCCACTGTGCAAGAAAGAAAAATAATCCTGAACGGGATGTATTTTTCTCGGGTTAGGGAGGAATGTTACACTACTGACGCGTGCCTCCACGTTGGCATCCGGATGTAGTTTCCGGCGACGTGTTATATGGGAAAGCGTCTGTATGTAACTACCGGACACGCGGGGCCGCCCTAATCAAGATAACGGACCGGCCCTCAGGAACTATTACAATATGGGAAATAGATAGTATCTAATTAACGAGACCACCGGCACGCCGGGCCTCCCTAATCAAGATAACGAACTGACCCTCAGGAACTATTACGATATGTGAAATATATGGCATGTGAGTAAGGGACCAGCCCTAAACGAGGGGCGGGCCCTAAGTGGGAAGATGATTGATAAGGCCAAGGGTATATACATACTGGAGGACACAACGGGAGGTCACACACACGAGAGAGGGACAGAGAGAGAACACAACGAGAGGAGAGTGAAGTAGGGGAGGGAGATGGAACGCTAGAAGGGAGAGCGACTAGAGAGAACGACCGAATTGTAGTCTGTGGTTGGTCTTGCCCAACTCCAGACAATGCTCTTTAGACTGAAATAAATACGCAAGAAAACCATCCCCGGACTTCAGTTGTTTTACGTGTCCACAGTACAACAAGAAGTAGGTCAAAATAGCGCGTCTTTTGACACAAACGTTGCGTATGTTTGTCCGGTCTTTTAATCCACTGTTTTCATCGAAACGAGCAATTTTGACCTACTTCTGACTCCTGAAGAACGTCTAGTTATGCCTATTGCTAGCACGGAGTTGCCTCGTTTTCATCCTCGGATAGACGTACACCCAGCCGGGCCCGCTTGTCTCAGGTGTTAGGCTAAGCTGTAGCATCCATGAAGTAAAACGGTCCATGTGTTTCAGCTTGGATGCTTCGTGTATGAATTTTAGGGACATAATCTGATTGAAGAACAACATCTGAAAGTCCATTTTTGTGAAAAGCAGGATTTGCATTGTATTACAATGAGAATCTCGCTTTTCACAAAAAATGGATTTACTGTCTTTTGCCAAATGAGGGCAGAATAGGCGGCAGGAGATTCTGTGAATCTTTTTCTGTTCCATTTGAAAATGACTAGATAAGTGGCTGCTATCAAGTATCATACAGAAATTCTGATTTTGATTATATATAAACACTAGATTTACAGCAACATTGAACTATTTTTTTCCGCTGCCAAGAAGAAATTATAAACGATACATTCCGATTTCAGACGGACCAAATTCTTTGACTACGTGAAAATAATAACAACTACAAAGGGTGAGGTGGACTTTCAGAAGGAAACAGACCTGAAACGCAAGGCAATGAAGTTCAAACCTTATAATTATTTCATTAAGATTAACGAAAGCAACTCCAGCAATTATCGATCAGACAGGAAGCTTTTAACCCTTCGCCTGTCGATAGCGGTTTTTGTCGCGATGTTTCCTGTAGGAATCATCGCGACCAAAACCGCTATCGACACTTAAAGGATTAACCTCATCTTGTCTGAAGTCGGAAAATACATATATCTGTTTTCAAATAGAAAGAAATAAAAAAGGTAAGAAGGAAAGAAGGATTAAGTAAAGAAATAAAGAACTGACTTAATATTTGGTGATTTTTACACAAATAAAACCGCTTTAGTTACAGCTTTATCAAACTCTCTCAATTTTTGCACTAGATCACGGACAGTATCCCCCAAAAAAGCAAGACACTGATTTCCACTACAAGACCATAGAAAGAAATCATTACAAAAATCGCAAAAATCATTTTAAAAACACGATATGCCACTGCAGACCTGGGGAAAATAAAACGGAATTCTCCGGATACGTGAACCTACAACTCTTGACTAATAACGGCATGTGCATGAACATGGATCAACCATGAGAGTTAAAGGGCAGTGCCAGACTGGATTGTCGCCTGGACAGGTTAATCTGGCACTGCCCTTAAACTATCCCTCTTTTCCGCAAACCTGCAGAACACACATGGCGCCTGTCCAGGCGCCAAGCTAATCTGGCACTACCCTTGAACTACCATGGTCCTCCATCTACCGCAAATTCTAATTGATGATTCTGAAATGGGCGACATATGGCGCAACAAGTCGTGAAGTAATAATCAATAATTTCACCAAACAGTTGTGTAAAATCACGCGTGCCGGGCAAACGAGAGCGGATAATGAGGTCACCGGAACATTATGTGCGATGGAATCAAAGCAGCACACAAATCTGAAAATCATTTCACGAGTACACAGAGACAGGAACGTTCGGTTCTTTAATTTTCAGCATGAATGAGAACAATGCTTGTTTAGTAACAGCTCTACAGCTCAACGGTCATTTAATTTAAGGCCCACTACCGCCGTAACCGTTCAATGATACACATCTGTAGCAGATGGTTACGAAACGCTACACACAGGTCTGATTCTGGTTCATTTAGACACAGGAAAATCCAGTTCAGCACACGTCGTCTTTATATCAAGTGACCTGACAATGACTCCACTCCGTTCTAGAAATTCAACGCTATCAGTACAAGGAACAGCTAAAAATAGATTGACACGTTAACGGCTGCGCATAATCATACGTGCGATTACACGTGTGCTTTTGATGCGTGTCCAAACTGCTGTTAAAGTTCTAAAGGTGTGTCGACAAGACATAACAAACACAAATGGTGCTGAATGTGTCTTCAGATTAATGTGTAATGGTACTTTAACCTTTGAATTATCATGGTCAATCCACCTCCTGCAAGTGGTACATAGTCGTTAAGTAGCAGTTCCAAAATGCGCCCATGGCGCTGAAAGGTTTAACATCGGGATGATTCAGCTAGCCATTAGACCAGTGAGAGCCCAGAGCAAAGCCGAAAATCAGTCGCAACAAGTAATACAGAGTACAGCGTACCAAAAACAAAAATGTGTGCTGGTATGTGATTTTAAACTCCCGCTTCAGAGACACAAGGTTCGAAATCATAGACCTGCAGACATAAACCTTACAAAGCAAAAGTATGAACGAGTCAAACAAGATAAATTGATTCATTAAAGAACACAAGCAAGAACACAGACTGACGACGGCCACACTCTCCTCAGACATTAACCCCTTCACTGCCGAGAAAATGTGAACACGATCCAACTGCAAGTGGCATAGATCCTCATAAGACCCCGCAAATGCGGGGGCTCATGAGGATCTATGCCTCTTGCTGAGACCAGTTTGTTTCTTGGATGGTGTTGGCATCTGCTCGTTAAATGTAAAACGATTTCTGACAAAACAAATGTAGGTACGGTGGCAGTTAAGGGGTTAAAGACCATAGATGAAGCAAGCAGTGTTCTATCTATCTATCTATATCCCGTAGTCTTGCTGACCGTTGGGGCACCACTGATGACTTAACAACCAGCTCCCTCCATTCCTCTGCCATTCTCAGCGTATCGCCCAGATTCAGTCCTGTCCACTCTGAGATATTGTCCTCCCATCTTTTCCTCTGTCTTCCTCTCCTTCGTCCTCCTTGCGCATATCCTTGCAGGATTGTTTTGGCAAGCCCTGCTGAACGTGTGACATGCCCATACCACTTCAGTTTGCGTTTTCTCACAATGGCTAATAAGTCTTCATAGGGCCCGATGGCTTGCCTGATTCTGCTTCCCACTTCCTCGTTTGTGATGTGATCTCTGTATGAGATGCCAAGCAGCCTTCGAAAACATCTCATTTCAGTGGCTTGTATCCTCCTTTCAAGGTCTGCTGTGAGGGTCCATGACTCGCAGGCATACAAGAACACTGAGATGACTAAGGAGCGCATCAGTCTGATCTTGGAGCAGAGTGTGATGTTTCTGTCCTTCCATATGGTCTTCAATCGTGTCAGTGCTGTTGTTGTCTGCGCAATCCTGGACAGTATTTCTGGTTTTGATCCGTCATCTGTCACAATGGCTCCTAAGTATTTGAATTTCTTAACTGTTTCCAGTTTTTGGCCTCCAACCATGGCGTTATTGGTCATCAGTTTGGCCTTCTCTGCACTGATTTCCATCCCATATGCAATGGCTGTACTATCCCGCTTTTCCACCAGCTGAGCTAGCTCCTTCTCTGTTCCTGCAAGGCCATCAATGTCGTCCGCAAATTTCAAGTTCGTGATTGTTCTGCCTCCAATACTGACAGTTCCTTCATGATCTTTCAGAGCGTTCGTCATGATTCTTTCCAGGAAGATGTTGAAAAGAGTAGGTGAGAGCAAGCAGCCTTGTCTGACTCCAACTGTAGTCCTAAACCAGCGTCCTATTTTGCCGTTGAAGCAGACTGCGCTAGTGGCCTTGTTGTAAAGGTTTGCTATGACTTTGATCAGGTTGGCATTGATGTTTTATAGCTTCATGGTGGACCAAAGGGCTGCATGCCACACCCTGTCACACGCTTTCTTAAAATCCACAAAGACATGATAGAGGTCCTGCTGGTGCTGGAGGTATCTCTCACATAGAACTCTCAGGTTGAAGATCTGCTCAGTTGTGCTGCGCCCTGGTCTGAAACCTGCCTGTTCCTCAGCTATGATTTCCTCTGCCTGTGGATTTAGCCTGTTCAGTAGGATCTTTAACATGACTTTGCTTGGGTGGGATATAAGACTGATCGTGCAATAGTTTTGGCATTGATGTAAGTTGCCTTTTTTGGGGAGAGTTATTATAAGTGATTGGGTCCATGGTGTGGGCCAATCCCCTGACTGCCAGATCTTATTGCAGATTGTTAGTAAGGCGCTTATCGTGTCTTCTCCCCCTTCTTGGACTAGCTCTGCAGGGATGTTGTCTGCTCCTGCTGCCTTCCCTTTTTCAGCGACTTCACTGCAGCCTCTACTTCTCCTCGGAGGATGGGCTAGTTACCATTGTTGGTCACGGGTGGGTTGACAAGTATGCCTGGGTCCCCTGCTGCTTGGTGGTTGTACAAATCTGAGCAGTACTCTGTCCATCTCTTCAGTATGTCTTGGTCTTCCGTAAGACAGTTCCCTTCACTGTCTTGAATGATCGAGGAGCGTCCTTGTTTTACACTGGTCAGGTCTTTCACCAACTGGTATGATTTTTTGCTATTATTTTTCTTCAGATTTTCTTCTACGTGTTTACACTGATCGTCAATCCACTTATTCTTTGCCTTTTTCAAGCTTTTCTTGATATCCTGGTTAATTTCCCTGTATTGTTTAGCTCCTTCTACCTCTGATTTCTGTTTCTTTAATTCTCGACGCTTGTCACATAGAACAAAGATGTCAGCTGTAACCCAAGGTTTCTTTGCTTGTCGGTGTTTGCCAAGGATCTCACTGGCTGTTTGGGTTACAACAGTGTTAAATGTGTCAATCAGTGTGTCCACGTCCGTGTCTTCTGCACCTAGAAGTAGCAGTGGTGCGAATTTTCCTCCTATCTTTGCCTGAAAGGCTTCCGCTACCTCTGGGTCTTTCAGCTTCTCGAGGTCAAACTTGATTCTGGTGGGACCCTGCTTGTTGACCTTCTTTAGGCGGAGTCGGAAGGTCATCATCACTAAGTCATGGTCAGTCAAGCAGTGTTAAAAAAATAAAAAAGGGAAATCACTCAGCGCTGGACAGGCAAACGGTTACGTCCCTTACGGCACCAAACCGCCAGCTCACGGCAAATACAAGGCACAAAGTTCATGACACTACACATCCCGCTGGAATGTGAAGTGTCATGAACTGCGTGGATTGATTTTCAAGGTAATTTAAGGTGAAAGTACCCAGATACACTGCGATTTCAAATCCATGAAATTGCCTAAGGAGTGACTTCTTTATATTCCCTAGGGTCTCAGCCGTTCACCAGACGCAACTGGGCCTCTGCATGGATTGTTTGTTCTAATGACCATAACAGATTGTGAAAACACAAATGTTATGGCAAGATACTGCATTTTGCGTGATGGTGTGTAATCAAAACCCGCAAGCGCAGATTAGTCTCAGTTTGACCGTTCGGTGCAAAAATGGCTCGCCTTTTCCAAATCAGTTGTTGTTTGTAGCCCTTCGAACACGCACCTGGTTTTAACTCATTGGGGACGTGCCATATACGGATACGCGGCGAATCGCCGCGTATCCGTATATGGCGCGTCCCCAATGAGTTAAGAATGCAGACAAAAGACCCTATCTTGTCAAAACACAAAAAATACGAGTGCATACTTACGTAACGGTCATTACGGATGTTAGGAAAGCGTGGACAGGGTCGGCATTTTACCTAGTGAAGGGCTGGGACCGTAGGGACCATAGGGACCATAGGGACCATAGGGACCATAGGGACCATAGGGAACATAGGGACCATAGGGACCATAGGGACCATAGGGACCATAGGAAACGTATGAAGTCATTCCTAAAGCGTTTTCATGGATTTTAAATCACAGTGCATCTGGGTGCTTTGACCTTAAAGCTGAGGTGCAATGAGAAAAACCCGCCCAGCGCGTGTTTTAAAAAGACTCTACAGGACCCAGCTTGGGCCCTGCCCCTAAGTGGGTCAAATCGGTTCGTAACACAGTTGACGGAGTTGGCAACTGCGTATCCCGAGCTTGCAAAACTCTCGGAAAACGACAGACCACTTCCTGTTGCACGGAAATCATCGCGATTAGCAGATCGGACAACAGCAGACGATTCTGTGACACTTTGAAACTGACCAACAGCCACGGATTTTACGCGTTGGGGACTATGATGGCAGAATGTACGGCTGTACATGCTGTAAGTATGACTCCTGACACTTTGTAGTTGTGAACGAATTTTTTCAACAATGACGTACCTCCAGTCCAATATAGGCTAATATAAATAAATAAAGAAGCATTGTGATGTACAACCAACACAGTAAATTGGATGAGAGAGAGAGAGAGAGAGAGAGAGAGAGAGAGAGAGAGAGAGAGAGAGAGAGAGAGAGAGAGAGAGAGAGAGAGAGAGAGAGAGAGAGAGAATCGACTGTTTACATAGATGCCAAAAGATACAAGGTCGCCATGGGTCAAGCTGATTTTTAGTAGCTGCCCTTCGTATGGAGAATTTTGTTTGCTGTAGGCCACTCCAGATGAAAAGATATAACAACAAACACAAAACGACAAATAACCCCTCCTTCCTCACCCTTCCGATATCGAATAAAGCTTCAGGCTGTGCTGTGTAACTTACGGATAGCTCGGCCTGGTCCATATCCAGTGTGCGTCCAGGCAAGACACAAATGGCCTGCTCTGTCCGTCGGGTGGTCGAGTGTCGTCTGCTACTGTTGCTGTCAGTAGAAATATCGCTGGTTTAGATCAGTGATCGCGGTGCCCACTCCGCGCTGCATACAGGAAGTGGCCTGTCTTTTTCACGGGAGTTTTGTCAGCACGACAAACGCAGTTGAAAATTGAGTCAACTGAGTTCCAAACCGGTTTGCCGAAGTTAGCCGAACGTTCACGAAGACAGGGCCCTCGCTGGGTCCTGCAAAGTTTTTTTAAAACGCGTGCGGGGCGGAGTTTTTTGACTGTTTCTCAGCTTTAATGTACATCGATACAGCGCACGGTTTAAACACTATGAAAATACTTCACGCTCGTGGAAGGAAATCGAAGAACACACGACATGATAAAGACAAGAAGAGAAAGAGACTGATGACATTATAGATGGTAGTCAAGTGAACATATTGAGGGGAGAGACACTGGAAGATGAGTTCCACAGGCTGGGTCCCCGCGCTCATATTTGCATATCGAAACAACAACAACAACAACAACAACAACAAAACCAAAAAAAACCAACAAAAAAAAAAAAAAAAAAAAAAAAAAACCCTGCAGATTTCATCTTCTTGGTGTTGCTTTGATATCCATGAATGGCTGTTTGGAGGCAGGCGATGTAAATACATGCTCGAAAACCTTTTCCCTGTGACATTAAATCGCCATCCCGCGACAAATACAAACTACATTCATGACACTCCACATCCCCTAGAGATGGGGAAGTGGATGGACTTCGTGCCTTGATTTGGTGCACGCAGAAAAGGGTCAAGGGTCTGTACAACCATGAGTGATTCCCCTTGAAGGCCCACTACCGCCGTAACTGTTCAAAGACACATTTATGTAACAGATGGTTACGAAACGTGCACGCAGGTCTAACTATGGTTCATTTAGACACAGGACAATCCAGTTCAGCACACGTCGTCTTTATATCAAGTAACCTGACAATGACTCCACTCCGTTCTATAAATAGAACTCTATCAGTACGAGAAACAACTAAAAATAGATTGACACGCTAACGGCAGCGCATCATAAGAAGCGAGTACGCGTGTGTTTTGGCTGTGTGTCTCAACTGCTGTTATAGTTCATTAGCTGTGTCGACAAGGCATAACAAACACAAATGGTGCTGAAGTGTGTCTTCAAATTTACGCGTAATTGTTCTTTAACCGCGTCGCGGTGAGTGGACGCTAATTGTGTTCTGGAAGTCTTTCTTACTTCAGCGCCATTGAACCCCATGCGTACAAGGGACGTGTGCAAGAATGTTTCAGCAAGAGACATAGAGCCTCATGAGCCCCCCCCAACCGCGGGGGCTTATGAGGATCTATGCCTCTTGCAGTCTGGTGGTGTTCAATGTTTCTCAGGAGAGAAGGGGTTAACATGAGTATTGTTTTCAAGCTAGGGTCTCACCGCTTTGTTGACGCGTATGCCAATGACGGTAGTCAAGCTCAGCGCCACTAGCGTCTGCAGCACGACCCACCACATCATCGCCGCCTCGTCCATGGCTAGAGAGTTGCTGGAGAGGCCGAAAATCACCACGAAAAAGGTCGGCATTCCAAAGATGAAGGGTTGAGAAACCTGTACGAAAATACGCAACCAAATTTCCTTGTCGTCATCGACAGTAGAATCATCCATCAATCTATCCATCCGTCCGTCCATATATCCACCCATCCATCCATCTACCATTATTTCATCCATCCATGCATCCATCCATCCCTCTATTCACCCAACCACTACTCACCCACAGATCAGTCCTAATATCCATCCACCCAATCATGCATGCATGCATCCATCTACCCACCCAAATCCATCCATCCATCCGGCCATCCATCTATCCAGCCAGGGAACCATCCACACATCAGCCATGATATCCATCCAGATACCTATTGTCATTATCATCATCATCATATAAATGCCGATATTAGGGAAAAACCAATATGTATTTGTTTTTGGAAAAGCGAGATTTTATTGTTATACAATGACTATCTCGCTTTTGTCAAAAATTACATACTGGTTTTTGGAAAGTAACGGCAGATCACCTGATGGACGACACACTCCTGAGATAGACGTAGGATGGTACACAGACACTCGTGCTGTCGCCGCAGACAATCAAACTCCTCTTCCATCCACCTGTCGTCTTGCCGGATAAGTTTGTGTAAAGGGTTTGGCGCTTTCAACTTTCGCGGATACTTCAAACACTTGGTGCTTTCCCGTTGTCCGCGTTTAACTCCCCTGTGCATGCAGTCACCGGTATTGTACACAGCATCTGTGACTGCACGCACATGGGGTTGACAGCTGTCCGTCCCACTCTGCACCTGAGTTTGGTCGCTCATATGCTTTATTTCATTTTTTGCTCTTTTCAGGTCTGGTACATGGTAACGATAGCGTGGGTTTGTACGCTGCTCATTGCTGTTTTGTTGTGGCTGTAGATGACAAATTGTTCCTTTGTCAAGTTCCTCATCATTTTGGAAATGTCTTAGATAACTTGATAGTCCAGCGTCTTCCAGATCCGGGGTGCTGCTGCTGCCGTGAATGTTGAGATATGACTTGTCCTCTTCGTGTTCTTGCCTGTTCTCTGTCAGACGGTCTGTACTGTTGATGTTTTGATACCGTTTGCACTCTTGTTTTGTGCTGCTGTCGTCTTGAAAGTCTTGAATGTGTTTGCATTCTTGTTTTGTGGTTTCCTTACGCTGACTTTCAGTTCGATTGTCTTGCATCATCAACTCAGAAGACTGTCCTGGGTGTGATATCTTTTCAATTGATTCAGCGCAAAACATACCGTTTTGCTCAGAATTTAATTCAGAATAAGTACAAACTCTAGTATTTGCCATCAGATCCAGGGCCACCGATTCTTGACAGGAAATGAAGAGATCCTCAATTTTTTTGCTTACAGCTCTAAACTCCATCACGAGGAAATAGGCATAGAGTCTGAGGCAGTAAGACAAGGAGTGCATAGAGGACACGATGCTGCTGATGACAACGGCAAATGCACCAGACGCCGCGTACAGTGCCACACCTTCCAGCTCAGTGAAGGGTGCCAAGTGACGCCTGAGTGAGGGGAGAAAGGTGTGAAGACCAGCAGCTACTCCCACTGCAAACACAGTCTGGCCCACGAAAGTCAGACAAAATAACACCACCGTTTTCTTGTACAGCTTCTTGGCGTCGAATGCCAGTCCGTACTTGGTTTCATAGTTTACTGCCAGCTTGAAAAGTCTGGGCGTGTGATTATAAAACGTCTTACTTGAGGCGAGATAGTTGAAGAGGGAAGACAGCCAGAAAATCTGCACAGCTACAGAGGCGACCACATTCCCGGAAAGGGTGGACACGTGCAGAAACATCGTCGTGTACCGTCCGGCGTTGACAACAAACATAGTAACAAAAAGGATGAAAATCATCCTTGAAATTATGCGTTTCGTTCGGCAGGAGCTGCATCGTTTACTATTTGAACTGTTGTCCCCACTGTGGCATTCAGTTTGTTCAGTTCCTCGTTCACATAAATCAGTATTTTGGCGTTTGCAGACCAGACAGCTTCCGTAAGCTTTATACAACAGTTCGGTCTTATTTTCTTCTTCGTGTAAGGTTTGCTCTTTTGGCGTGTTATCTACAAACGATGAAGAGAAGTCGTTTTCTACTTCTGCTGACCAGTAGTCACCAATTTCACCCTGTTTCACGTCTTGTGCAGTTTCGTTTATCATTCCATCGATTGAAGTTTCAAGAGTGAGATCGTCAATGTCCTCCTTATGATTCCTATCCTGCGCTATGGTGAGACTAGAGTCTGGCGACTGTTCTTGTCTCTGCTGATCCTCTTTACATGAAGGACTTCCGCGCCTCTGACGATGTTTGTTATGTCCAGGTTCCAGATCACACATCTGAGGCACGGGGATCCCCGTCAGCATGAGAGAAGTCAGCAATGGTCCGAACACGAGCTCCACTTCAGGTTTATTGGCAAGGCTCGGTAGCTTGAACTTACACTTGCAGTGCTTATGCCCGTGGTTTCTCCCAGTGACTAGGCCATGTTGGACGCCCCGTTTCACCGTGTTAGTTTCGGTGCCATTTCTGTCCGTCATACTAGGCGGAGATGTGGGTAGCGTCTTGTCCTTGTAGTCCATCTCAGTGTGAGGTTTCTGTGCAGGTCTGTTTGGAAGACGTGATTTAACCCATTCAGCCCTGACGCACTACACCAGGAGATGGGCCACCATGATAATTCAAGGGTAGTGCCAGATTAGCTTGGCGTTTGTCGGCGCCAAGATAATCTGGCAGTTCCCTTGAATTATCATGGTCGATCCATCTTCTGCAACTGGTGGATAGTCATTAGATGACACCTCCAAAATTTGGGAAATACGACCGTTGGGCTGAATGAGTTAATACTTCATTTGAGACGAGCCGCAACCGGATACTCGCAGTAAAATCGAGGATCCGGAAGCGGCACATGGAAAGTGTTGACCCGTTTAGTGTCATTTGACGCAGATTGTGCGTCTGTATTCTGCAGATTGTGTTTAAAAACCAAAGTGTCCTAGCTTTCCCAGGAACATGGATTTAAAGTGTGTCAGCAAGCGGCATAGATCCTCATGGGCCCCCGCAACTGCGGGGGCCCATGAGGATCTATACCTCTTGCAGTTGGGTGGGTTTCAGATTATCTCGGCTCTAAACGGGTAAATGCGAGACAGATCGTCAGGCTAAATTCAGTTCACTAAATATGTGTAGACGTCAGCCAGGTCGTTGAGGCGCTAAGCTGCTCTTGTACTACCCTTAAACTTTCATGGAAGATCCATGCAGTAGCTTGTCCTGATGGAATGCTTCTATGTGAAGACAGAAGAAAGCAAGTCCATTTTGTGAAAAGAGAGATTGTCATAATATTACAAAGAAAATACCGTTTTTCAACAAAAAAGGAATTTTTGGTGAAAATCTAGATGTTCACTATATCACAATGAAAATGGCGTTGTATTAAAATAAAAATCGTGCTTTTCACAATTTTTTTTTTGTCTTTTGCCCTTGGAGGGTAGATTGGGATATGCCCATTATCACTGCCGTTGAAAGGTCAAGTGCGATAGAGATACAAATATGAGCAACACACGCGCCTATTATCAGAAAAATAAATCAGCAAAACAAAATCGGAAATATCAGCCTGACGGTCGAGACAGCATGCTGCGCGGTAATCTCTCTCCGTTCAAAGTCCGTTACATCGCGAGTCCCTGCTACCACAAGCTACCATTGTGCAGTGTGGCTCGAAGGAGTATTTATAGTCAGTAGGGGAGACCGGGGCAGGTTGAGACATGGGGCAGGGTGAGACACCCCCCAAAATAAGGCCTTTACTCTTATAATTTAGGCGTTCTTTTTCCGCTGATAAAATTTCCCAAAGCCGGTCTACAACACCAATCACGTTTTAGCAGGAATGACCACATGTGCTTTGAGCCGAATGAAGTGAGGCTTGTTTTATAAGAGTGCGAACATTTCTGAAAATGTTGAAAAATGTCAGTTTGTGATACATGGCTTTTTCGAAAGCAAAGAAACAATGAAAGCTTGTGTTTGCATCGGTTTTGTTAACAGTGCGGTAAATTGTGAATACGAAGTTTTTTGCAGGTACTTGCTTTGGGGCAGGTTGAGACGGGGCAGGTTGAGACATTGTCTCAACCTACCCCGGGCTGTCTCAACCTGCCCCGTGCTAGTATGGTGAAGAGGTCCCTTTCCATTCTTGGCACACGTGCGAAGCAAAAGTGAGTCAATGTTCTGGGCCAGTGGTCGTCTGTCCATCGGTCGTCCACCACTGTTCGTCCACCGTCGTCCATGGTAAACTTAACGTTGGTATTTTCTCGGAGATTATTCAAACCACAGTCTTCAAACTTGGCTCAAGGATACTTTGTGGCAAAAAAATTTTAAACATACTAATTTGAGTGACCTCTCTCGAAGGTCAGGGTCACAAGGGATCAGAAAATAGGTAAAAAAGCGATATTTTGACATTATTTTATGTTTTCTCAAATACTATTCACAACTTGAAACCCCAACTTGGAACAGAGATACCTGATGGTAAGACCCTCCTATGGAAACCAATTTGGATGACCCCTCGAAGGTCAAGGTCACAAGAGGTCATGAAATAGTCACAAATAGCCATTTTTGCCAAATTTTGTTTTTTTCTCAAATACTATTTTCAACTTCCATTCCATATTTGGTAAGAGATACCTGATAGTAAGACCTTCGTATGCATGCTTATTTGAACGACCCGTCAGAAAGATCAAGGGTCGCAAGAGAACAACAAATGATGTGAACAAGAAAGGCAAAGCACTTATGGCTCACGTGAATGACCGATCCACACATGTGTGACAATAAGTAAATCCATGTTTTCTCAAAATTTAATCAATTTTACACAACTGTGACCCTTGACCTTTGCGATGAGTCGACTAAATTAGTATACATAGGAAGGTCTTAAAATCAGCTACCTTCGTGCCAATTTGATTGAAATGTTTGCAAGAATGTTGATAATAACCACAATTCTAGCAAAAATTGGCATTTTATACACATTTGTCGACCACTTGTGACCCTTGACCTTTTCCGAGGGGTCATCCATATTAGTATGCATAGGCAGTTCTTACCATCAGGTATATCTGTACCAAGTTTGGTTTTGAAGTTGTGAACAGTAATTGAGAAAAAACATCTTCTGTCAAAATATGGCTATTTTGGCCTATTTCCTGCGCGCTTGTAACCCTTAACCTTTCCGAGGGATCAACCAAATTAGTATGCATAGAAAGGTCTTACCATCAGGTATCTTTGCACCAAGTTTGGGTTTGAGTTGTGAATAGTATTTGAGAAAAAATAAATGATGTCAAAATATAGCTATTTTTGATATATTTCCATTGTAAAAATATGGCTATTTTGAACCTATTTCCCGAGCTCTTGTGACCCTTGACCTTTCCGAAGGGTCACCTAAATTAGTATGCATAGATAGGTCTTATCATCAGGTATCTGTGTACTAAGTTTGGGTTTGAAATTGTGAATAGCATTTGAGAAAAGAAAATTGTGTCAAAATATGGCTATTTTGGCCTATTTCCTGAGCACTTGTGACCCTTAACCTTTTCGGGGGATCAACCAAATTAGTATGGTCAGAAAGGTCTTACCATCTTTGCACCAAGTTTGGGTTTGAAGTTGTGGATAGTATTTGAGAAAAAATAAATTATGTCAAAATATAGCTATTTAAAAAAATATATTTCCTGATCCTCTGTGACTTTGACCTTTGTGAGTGGTCACTGAAGTTGGTATGTTTAGAAAGGTCTTGCCAAAAAGTATCCTTGGGTCAAGTTTGAAGACGGTGGCTTGAATAGTCTTCGAGAAAATGCCAACGTTAAAAGTTTTTACGGCGGACGACCACTGGTCCAGATCACATGCTCACTTGTGTTCACATGTGAGCCAAAATTTTAGTTTTTTGGGTATATTTTTTAGTTCTTATCAGGACTTTTGAAACAATTTTCAACCAAATTTAGCAGACAGGTAGCTGATGATAAGACTATTCATTGCTTATTAATTTGGTTCAATACTCACAAAGTTGAAGGGTCATGGGAGGTTACAACAGTAAAAAATATGAACATGTTTAGAAAACATTGATTTCACAGGTACAAAAGCCAACCCTTTCACTTGCTTATTTCAGTGACTTGTTGGAAAGGTCACAGTAAAAAAATGGTTAGATTATGTTGATCGGTCATGCACGTGAGTCTTAATGGCTTTGCCATTCTTGTTTTTTTCTTTTTCAAGAATAGTCTATGCCAGAGCCAGCACTTTATAACATTTAGTGTTTTTAGTATTAGTTGTCCAAGTTGTTTATGTTTTTTTCACAGAGTGTATTATTTTGCTAATTGATGAATCTTTTAGAATGGTCTACTACAGATGGTGAGGTTAGTTCAAGAGAAACTCGAATCGAGCACATTATTCGATAGGAAATCTTGCCACTGCTATGCAGGTCGTGCATGAAGGACAGTTGCTGTATTGTGCTGCTGAATGGTCTTTTAGTAAAGAAAGTTACTTTGTGGCATGCCGTGAAAACCTTAGCTAAACGCAAACGGCTTAAAACTCATTCAGAGCAGCAAAACATGTCCCTTTTTGTTGTTGACACTTTGTTTGAATTTTGTGGAATTCTGATAAGGTTTCCACCTGGTTTACATTATTTTCTCGTTTTTCGCGTCGGCTCATAACAGCCACCCGTTTCTCTTGTTTTGATGACGACTTTTAAAAAAATCTAGTCACTTTTCATTGCGCATATGACGAGTTTTTCTTTTAGATATATGTCTGTTGCATATCTAACCATAGTGGTGCCTGTAACTTGATATATTTAAAGAATTAATTCTTGTCTCAACCTGCCCCAAGAAAGGAAACCTGAAACAGTGCCAGAACTACAAAACTATCAGTCTGATAAGCCACCCTAGCAAAGTAATGCTTAGAATCATTCTCAACCGCCTCAAAACTTTCGCCGAGGAACTGCTGGCAGAAGAACAGGCTGGCTTCAGAGTTGGAAGAAGCACTGTAGAGCAGATTTTCAACTGCCGCCTCCTGATCGAGAAACATCTGCAGCATCAGCGCGAACTCTACCACAACTTCATTGATTTCAGGAAAGCATTTGATCGCGTCTGGCACGACGGACTCTGGCAAGTCATGAGATCGTTCAACATAGAGGAGGGACTGATCCAAATGATAGAAGCGCTTTACAAGAACGCCTGCAGCGCGGTTCTACTTAACAATCAGTCAGGCGAGTTCTTCAGGACGACGATCGGTGTCCGTCAAGGATGCCTGCTCTCTCCTGTCCTTTTCAACATATTCCTGGAGAAGATCATGCAGGAAACCCTCCACAACCACCATACTTCAATCTCTATTGGTGGCAGATCCCTGTGCAATCTTCGATTCGCAGACGACATTGACCTCATGGCAGGCAGCAATAGTGAGCTCCAAAACCTGACAGACAAACTTTCAAGTAGCGCAGGGTCTTATGGCATGGAGATCAGTACGGATAAAAGCAAAGTGATGATCAACACCACAAGCGACAGCAGCAGCAATATTCACATGAATGGCCAGAAGCTAGAAGAGGTCAATAGCTTTAAGTACTTGGGAGCCACCCTGTCCAAAGACGGTAGTTGCATAGCAGAGATCCGTATCAGGATAGGTACAGCAACATCCGCAATGGCCAGGCTGGACAGGATATGGCGAAGTAACTCCATCAGCTTCACCATCAAGTACAGGCTTTACAAGTCCCTCGTAGTGTCTATTCTACTCTACGGCTGTGAGACTTGGACACTGCTTGCAGACTCAGAAAAGAAAATCCAGGCCTTTGAGAACAAGTGCCTGAGGAAGTTGCTCCGCATCTCGTACCGCGAGCACAAGACCAACGAATATGTACGGAGCATCGTCACTTCCCTGGTGGGCCCACATGAACCCCTTCTGGCAACTGTGAAACGGCGCAAGCTTGCTTGGTTTGGCCACGTGACCCGACACAACACCTTGTCCAAGACTATCCTCCAAGGCACTCTCGAAGGAAGTCGTCGGCGAGGTCGTCAGAGAAAGAGTTGGGTCGCAAACATAAAAGAATGGACCGAACTCGAGATGCCAGACTTGCTTGCCACCGCCCAAAATAGAACTCAGTGGAGAGCACTGTCTGTTGCTGCTGCCTTTCAGTCACCCCAACGCCCAGTTCGGGCAAGGGACTGATGATGATGATGATGATGCCCCAAAATAACTGTCTCAACCTGCCCCAGATTTTGATTTTTGATTGTGCCAGAAATGTTTAGTTTTCTGCTCTGATATTTGCTTTTAACTCTGCAAACAATGATTCAGTATTTTGTTTAAACTGTAGTCAAAGAGCTAACTTTATTTGTGTGCGTTTATGATTCGAACTAGAGTGCTGAGTCTCAAGCTGCCCCATCTTTGTCACAACCTGCCCTGGGCAGTGTCTCAACCTGCCCTGAGGTGTATCTACCCCGGTTTGATGAGCGTTTTTGATCAGTTATTGTGGCAAAACTGTCGCATATTTTTGTTGATTTGTTTTGTTTTGTATGTGCCAAAATGGTTCAACTTCCATTATTATGTTATTTCACGGCTTTATCTTGAATACGGCCTGCCTGAGAATGAAAAGAGACTTTTGTGTCTCACCCTGCCCCGGTCTCCCCTAATCGAGGACAGAAATACGTTTACGGTCGTGTGCACGTGAACTGAGTCGTGGCGCTCAATTTTCAAAACTAATGGATTGGATGTATCCGGGCTTACTTAATTCGAAGCTCACATAATATATCACATTTGTTGAATACGACAGGATCGCGCGCTTCCGTGCGGGGTGTTAACTTCGTCACTGTCGAGAAAACGTAAACAGAATCACCTGCAGGAGACGTAGATCCTCATGATCCCCCGCACCTGCGCCGGCTCATGAATGTGTCTAGTCTTGCCGACAACACGTTCCTTGGAAGGCTGGGTTTCTTTGTCGTTAAATTAAAAATGATTTCAGGAACACAATCTGCGTCGGGAAGAAAGTAAAGAGAATCGGCTGCAAGAGACATAGATCCTCATGGTCCCACGCAAACACTTTGAATCCACGTTCCTTGGAAGGCTGGGGCTCGTTGGCGTTAAATTATGAAAGATTTTCAGTCTGCGGCAGCTGGGGGTTGATTGATTGATTGTACATTGCTTAACGTCCCGACAGCAACAAGGCTTTCTCAGGACGTGCCTGCACTGCTTGTGAAAAACAAAATAAACAGAACATTGAATGTATGTCGCCAGCCGGTCCAATACATTAAATAAACCTAACACATGGGGCTAAATAAAGCTAAGACCATTTAGCAACACACATCCAATATCAAGAGCTACAGGCAGTGCAGACAGTAGGGAGAGTTTTAAAAAGGCAAATACAGGTGAATGGACAAAGGGTAGACAGAAACATGCCCCAGAATAGAGAGAAAAACCCACCCTGTGGGGCTGACCAGGGTGACCCTGGGAACTAAAAAATACCTAACCCCACCCAAGTCCCCCAGGGCAGACCCGGGTGGCAGCTGGGGGTGAAGGTGTGAACTCATTCGCGGCCAGCCGCATCCGGATGCGCGGCTAATGCCGCGCATCCGGATGCGGCTGACCGCGAATGAGTTAATCGTCTGCGTATTGACCTATCTGCGGGCAAGACTCGATTCTTGACATCCGGATTATGCGACGAATATGGCATAACATCAATATGGTCTCATATGTGGTCCATCCTGAACAGGCGTCATTTCAATGTGTATGTCCTGCACATGAAGCTTTCGTTTGGACGCAGTCTCAGCATGCGATATAACACCACAGGTCCTGGAATCCGTTTTAAGAGTTACGTCCCTTGAAAGCAGCTCTTCTGTAGGAAATACAACAGAACTTGTTTTGAGCTACCGCCCTTTTGGGAGATCACCTGTGATTAAAGACCATTATTCAGGTGGCTACATGCACAGTCGCAGCTACAGCCACAGTCACAGCTACAGCCAGATTCACAGCTACAGCCACAGTCGCACCTACAGCCATCTGAATGATGGTCATCAAATGGCAGGTGGCACTTTTTGCCCTTTAATTCTTCTCTTGAGAAAGCACCTGTCTATTACGGCCACTTTTTCTTGCAGTAAGACAGGTTTTGCTGTAGTTGCATGCAATTAATGCCGCAGGAAAGCTACTGTCAAGAGACTTAATTCGTGAATGAGTCATGAGAAGTATGATTCAATCGGCGGAAAAATCAACAGATCTATATTAACCCATTCAGCCCTGACGCACTACAGAAGGATATGGGTCGACCATAATTCAAGGGTAGTGCGAGATAAGCTTGGCTAATCTGGCACTACCCTTGAATTATCATGGTCGATTAATCTCCTGCAACAGGTGCATAGTCGTTAGATGACGCCTCCAAAATTTGGGAAATACGTGCGTCGGCCTAAATAAATTAAACTGACTAGCAAAAGAAATGCGATATTTTTGGAATTAGCGGAAACACTTTAGTGTTTCCGCTGATTCCAAAAGTGTCGCATTTCTTTTTCTCGTCATTAAATAAAACCAGCAGTATACGCTTTCGTTTCCCAGTGTTTCATTTTCCCGCACACCTGTTCACTCAGAAAATGTGGGTTATGCTGAACGCTTCCGGATCGTGATGTCGAACGATGCTTGCGACACGAAGCTGAAAATCGCCTGATATGACGGTAACAATAACAATTATTTACAACTGTTCGCGTAGTCCAGCCTGCCTGTCTCCGGTATTTCCCTGTCGTTTAAATCGACCAGCTCCAAGCGATAAAAAGGTTACTCGTTCGCAATACCTTCTTCATAAATGTCCTTACGTCTTAAGTATTACGTCCTACAATAGAATCTGTACAAAGGGGCTAATGACACTTTGCAAAGTTTGAATGTCCAAAAGTTAATGACGTTATCTGCTCTTCTGGCCCTTTGTGCATTACGCACAGGGTAAAAACAAACAAAAAAAAAAAACCAAAAAAAAAAAAAAAACCTCTGTTACTCGTACCTACTCACTTGTGAAACGAAGGATAGACGAGTTTTAGTTAAAGCATAACAACATTGACAGCGGGGAATTTTATCAATCCATGCTAGCCCTGGAGCAGATCGGTTTAATTGCCACTCAACCCTTTACTTTTTTTTACCTGCTCAGTGCGGAGAATTTTTTCGAACACCACCCAACTGCAAGAGGTTAGTTGCGGGGGCTCATGAGGATCTATACCTCTTGCTGACACAACTTTGAATCTATTTTCCTGGGACCGCTAGGGTTTTGTGTGTTCAATTATCGAAGATTGCAGAAACGCAATCTGCGTCAAGTGGAACTGAAAGGGTTGATTCCGCTGACTTTCTCCGTGACAGGTGCACAAGCAAAGCCTTTCCTGCAAGAGACATAGATTCTCATGAGTCCCTGCAGCTGCAGTGACTCATGAGAATCTATGCTTCTTGCTCATGGAATGATCAGTATGTTGTCTTCCATGAACACCACAGACTTAATTTCGGCGACCTCCTCCGTCTAGGTATAAACAGAACAAAATCTAAACCACTGCTGTAATGAAACTCGATAGCTGACGCTCAACAAGCGTATCATTCTCATGAACCCAACAGGGGCAACAAGCCTCTTGCATGTGCAGCACAGTTTAGTCCCTTTACTGTAGGCGATATTCAAACACCTCCAAAAGACCAGATGCAACGAAACCACTTGAGCCTCGCAGATGCGGGGGCTAATGAGGTTTCTTGCCTGTTGCCGTTCTTATTTATATATGTGTATCTGACATAATTATGTCCGCGGACAGTGAAGGGGTTCAGAGCCTTCATCACGCGAAGATTCTGTGGCGTGCAGTTAACCCTTGCCACGCGGGATACGTGCCGTGTTTGTGAGCAGGTGATTGCGGGATGTCGCTGACTTGTGCGACTACCCCCAGGCTCGCTTTGCAACTCTCTTGCGATATGAAGAATGGGTCATAATCTCTGCGTATACTGTTTGCCACTCGTACGCGTCGTCTGACTCTCTGCACCCAGAAGTGTGACTACAGAACCAACACAATATATTGCTGGTCAAACAAGCCATTAGGCCGTTATTGCCTTCCGTTTCCGGCCAGAGTCGCAATTATGTGCTGGTCTGTGATTGTGGACCTTACGGCCCAAGAGCCGTAAGGTCGTAAATCACGGACCGGCAGGAATATTACGCCTGAGCAATACTTCAGCCAGGCGCGTGTCGAACGCCTTCACTGAGAGTGGACGCAAAATAATGTCTTTGAAAGTAGAGCAATTTTAACACCGAATAATCACACCAATCGAAGGGACACGGATATTAATAGGGTCCTGCATGCGGCAAAGAACATCATGAGCCCCCGCAGATGCGGGGCTCATGTGGCTCTATACCTCCTGCAGTAGGGTGGTGTTCAGTTCTTTTCGGCAATGTGTGTTAAGAATGCTCTGACGTCGCTACAAGCATTTAGATTTGATTTTCTCAGATTATAATTTTGTGCAGGAAGTGTTTAACTCATTCGCGGCCAGCCGCATCCGGATGCGGCTGGCCGCGAATGAGTTAAACTGCTGCGTCTTTACTATTACTGCACGCAATCAATTAATCAGCCCTTCATTCAGTTGATCAGTAAACATCGAATGAAATAATAAATCAATGAATGAACGAATGCATCCTTACCAGTTCCCGGACTTCTATTTGTATTTTCACTCAAGCCGCTCTGTTGATGGCCTCCTATTATTCTGACGTGCAAAAGAAATGCGACATTTTTTTAATCATCGTAAGTTCTGTCGGTTGTGCGCTTGCTGACGGTATCCCACAGGTCAGGCTGTTGCTTTTGGGTTTTTTCAACTATTCGCCACATTCCGCGGGGACGTCCGCTTTTACGTCAGCTGTCCAACGATGAGGAAAATTAAAAGGATAAAAGGATGCCTGGTGGCATCCGACACTTGTCTCAGCCATCTCCATCGTCGTCTTTTGATCAGGGTCACCAGGCTTACCGTATTTGTCTCTCTGTGCAGTTCCTCATTTGTGATTCATAAGAATCACTCCTCCACCCCTCCATAACAAACAAAAACAAACAACAACAAAGGAGAACAAATAAAAAACCAAAACAAACAAAACATTAACAAAAATAAAACACAAAATAAACAAAACAACGCGCCCTGCCCCCCCCCCCCCCCAAGAACATACACAGGTACACACACACACACACACAAAACCAACAACCCCCAAAACTAAACAAAATTAACAAAAACAAATAAACAAAACAAACAAAAAACAACAAACCAACAACAATCAAAGACAAACAAGCAAAAATCAAACAAAAAAGACAAAAAGATACAACAAAAAACTCAAATTACAAGCAAAACACAAAAAAAAAACCCAGCCAAACGCATGCACACACACACACACACACACACACACACACACACACACACACACACGACAAAGTATAACTTTGCATTATTCGAAAGTCGCTCCATGAATTTTCACAGCATGCAGGTGAGATCTCGCTGCATTGCACACAGACATTTCATCAGCCTCACCTGATAAGGCTGCTCACAATGGTGTAAAATAGTTGAAATATTATAACCGTTTGCTAAGCACTGCGTGCTAGTACTTGGAGATGAATCGACCTTGATAGCTCAAGGGTGGTACCTGATTAGCTTGGCGCCACAGGCGTCAAGCTAATCAGCATCGCCCTTGAGCTATCACGGTCGATCGATCTCCTGTTGTTGGCGCTGGGAAGGAAAGACAAGAGCTGCCCGAAAAAACAACCGAGCAAATTTGTTCAGGAGAGAGGTTGCCATGGGTTCTAGACTCAGCGATAGAGGCCAGCGTCAATGTATACTCAGAGGTAACAAAAACAAAACAAAACAAAACAAAAAAACCGCCCGTAAAACGTGTCGGTAAATGTGGCAAACAAAGAGCCACCCTAACAAGAAAACAATGTTTTTTTTTTTTTTATTTGTTGCTTACTTCAGATCTTTAGGGCACTATCAGCTCTCTTCACATAAAAATTGGAAAAGTTACCGTCCTTGGCTACTTTGGTGGAAAATAGGTTAAATTGGACACTCTGAGAAGCAAATTTCATATGAGATGTGTTAACACACATGTTGTGTGGACTGCTCTTGGTGTTAACTGCCTCAAAAGAAACTTGACTCATAATTCACTAGAGAACCAAAACTTCCGGTGCAAATCATTTTCTTAATAAATCTTATTTTATTCAATATGAATTATTTTCAAACCATTTGTGCTCCAGTGAGTGACACATAGATAAAGAAAACACTTATATACATTTGATCAGGTAAATATGGCCGTTACCCTAAAAATAAACACCTTTCTGATTTTCACGTCTGTAGGTCATGTTGATTATTTATAGGTGCCTTTGACAAAAGAAGAGCAGGTCATGATCAAACAGGCCAGATTTTCATTCACACGGATGCTAGCGACACTGCACGCTGATTGTTTTCCAGCTGTGTCCTCTGCACATGCTCCCCATTTCACTTTCAATATTCCGTGCTGCTAGGGTCACTGACGACATCATAAGTCATCCATGTGAGATTTTGAAGACTAAACATTCCATTTACACGAGACAGGACACACACCTCATAACATTCTCACAAATGACGTCAAAATAACCCAGAACAAAGCATATTCACGAGAAGGATAAAAAAAAACAAAAAACTGGTACGGTGAAAAATTAGCGTTTAATTGCCGCATGGTTTAGTTAGCTATTAGGGTTTGACGCCGATCAGGCGACTAAAGCCATCTCACGGCGGGAATGGTAAAAATTGGTCAACCAGACTAAGGGAAGGGTCTTAAAACATGATGTAAATACAGTCAATGTGCGGGTGCGTTAGAGTGGCTCAGGACGTGTCCAAAATGCAACAAATACATTAATAGACTTTAGATTCAAAGTGGCGTCAGCAAGTGGCATAGATCCTCGTGCAGAGGCTCATGAGAATCTATACCTGTTGCAGTTGGATGGTGTTCACTTTTTCTCAGCACTGAACGGGTTAATATGGACCATATTAATGGCTTCAGTGATATTTTTATGATCGCATGGAAGAGGCAGTAATGAGAGGCTGTATTTTTTAAAAACTCATTCCAGTCGAACTGCATCCGGATACGCGGCTTAAGCCGCGCATCCGGATGCAGTTCGTCTGGAATGTGTTTAGGTGAAGATTTGTAGAGCAATTCAGAAATTAGGAATAGGTCGGAGGGTAACGTGTTTCGAAGGGTACATTGGATTTAAAGCTCGCACTAACTTGCGATATCGCATGTTTGTCCAGGTTTTTAAATACAGTTTGCGTGCGCGTATCTGCACTGAGTGTGACGATGCATATAATCAAATCCCCCGCGAGCGAAGATCAGTCTCAGTTTGACCGTTTGGTAAAAAAATGGCTGGCCTTTCCAAATCCGTGGCTGTGTGTAACCCTTCAAACACGCACTTGGTTTTAAGAATTCAGACAAGAAAGACTATCTAGTCAAAACACAATAATACGAATGCATACTGACGTACTATAATCGATAATAACGAATGTTAGGAGAGCTTTGGGCAGGGTAGGAATTGTCTAGTTGAGGGCTGGGACCCTAGGGAACGCAAAGAAGTCATTCCTAAAGCATTGGTACAAAGATACTTGATGGTAAGATCTTTCAATGCATACTAATTTGGTTGACCCCTTGGAAAGGGCAAGTGTCACGAGAAATCAGATGTTCAAAATTAGCCATATTTTGACAAAATAAATTTCTTTCTCAAATGCTATTTACAACTGCAAAACCCAGACACACGTACGCAAGCAGTGTATTAACAAGAAAGGCAAAGCCATTATGACTCACGTGTATGACCGATTTACATGTGTGACCTTTGTGACAAGGGCTGGCTTCTGCAGCAGCAAAATCCATATTTTCTGAAAATGTAAGCATTTTTCACACATCTGTCAACCACCCGTGACCCTTGACCTTTGTGATGAGTCGACTAAATTAGTAAGCATAGGAAGGTCTTATCAGCTATCTTTGTACCAAATTTGACTGTAAAATTTGCAAAAATGTTGATAATACCTACAATCTTATAAAAAAATCAGCATTTTACACACATTTGCCAGCCTCTTATGACCCTTGACCTTTCCAAGGGGTCATACAAATTAGTATGCATAGATAGGTCTTACCATCAGGTATCTCTGTACCAAATTTGGGTTTGAAGTTGTGAATAGTATTTGAGTGTAACGCACGCAGACTCTCCCCAGTCGCACGTACAGACTCTGGCACAACAGACGCATACACCGCCACTGACTCAGTCGGGCGCATTCAGGCGGTATAACAAACACTAGCTCTTTCTTCTATGGCCTTTTATAACAATAAACAACAAACACTCAAAAGAATACTCTTGCACTATACACTTCTCCAATCTAACAACACCGCATACACATACACAACGTAAAAGCCAGGCTAGGTAATTGTCCTCACAATCCAACCTGTTTCACTGGTGTTATTGTTCAGCAACGTTCTGTCCTTCCACGTCTAGGCGTGTAGTTCTTGCGTCGCACGCTTCCGAGTCGTCCTGTTTCTCGTACCGTGGACGTCCTCCTGACTCGCTCCGTAGCACATTCCCTGATGACCCGGGTGACTCGGCACCGGTCGCTCACTCCCTGAGTGATGAAATGACCTCGCAGTAGGTCCCTCGGCGGTAGCCTCTGTTGACCGACTTCTCGGCGTCCGTCGCTCCGCTCCACACAAGAACTCTGTACAATAAAGTCCTAATATCATAACACTTGCTAAACACACACACACAACTTGGATAATATGAGGTACCTTACGTAACCTGGCTGATACACATAACTCACACGTTCATTCACACACATGTGCTTCAAACACGAACTACTTCGCAACATACCATACCTCTTTCACTAAATTGAAAAACTATAACCTGACACTCACGCCATACGTTATTTCATACATTGGAAAAGGCTATACTTAATCAGGTACTACCTTCGTAAACGACTTAGGCATACACACCTCGCATTCCTTAATTATCCACCTCGATAAATAACTACATAGGAAAATCACTGGTTATCTCAACGAATTCCAAACCGACACAACTGAACCAGATCAACGCTACACAACCGAATTAACTCTTACTAACGCATACTAACTCAGCAGCTGTCAATAATACATATAAAAACATACCTGAATTCTAGGTTTTAGAGCCTTGGAATTCGGCCAACATATCCAACATACATCCGTCCTCAATGACAGAGTAGCCCGTACTGAATTCCCTACGGATCTGTTCGCCTGAACCCTCGCTAAAACCCCCGTGCAAAACGCTTCCCTATGATTGCACGTGACCTCGTGCATACACGGGTTATTTGTCGCAAGACAAACCGCTGACAAGACCGTACCATACAAAAACCATGTGTGAACTCTATGCATGGGCATAGAGCTTCATCACATTGAGAAAAACATCCTTTTTCCAAATATGGCTATTTTAGACCCATTTCCCGAGCTCTCGTGACCCTTGACCTTTCCGAGGGATCAACCAAATTAGTGTGCATAGAAAGGTCTTCCCATCTCTGTAGCAAGTTTGGGTTTAAAGTTGTGAATAGTATTTGAGAAAAAAACATCTTTTGTCAAAATATGGCTATTTCGGACCTATTTCCTGAGCCCTTGTGACCCTTGAACTTTCTGAGGGGTCACCCAAATTAGTATGCATAGATAGGTCTTACCATCAGGTATCTCTGTACCAAGTTTGGTTTTGAAGTTGTGAATAGTATTTGAGAAAACATTAATTATGTAAAAATATAGCTATTTTTTTAACCTATTTCCTGATCCCCTGTGACCTTGACCTTTGTGAGAGGTCACTCAAATTGGTATATTTAGAAAGGTCTTACCAGAAAGTATCCTTGAGCCAAGTTTGAAGAATGTGGCTTGAATAGTCTCCTAGAATGCCAACGTTAAAGTTATTACGGACGACGGCGGACGACCACTGGCCCACAACATAAACTCACTTTTGCTTCGCACGTGAGCCAAAACCCGGACAAGTTTGGTACACAGATGCCTTATGGTAAGACCTTCCTATGAATATTAATAAGGATAACCGCTCGGAAAGGACAATGGTACAAGAGATTCGGAAATGTATGTCACAAATAGCCATAATTTTACAAGTTGTTTTATCGCAAACACTGTTTACAACTTCCTGGTACTGAGACACCCGATGGTAAAACCTTCATATGCATGCTAATTTGGATTACCCCTCCAAAAGGTCAAGGGTCACATGTGAAAAAAATGTCTGTTTTTGAGAAGAATTTCGCATTTTATCAGTATTATTGCTAACCTGTTCAACCAAATTTGGCAGAGGTAGCTGATGATACGATCTTTGTATGCATACTAATTTTGGTACAATATTCGCAAAGGTCAAGGATCACGGGAGGTTTACAAACGTGTGAAAAATGCAAACTTGTTGAGAAAACATGGATTTTGCAGGTAAAAAGGCCAACCCTTTACTCATGTTAGAAAACGTGCTTATTTCAGTGACCTGTCATAAAAGTCAAGGTCACAATGGTTAGATTAATTATATGGATCGGTCATGCACGTGCATCTTAAGGGCTTTATCGGCGATGCTGAAGTAAACAAGTTAAGATTCCGAGTCATGTTTCTTTGTCTACTTAGAAAATTCAGCCAAGTGGTTTGTGTTCGTCCTTTTTAAGCGTACTTCTTTTCTCCGTCGTTTCACTTGGAATTAATTGTAACAATGTAAGTTCAAGCATTACAGTATTCATATTACATTCACATTATTTATTTTATTATTTTAGAACTATTTTTCCTCCTTCACATTTCTTGTATCTTGCCCTTGTTTGATCTTAATCATATTTTGCAAAACCAATTACATATCAAATTACACATAACACATCTTCTCGCTTTCTTCTCTTGTCAGTTCTGTTCACATCATCACCTATCTCCTCCATCAGCACAACACACACATATTGATAAACACACATACACAAACCCACACCCAGAAGCGCACAGTGACACACACAATCACAAAGTTTGCTAGGAATTTCTTTTACTGTCTTGCAGGGTAAATCTTATAAACGTTTTGTCTTATATGGTAAATCTTAAAAACGTATGCAGGACTGAAAAAATATACAAAATATAATAATTAATGATAATTGATTATAATTATAACTGATTAGGACCACAAAAATAATAGATGAATACGCATGTAAAGAAGATATACTAGCTCAGTAAAAATAGTGTTTTCCTTACAAGTTCCTCCATTAAACGCATGTACGTCTTATAGGGTAAACCATATAAACTTATTGTCGTATTGTCTTATAAACTTATGCAGGATTGAAAAATAATACATAATATAATTAACAATAATTAATTATGATCATTACTGCTTAAGACCACTAAAATAATAGGCGAATACACATGTAAAAAAGATATATTAGCTCAGTATAAATAGTGTTTTCCTTACAAGTTTCGCCATGAAATGCATGTACGTAGACAACTGAACTTTTTCCTTCTTTCTTAATATCTTCTATTCAAATGTAGGCTTCCGCCGGATCAGCAAAAATGCGTTTCGTGTGTGTAAAACATTACAAACAGATAGCCATACCCTTCAGCTATATTTCCTAAACCAGTACCTTGTTTTTGCAGCGGCTAGAAGAAGTAAATACTGTGCTTTGATACACGGTGTGAAAGCGCATTTTCAACCTCAGCGAGGAGAAAAGGTGCAGACTTACAGATGTAGGTCACTACAGGAAAAGATGCAGATTTACAGGTGTACGGTGACTATAGTCACCGTACACCTGTAAACCTGCACCTTTTCCCTTCGCTGGCTTGAAAATGTGCTTTCACACTGTGTATCAAAGCACAGTATTTACTTCTTTTAGCCGCTGCAAAAAAACAAGGCACTGTCTTGTTTTCAAGTGACTAGAGAAGAAATTAATACTGTGCATTGATACACATCGTGAAACGCATTTTTCTATGTGTGTAGTTTTTCAGTGACCACAAGAATAATACCGCACGTTGGCATGCATCGTGAACATGTATTTCTCCATCCCCAGCCTACGATTTGATCTCTGCCACCTCTAAACCTGCTTTCTCCGGATACGGCTCACATGACCTTCCTTTAACACCGCAACCCATCCCCAGAAAAATGAAAAAATGTTAATCCAGGTTGACCTCACTGCTTTTGACCTCACTGACAAGTATACGTCTATTTCACGATGCGGATTCTCCAAGCTAAGCCATGCCAAGCGAGGCCATTTTAGGCCGGGCCAGGCCAGGCCAAGCAAGACCAAGTCAAGATGCTAGCCTTTGGATTTGGACCTTACGCTTACATGCTCCATCCGAGACTTCGGATTAGCAGTTCCTCCCCTCTAAAGCTGCTCCCCCCAACAACGCCAACAACAACAACAACAACAAAAAACACACCAAAAAACCAACAGTCAAACAAACAAACAAACAAGCAAGCAAACAAACAAACAAACAAACAAACACCCAACATCACAACCCCCCTTAAAAAAAAAGAAAAAAGTTTCGTTTCACATGTTTACTGGTCTGTGATTTTAGGACTCACGGCTTAAGGCCATAAGGTCCCAAATCACAGACTAGCACACAGCTATATGCGAAAACGCGGATTTTCTGCTTTAAATTGTCAGTGGTTACGGACAAGCAAGGCGGCCAGCAATACTAGCAGCAGGCAGGCCCAGGACAGTCGTTTCGCAGATCCACTGTTGACGTTGGCCATGGCTCTGATCACGGTGTTGATTCCTGCAGACAGACGTACGCGTAACTGCGCTGATGAAAAGAACCCAACGGAGAAAGAAACACATTTAGAAATGACAGTTACAACACAACTGTGTTTTAACTGTCTATTCAACGCGTGTTTCTTGCTCCGTTGGGTTCTTCTCTGCATGTTACACTCTTGGCAGTCACCTCTTTGGTGTGGAATAAGGATAAACGCATGTATTTAAACAAATGAAAGCGTCCCCGACAAAGCTGAATCAACTCCTGCAAATATTCATAAACTCTGGAGACTGTTTCTTTCTTGTTGTGTTGGGCATATGTTACATGCTCTTGTCGTAATATTATATTTCCGCTGTTATATCTATTATTGATTGAGAGGTTGACTGAGTGATTGATTACGTATTTATTTAGTATTGATTATGTATTTGTTTAGACAGACAGATAGAGTTTACATCTGGCCCTTTTAGATCCGGATCCTTACAGCAGGAAATGGCGTGACCATGATAATTCAAGGGTAATTCAAGGGTAGTGCCAGATTAGCTTGGCGCCTGAAGGCGCCAAGCTAATCTGGCACTACCCTTGAATTATCATGGTCAAGCCATCTCCTGCAAAGGGTACAGAGTCGTTAGGCAGCACCTCCAAAATTTGAGAAATGGGACCTTGGGACTAAAAGGGTTAAACAGACAGACAGAGACAGTCAGACAGATAGATAGATATACAGACATGTAGATGGACAGATTAATGAATAGATTGGTGGATTGATTGATTTGTCTCTATATCGTTGAATTCTCAATATGGTCATAAATCACGGTCAACACGGCACAAACCTCACACATAAACTATGCCCGACACAGAAGAGACTTTAAAACAAGACAGTTAATGTCACAATTAACACACATACATACGCATTAGTTATTTATTTATTCAATTATTTATTTATTTCAATTTTATCAGGGACGTACACTGATACAATTAGTAATAAGCTTGTTTAGCTTCGTATTACCTTTGATGGTCCGAGGTGGTTCTGCAAATGAAGAATGAAAGTTCGGTTTGCACGTGCTCACATGCAAGCGGACATACTTAAAGAAAGCAAACTACAAGGGCTCTAGTCTGGGATTGCTGTCTTTATGGCCAAAGCCGGAAGGTCGAACGTCACAGACCAGTGCGCACACGTTCCACCTGAAATCAACCCTTTGACTCCCAGAACCAAATGACTTCCATTCTATGGAATGGAAGTCATTTAGTTCTGGAGGTCAAGGGTTAAGGTGTAGAGTTACAATAATGCACCATTCGAAGCTGAGTTTAGTCCAGAGTTAATTTTTTTTAATGAAACGAAAAGAAATGCTCAGAGTTGCAGTATGGTATGTAGCGAGACAAAAAGCCCGAACCGTTTGCGGGAATACTTAGCCCCAAGACTGACCCTCTGGAGGAGTACGCCACAAGTACATTTTTATTTGAGTCAGATGCTTAATATTTCATTAGAATCTCATCTGAATAGAAGTGTACTTGTGGCGTACTCCCCGTGCGGGTTCATTTAGGTATAAAGATGAAATGCTAAGCATATGATTTAATTATAAATGTACTTGTGACGTACTCCTCCAGAGGATCAGTCTTGGGAGCTAAGTAGTCTCGCAAACGGTTCAGCTTTTAGTGTGGGTACGAGACGACTGCAGAACACAACAGAATGACATCATTGTCATTGTCAAATGGACCCGAGGTCGCTTGGACGCAGGGACGATGGACCCGGGGCCAATCTGGTTTGACAATATTGCATGAATATAAACGCCAAAGTGACTCACAAGCCAGATCGCCTCGGGGGTCAATTTGATTTGACAATTTGACATTAGGAGACTTTCGTCGCCAAGGTAATTCTCACGCCAGAACACTTCGGGACGCCAAAATGACCCCAAGTCGACAAGGCGTGTCACTTTGGCAGGTTATGCTGGACGTCAAGATTTAATTAAAAAAACAAACACGTGTAACTAAAAGGTGTCAGTTTAAACAATCACGTTCATTGTCATACCTTTGGGATTCACAGTAGTGGTTGTGAGAGATGAAATTCCTGGGAGGAAAAAAGACAAATATTTTGAACAAACAAACACCATACGAGTTTTAAATAAAAATGCAGACATGTCCTCGCCTATTCACACTGCATTAACTCATTCAGACCCGACACACCACAGCAAGACATGGATCAAGCATGATAGTTCAAGGGTGGTGCCAGAATAGCTTGGCGCCCATAGGCACCACGCTATTCTGGCACCACCCTTGAAATATCATGCGCGATCTGGCTCTAGAATTGTAATACAGTCCTTCAGAGAGCAATTTCAAAATTTGGGGATTTCGGTCCTGGGGCAGAATGTGTTAAACTGTGTTCAACCGACCAAACCACACACACAGCCATCTATTTTCTATCACCCATTCACTCACTAATCAATCAAACAAACAACAAACCAAACATACACAACCAACCTTCCTGCGTAGAAACCCCCCTCCCACCCCCCCCCCCCCCCAAGAAAACAACAAACAAACAAGTACTTCAAGCGCAAACGTCTTGAACCAACACACAGACACACAAATACACACACGCGCGCGCGCGCGCACGTGCGCACACGCATGCGCGCGCACGCACTCACACACACGTACAACCACACACCCACACCAGACGCACACGCTTATCTTATAAATATGTGCTGGTCTATCACTTTGGACCTTACGGCTCTCAGCCGTAATGCCCAAAGTCACAGATCAGCCCACATTGTGTTGTGTAATAGGTGTACGTACGGGGAACAGCAACTGCTCGTGGTACTTGCAACATTGGTCGCATCGTTGTCACTGTCAGAAGTATTATTTCTGTAGAAATAATATATATATATATATATATATATATATATATATATATATATATATATATATATATATATATATATATATATATATATATATATATATATATATATATATTTGTTTTCCTCCCTACGTCGAATGACCAGTCACTTTAGCGCAAACCGTACCATGTGACCGTGATATAAAAACCCCGGTAGCAAAAAATGGCGGACGTTTTTTAGCCCTCTCGATGACGCATCTTTGATGCCAGTTTTGTTCTATAAAAGATCGCCAAACGTTACAGAGTACAAAGTTACTTAGTGTTGTTCGAAACAACAAGCACACTCAGTAATGGAGACGGCAACGTCATGACATATTTTTAATTACGTCATAAGTCTATTATGTATAAATGTATATTCCTTTAACGTCAGTCATGTCTGGCGTGATCCAGGTCGCAAGTTGTCTTCTTGATTTCTTTAACGAAAATAATGGAGGAATGAAAACAAATACGTTATTGGTCGGAGGGGTTCGCTGCACGGACCCTTGTAGGCCTTCGGAAGGTCAAAGGAATCATTGTACCCCTCAGGCCTTCGGCCTTCGGGGTACATTGTTTCCTTTGACCTCCATCAGGCCTACAAGGGTCCGCAACCCCGTCTGTGAAATTTTGAAATTTTCCGATGATACCACCCTTGAAGGCCTGTTGTCTGATGCCGACGAAACTGTGTATCGAGACGAGGTTCGGAGAATGGTCGACTGGTGCTCGGAAAATGACCTGGAACTGAATGTCTCAAAGACAAAAGAGGTGGTGATTGACTTTCGTCAAATCAAAGTCCCGATACTGCCCCTTGTCATCAATGGGGAAACCGTAGAACAAGTCGACTCGTTTAAATTTCTCGGCTCCATCATCTCGAGCGATCTGGGTTGGGACAATAACACTACGGCCATTGTGAAAAAGTGCCAACAGCGTCTCCACTTTCTGAGACAGCTGCGGAAACTCGGTATGTCAAGAGGTATCATGGCACAGTTCTACCGCGCGGTGATAGAGAGCACCTTGTGCTTCTCTATCACTGTCTGGTATGGCAGCACAACCGCAACAGAAAAGAACCAGCTCGAGCACATTGTTAAGACTGCCTCCAAAATAGCTGGCTGCGACTTTCCATCTGTCGCCTCCATCTTCAAAACACGTATGGAACGGAAGGCAGGAAAAATCGTTCGCGATCTGTCACACCCAGCCAATCATCTCTTCAAGCCTCTGCCCTCTGGCCGGCGGTTTCGTGCTTTGAAAGCCAGAACCTCTCGATTCAGATGCAGTTTCTTTCCAGAAGCTGTACTCAGCTCATCACCATTCATGGAACAACGTGATTCCATGATTGTGACCTAGGACTGATGTGTGTAATATTGTGTTTATCTATCTTAGTGCTGTATACAGGACGACTGAGTGTATGTCATGATGAATGCATGTGTAGTGAGGATGTATTTTACTGTCGCCATGTCACACAAAAATCCTTGTAACGTTTTACTTAGTGAATAAATGTCTTATGTCTTATGTCTATGTGTACTGTATCATACCCCTCCGACTAATAACTTATTTTATTTTCCTCCCTACGTCACACGACCAGTCACTTTAGCGCAAACCGTACCATGTGACCGTGATATAAAAACCCCTGTAGCGAAAAATGGCGGACGTTTTGTAGCCCTCTCGATGACGCATCTTGGATGCCAGTTTTGTTCTATAAAAGATCGGCAAACGTTCTAAAGTAAAAAGTTACTTAGTGCTGTTAGAAACAACAAGCACACTCAGTACTGGAGACGGCAACGTTATGACATATTTTAAATTACGTCATAAGTCTATTACGTATAAAGGTATATTCCTTTGACGTCAGTCATGTCTGGCGTGATAATAATAATAATAATGTATATTTTTAAGGTGCCTATACTTTCGATAGAAAAGCTCTAGGCGCAGTACAAATGACATACTAACATACACACACCTTGCATCCTACAGCACATACATATGCCCTAACATACATACTCACGCAACAAGATATACAAGAAAATAAACTTAGCAGAGTAAACACACCAACAAGAAATGCTCACACACACCAAAGATATACGTGTACCATACAACTAATAATGGATACACTAGGCAGCTCTCACTGACAGCAACAACAAAAACAGAAATAAAATAATATAACGGTGAATGCACGTTTAAAGGAATAAATGTGTCTTTAAAGACTGCTGGAAACTATTTGCTGATTCAACATATCTGAGGGACTGTAGGAGTTTATTCCAAAGAAATGGTCCATGGTACGAGACAGACCTCTCGCCAAAAGACTTAGTTCTCACAGTCGGAAAGCGTAATAGTTTAACGTCTGCTGAGGAACGGAGCTGTCTTGAAGGTGTGTACACATGAAGAAGCTCATAAAGATAGACAGGGCCAGTAGAAGAAGGCAGACAGGTATGACAAATGGACAGAACTTTGCATTGTACTCTGGATATAATAGGCAACCAATGGAGTGAACGCAGGATGGGTGTAATGTGGTCTGACTTCTTTGCCTTGACAACAAGACGTGCTGCTGAGTTCTGCACCCTGTGGAGCCGATCCAGAAGGTACTGAGGACAGCCACACAGGAACGCATTGCCGTAATCGAGTCGGGCGGGGCAAGACAAAGGAGCAGACCAGCGTTTTAGTGGCTTCTGGTGTGAGAAAATGCCTGATGGAGCTAATGCGACGCAGTTCAATAAATGCAGATCTACAGGTATTCAAAACGTGTTGTTTTAGTGAGAGACTGCAATCAATGGTGACTCCAAGATTTCTCACCTGAGCAGAAAAACTAACTTCAGTGTCTAGGATTGTGATGGACTGCTGTAAGGAGGAAGATATTCTGGTAGAGGAAACTAGCATGGCTTCGTTTTATCATCATTCAATTTTAATTTGTTGGCTATCATCCATGTTCTAACATCGGAAACTGACTGTTGCACACACTGGATGATGGCATCGACCTGCTCAACATGGCCTGATTTATACAACTGCGTGTCATCAGAGTACGCGTGGTGAGAAATTGGGCGTGCAGCTATGACACCCGACAAGGCCTGCATATACATAATGAATAGCACAGGCCCAAGGATTGACCCTTGGGGTACTCCGAAACACAGAGGGGCTGCAACTGAAAGATGGCCACAGACAGAAACAGTCTGTGACCGGTTAGACAAATATGATTTGAACCAATCAAAAACTTATCCCTGGATACCAAAGACACGTTCAAGGTGACAGAACAGGGTGCTACTGCTATGGTTAATCGTATCAAATGCGCTAGACAGATCCAGCAAAGCTAAAACAGAAACCTGACCATCATCCAGTGCAAGCAACAAGTCATTCATGATTTTCAGTAAAGCTGTTTCCGTGATGTGACTCACGCGGTAGGCTGATTGTAGGGGATTTAAGAGATTGTTGACGATGAGATGCTTCAGGGTCTGAGAGAGCACGACTTTCTCAATGACCTTTGATATAAATGGAAGATTTGACACAGGTCTGTAATTCTTAAAGTCATTCTGATCTAAAGATGCTTTCTTCAATCCAGGTCGCAAGATGTCTTCTTGATTTCTTTAACGAAAATAGTGGAGGGATGAAAACAAATACGTTATTGGTCGAAGTGGTTCGCTGCACGGACCCTTGTAGGCCTTCGGGAGGTCAAAGGAACCATTGTACCCCTCAGGACTTCGGCCTTCGGGGTACATCGTTAACTTTGACCTCCCTCAGGCTTACAAGGGTCCGCGTAGCATACCCCTCCGACCAATAACTTATTATATATATATATATATATATATATATATATATATATATATATATATATATATATATATATATATATATATATAATATATATATATATATATATATATATATATATATATATATATATGGCATTAGCACTGCAGAGCGCTCTCAGAATTGAAATGTAACTTTATGTCCCTTGGAGCTACTCTGAGTGCACTTTTGGCTTTGGACGACGCCATTGTTTGAAATTTTAAAAAAGCCGACAATGAACGTAAGGTTTTCTTTTCCTCTTAGTACACACGCCAAAAGAAACTACGCAGCGTTGGACAAACACATAGCTAGATTCCCAGCCCCTTTCTTGTGGCACCTAATCGCCCTCTCATAAAACACTTAGTATTGGTACACATACCAAGGGAAAAAGCTCGGCATAGGACAAACAAGTAGTTAGATTCCCTGCTCCTTCCTTGTGGCACATAATCGCCATCCCATAAAAAACACCTAGTATGGTACACAGTTCGTCTCGAAAGAGTTAAACAAATCGAACCGTTCGCCTATACACTATGAACAAAAGCGAAACTATTTTTTCTCATTGTATTTCCAAAAGATTTGTTTTGTTTAAACCATTCAGCCCTGACGCACTACAGCAGGAGATGGGTCGACCATGATAATTCAAGGGTAGTGCCAGATTAGCTTGGCGCCGATAAGCTAATCTGGCACTGCCCTTGAATTAAGATGGTCGATCCATCTCCTGCAACTGGTGCATAGTCATTAAATGACGCCTCCAAAATTGTGTAAATAAGGCCGTCATGCTGAATGAGTTAAGGAGCCCGCGCAGTCCAAATTTAATGTTTGTAGTGCTCTCGAGTACGATTTTAAAGTTACAAGTCCACCCCCCCCCCCCACCCCCTCACCATCTTCTTATTTACCTCGTCGCGTCAGAATGACAGGTTCACTCAGCAAGGACCGTCTCCGGTTGAAGGTGACGTCGCACGTGTAGCTGCCCGCGTAAGCGTTCGTGAAACTCGGCAGCACTAAGACCTCTTCCAAGATCTCCTTCCAGAAATCGCCGTCCAGGTAGAATCGGAACCTGGCGTTTTCCAGGGTCTCAGTGGTTTTACACAACAGTGAGACGTCTGTACCGTACTTGTACTCTCCCACGGACAGGACAGGTTTAGACGGGCCACCTGTTCAAACAGTGCAACACCCAGTGCACAAAGGCGATCCGGCCGACGTCGGCCAGATGGCTTTTTGCAAATTGGGATAGGTGACTGAAATTTTGGCCACCTTCCCTGGTGGGTAGGCGCATCGACCGCAAGGAGTAACGATTCCCGAAAAAAAAAAGGAAAAAAAAAAAAGAAGAAAAAAAGAAAGAAGGCAAAGCCCTTAAAGGCTCACGTGAATGAATGATCCAGTGCTAAAGTAATCAAAGCATGACCTTCGTACTTGCGAAGTCCATGTTTTCTTAAACTGTATGCACTTTTCACACTTTGTTAATCTCTCGGCACCCTTGACCTTTGCGACAAGTGAAGCAAAATAGTATGCATAGAAAAGTATTATCATCCCACTTTTCTGCCAAATTTGGTTGAAAAGGTTTGGAAAAGTGCTGATAAAAGCTAACATTCTATTTTTTTCACATCATTTATCGATCTCTTGGCCTTTACGAATTAGCATGCATACAAAGGTCTTACCATCAGGTATCTCTGAAGCAAGTTTGGGTCTAAAGTTGTAAACAGTATTCGAGAAAAACAATCTGTGTCAAGAAATAGCTATTATGTGACCTGTTTACTGCTCTCTTGTGAACCTAGAACTTTCCGAGGGGTCATCCACATTAGTATGTATAGGAAGGTCTTACCATCAGGTATCTGTGTACAGAGTTTGGGTCTGAAGTTATGAACAGTATTTGAGAAAAAAAAAACATCTTTGTCAAAACAAGGCTATTTTTTTAAAACCTATTTCCCGATCTCTTGTGACCCGTGACATTTCCCAGGGGTCATCCAAATTAGTATGCATAGAAATGTCTTACCGTCAAGTATCTTTGTACCACGTTTGGGTTTGAAGTAGTGAACAGTATTTGAGGAAAAACAAATTTCGTAAAAATATGGCTCTTTTGGACCTATCTTCTGATCCCCCGTGAGACATTGACATTTGAGAGAGGTCAATGATATTGGTAATGTTTAGAAAGGACATGCTACAAAGCATCTTGGCTCAAGTTTGAAGACTGTGGTTTGAATAGTCTCCGAGAAAATTCCAACATTAAAGTTTACCACGGATTACGGACCTCAAACGACGCCGGACGCCGGACGGACAACCACTTGCCCAGAACATAGAGTCATTTTTGCTTCGCACCTGAGCCAGAAAACTACAATTCAATTAAAAACTTTCATTTTTCAAACACTTGCCGATCTCTTTTGTCCCATGACCTTTCCGACGGGTCATCCAAATTAGTACGCATAGAAAGGCCTTACCATCAGGTGTCGCTATACCTGTACCAAGTCTGGTTTTAAAGATTAAAATAGCATTTGAGAAAAACAGTTTTTACCATAATATGGCTATTTGTTTTTACGTATTTCTGACCCTTGACTTTCCGAGTGGTCATTCGAATTAGAATGCATGAAAAGGTCTTACCATCAGGTATCTCTGTACCAAGTTTGGGTTTGAAGTTGAAAAAAGTATTTTGAGGAGTAACAATTTGTGTCAAAATACGGCTATTTTTGACTCCTTTATAGATATCCCATGACCTTGACCTTTGGGAGTGTCACTGAAATGGATATGTTTAGAATGATTGTGTCACAAAGTATCCTTAAGCCAAGTTTAAAGACTCAGGCTTGAATAGTTTGTGAGAAAATGCCAACGTTAAAGTTTAAGTGAAAAAAAAACACATCTTTGTCAAAAAATAGCTATTTTAAACCTATTTCCTCTGCTCTTGTGACCTTTGACCTTTCCAATGGGTCAACCAAATTAGTATGCATAGAAAGGTCTTACCATCAGGTATCAGGTATCTTTGTACCAAGTTTGGGTTTGAAGTTGTCAATAGTATGTGAGAAAACTCAATTTTGTCAAAATATGGCAGTTTTGTACCAATTTCCTGACCTTTAAAGGAGGCCACTCAAATAGGTATGTTTAGAAAGGTCTTGCCACAACGTATCCTTGGGCCAAGTTTAAAGACTCAGGCTTGAGTAGTCACCGAGAAAATCCCAACGTTAAAGCTTACCACGGACGACAGACGACGGACAAACGGCTGATGGCCCATTGCACAGATCTACTTTTGAAATCGCACGTGAGCAAATAATTATCATCTTTATCAAAACGTAGTTTTTCTTCGTTTGTTGCCAGTGATCAAGAATTGAAACGACTGCATACTGACCACCATTCGCGTGTAGAACGCAGATGTAAATAGGACAAAAATAGGTCTGAAGAACATAGGCCTAACAAGAGACATAAATCCTCATCAGCCCCCGCGACTGCGGGGGTTGATGAGTGTTTATGTCTCTTGCAGTTGGGCAGTGGTGCAGGAGTGCCAACGGCACCAACCTTTAGGCAGGATGATGACCTCAGTACTGTACTTGGAAGGAGGACCGAAAGAGGTGTGAGCCTGACACGTGTAGGTGCCGGTGTACAGGGCACTTTCTATCACCAGAACTCTCTCCGTCTCCAGCAGTGTGACTCCGTTCAGCTGCCACTCATACTTCACCTTTTCGGAGTCGATGTCCTCGCCGCATGTAAGTGTCACCTTGTCGCCGTCCGCTATCTCCAAAGCGTTGGCCAGGAGGTTGACTTTGACTGTGAAAGAGAGAATGAGTATTCAGTTATATAAATTATGATGAATAGTCACTGGTACAAGAGTGGGCAAATTATCAATGAAGCAAGTCAACCCCTTCAATGCCAATGGACGCATATTTGTTTGTGAACTCTTGTTAATTCAACGACGAAATCCATAGCCATGGATTCAAATTGGGGTGTAGGGGGCTCTGGATAGAGGTAGCACCTTTGCTGTTCGGCAGCTGCGTCCTACATAGGACGGACGGGCATCACTGGTCCTCATCCATCTCCTTAATCTCTCACGTGCTGGCTCCAAGCGCCACACCCTGGCAAACCACCTCAGCTGGTGGGCTAAACCACGTGAGGGTGTGGTGTTCACATTGCACCACTAGGCGGATGAGCTGTTTCTGACAGCCAACGGCTAGAGGACGGAGGAGATCAGGTTGGATCCAACGGCCAAATGTGGGGGAGTAAACCCTTCAAATCAGGAGTGGAGCCCCGAAGGCAGACAGCTGCCTGTATTCACGCACTGTTCTGGCAGCTCCTGCAGCCAAACTGGTGCCAAACGTACTGCTTTGCATTCCTTTGGATACATCAGCGAGGCCGAGAGGGGGATCTTGACGACTGGGCACCCCAGGATCTCCATACACTTCGCCCAGGCTTGCGCCCTGGAGAGGTCACTCCAGTGACTGACCCAGCAAGCGCATATACTCCATTGTCTTCCGAGACAGGATGCCAAGGATTCAAATTGGTCTCACCCAGAGACACAGATCCTCACGCTGCCCCCGCGACTGCGTAGGCTCATGAAGATTTATGTCTCTTGCAGCTGCATCGCGCTCATCTTTTCTCGGCAGTGAAGTGGTTAAGATGGGTCAATTCAATGTAGTGAACTTGGATACAAATGCAGTTTAATGGGACAATTCAAATAAAGATGAAAACTCAGACATTTATGGTCAAATGCAACACGCGTGCTGGTCTGTGATTTTGTACCTTAACCCGTTTAGTGTCGAGAAAACTGTGAACACACCCAACTGCAAGAAGTACATATCCCTGTTAACCCCCTGCGGCTGCGGGGGCTCATGAGGATCTAAGCCTCTTGCTGACACTACTGTGAATCCATGTTTCTGGAACAGTTAGGGGTTGTTTATATTGAATTGACGAAGACTGCAGAAACACAGTTTCCGTCATCGGGGCACTGAATGGGTTAGAGACGCTACGTGAATTATCTGCTCAAAATCTTATTCTCATCTCGCAGCATTAGAAATGCACGGTGTCAGCCAACTTCGAATGAGACAAATTAGGAAGTGCATTCAGCCATTCATGACGCTTACTCTTCTTGGCGGCAATGTCGGAAAATAACACATGAATTATGGTCTGGGATTCTCGTCCTTACGGCTGAAACCGTTAAGATTCGAATCACAGGCCTGCAACCGAATTATGCTGATCAAATTATCATGTAGGCTGTAAGGTAAAAAAAAAGAAAGAAAGAAAAAAAAGATTGCAGGCCTGCACACGGTGTGGAAAAACCGAAGTTATGGCAAGAATTTCGTGCCCCTGAATCGGAGGGTATATCACGGGGAGAAATCCGCTTCGAGTAAGGGACAAGAAACTCGTGCCATAACATCCTGCACCCACATTATTTCTGATCAGATAATTATGTCGTGATGCACGCAGCAACTGTTTGTTTTTCGCATCACAGGGGGAGAAAACTTCGGTTTCTCCCCCTGTGGTCGCATCACAAAATATCTGCAAATCTGGACCTTATAAATTATACGGCATAACAAATTATGTACACATGAAATACTAGAAAATAATAACCAGATGAAAAGGCTGAACATAAAAAGATCTCACCTCGAGGACTGACGATGAGCGGGTAACTCACAAGGGAAGTCCTGCTCGATTGAGCGATTCTGCATGAATACCCTCCGGCGTCGGACAATAAGAGTGAGGCGTAGTTAATTTTCTGCGTCTCTCTATCGGGCATCAAGCTGCCATCCTTGTACCACTTATACTCCACCTCTCCCACCACCCCATCAGGCGCTACGCAGGCTATGTCCACCTTTTCGCCAAGATAGAAGGTGTTTGGGGTGGCTTGGACAGTTGGCGTTCCTGGAGCAGCTGTGAATAACAAAACAAAACGATTTTAACAAGAATGGCACATCCCGTATGGCTCACGCGCTCACGAGCTAAATAATTTACTTTCACCTTTGTCTGCATAATTAATTTCACCTTTAAGACCCTGATCTTTTCCAACAGGTCAAGTGTGTAACATAAGGGTCGGCTTTTGTATGTGTGGAATCCACGTTTTCACAAACTATGTGCATTCTTCACAGACTTGTCAAACTCCAGTGACCCTTGACCATTGCGAAGAGTCGACAATATTATTATGTATAGGTAGGTCTCATCATCAGCTACCTTTGTGCAAAATTTGAAATCCCCCCCCCCCCCCACACACGCACAAAAGGAAAAGAAAAAGAAAGAAAAGAATATATTTTCATAAATGTCCGACCTCTTGACCCTTTATCTTTTCAAGCGGTCATTCAATTTATTATGTGTAGAGGGTCTTAGCATCAGATCAGTTATCTTTGAATCTGTTTGTGTTTGAAGCTGAAAACAGAATCTGTGACTGTGACAACATTATAATGTTACCTATCTCTTGACTCCGTGACCTTGGCCTTTAGAGAGGTCACTGAAATTGGTACGCCACAAATAGCGTCTGAGAAAATGCCAAACTTGTGTGTACCAAGGCCGAAGGCCAACACCTTTCCATCCTCCTGCGACCCTGACCTTTGCGAGGCGTCAACCTAGTAAGTATGCACAAGAAGGTCTTACCATGAGCTACCATTGTACCAAAATTGATTAAAAGTTAAAAAAACACCGATAAAACTAAAATTCTACTCAATAGACATTTTATAACATTCGCAGAACTCTTACGACGTTTTAAAGGTGGCATCCAAAATTAGTATGCGTAGGAAGGTCTTACCATCATGTATCTTTGTACCAAGTTTGGGTCTCAAGTTGAGAACAGTATTTGAGAGAAACAATTTGATAAAAATATGGCTGCTTTTTTTTTACCTGGGCGGCGTAAAGTAAGACCCACCCAACAGTGATACCACACAACTTCGAAGAGAAGCAAAAATACGCCGAGTCTAAGGTTAAACTCTTTTCAAACAAGAAAGGCATAGCCCGTATGGCTCACGTGTGTGACCAGTCCACATAGAGAAGCAAAATTATATGCCGATTCTATGTTATTTTTTTTCTAAAAGTCGAAGTAAAAATAAATTATGTTATGCCTCACCTTCGTTAGGCAAAATAAATCACAAGTGCTCAGTTCGACCGATACAATCGCGAGTGCTCAATTCGGAAGATAAAATCACGAGTTTTCGGTTCGACCGATAAAATCGCGACTGCTCAGTTCGACCGATAAAATCACGAGTGCTCAGTTCGACCGATAAAATCACGAGTGCTCAGTTCGACCGATAAAACCACGTGTGCTCAGTGCGCCCGATAAAATCACGAGTGCTCGGTTCGACCGATAAAATCAAAACAAGTGCTCGGTTCGACCGATAAAATCGCGAGTGCTCAGTGCACCCGATAAAATCACGAGTGCTCGGTTCGACCGATAAAATCACTAGTGCTGACCTCGACCGATAAAATCACGAGTACTCAGTTCGACAGATAAAAAGCGAGCCAACGCCCACATGTTATCGGTCGAACTGAGCACTCGACATTTATCATGCACAACATGAGGTCAGATATAATTTAATTTCTACTGACCTAACAGTTTCAGCGGCTTCTCTTCACTCTTGGCGTAAGTCACGGCCGTCCCTGCCACCATGGCCATGATCTGACACCGGTAGCGGCCGGTGACGGGTGATTTTATCAACAGCGTCGACGCCAGTGCGTTTTTAGCAACGAGGATGCCATCTTTGTACCAGTTGTAGGTGGGTGAGGGCGGTTTCTCGGGCAAGGTGCAGTCAAGTGTGACACTGTCTGTGCCATCAGAGATGGCGAGGGGGTTCAGTATGTCTCCTCGGACGACTGGTTCGACTGCCAAGTAAAATTAAGAACTGTTTACTCTTTAATAATGGATGTTCGCTTTCGTCTGTCTAGCATAAAACAAACAAAATATCACACGTTAAAGCGAGGCAATCTGGACAATCGCAGAAAACAGGACTAACCTAAAGGCAAGAATGGCAAAGCGACATTGACCTTTACCACACGTCAGTTATATGCATCCTGCAAGAATCATCGAGACAAAAACCGCTACCGACAGCCAAAGAGTTAACACAGAACAGATCACTCACATTGCTGACAGATTTTGGGTCCAAAGTTTTCCTCGGTGATCTTGACACACTGTGCGTTGGAGTCACAAGCCAGGTTTCTGCGACAGGTCTCTCCGGCCGGCATTTCTGCAATAGAATTAACCATAGCCTACTTTGTTCGCTTCGAAATAACCGTGCCATTTCTCCACTTGCTAACGACAAATGACATCGGTGGAAATTAACCTTTCATAATACCCCGGAATTCAAAGCGCAGCATTTAAAAAAAAAAACATGACTTGTCCATAAGTTATTAATAGTAAACATTTTAAATATAATTACAATGACAATGACCTTTGTAAGAACAAATAAATAGTTTGTAATGAGGTAAACTTTGACCTGATGGAATTCAATCCACGTCCGTTGTAGCCTACTTTGTTAGCTTCGAAATAACCGTGACATTTCTCCGCTGAAGCGGAGAAATGACACGGTTATTTCGAAGCTAAAGTAGGCTAAAAATCCCTCGTGTATTGTGGCCAATCGATGTGGTCCTATAATTTCAAAGTTTTACAGACCTAGTCATTAGACAGGTCTGCATGGAGACTAATTTGATCATTGTAACTTTTCTAGTCAACGAAAGGCGTTATGCCAAGCCTACCAGCGCTACCCGTCAGCGATTAACCCCCTTAACTGTCAGTTGATGCTGATCGTGATTCAGCGATCTTCGTCAATTCAACGCGAAAGGGTACCCCCGTCTGAGGAACATGGACACACAATGACCTCTCTAAGAGACTTAGTTCATCAAGAGCCCCTGCGACTGGGGGGAGTGGGGGCGGGGTGGGGGTGGGCTCATGTGGATCTATGTCTCTTGCCGTTGGATCGGAGAAGCAGAACTCATGGCCATCTTTGCTGGACTGAGCATATTAAGTTGCTTGGTTACGGTCGACAGTACCCTGTTCCAGTACGAAAGTCCTTCCGAAGATTAAAAAAAGAAAAAGAAAAAAAGCCGCATTACTTTTGCTGGTCAGCATATAATCCACTCGACCCCTATTGCCTAAGCACTGTGTATTGCAGCTTACTTCGTTCACACTTGTGGGTCCTCAGAAAGTAGTAGGAGGAGTCAGTACACTGGCATTTAAGTATGGCATTCCCATTGCTGCCCTTGTTCAGCGTGCATTTCGCGTCTGGCGAACATTCTCGGTTACTGCCGATTGCCGCACACTCGTGAATTCCTTGCGTTTCTGGGAAACATACAGAATGATAATAGGAAGCAACAAGAATGGCTAACCCTTAACACATTCTGCCCAAGGATCGAATTCCCCAAATTTTGAAGTTGCCCTCTGAAGGACAGTATTACAATTCTAGAGACAGATCGAGCATGATAGTTCAAGGGTGGTGGCAGAATAGCTTGGCGCCCACGGGCGCCAAGCTATTCTGCCACCATCCTTGAACTATCATGCTCGATCCCTGTCTTGCTGTGGTGTGTCGGGGCTGAATGAGTTAAGGCTCAGTCGCATGACCTATATTTACATCATTAATCTGACCTGTCTGACAGGACGTCAAAACGTGCAGGTGTTCACGAGTCCTAACATGGAGGAAGGATTGGATTTTATACCCGTGAAATCCATATTTTAATTCTCAAAGTGTGCGCATTTTTCACAGTTCTGTCGAACTCATATGATCTTTGATTTTTGTGAGATGTCGAACATTTTAGAATGCATACAAAGGTTTTATCGTCAGCTACCAGTCTGCGGTATTTCATTTAAAAGTTTGAAAAAGGTTTATAAAAGCAAACATTCTACCAAAATTAGACATTTATCACATATTTGACTTGTGACCCTTGATCTTTCTAAGGGGTCATCCAAATTAATGTGCACAGGAGTGTCCTACCATGAGGTGTCTCTTTATCAAGTTTTGGATTTAGGTTGTAAATAGTATGTAAGGAAAATATGTTTGGGTCAAAATATGGCTATTTTTGGACCTTATTTGCGATCCCAGTCCGTTTTGACCCCCACCCGGGTCTCCCCTGGGGGACTTGGGTGGGGTTAACTACTTTTTAGTTCCCAGGGTCACCCTGGTCAGCCCCACAGGGTGGGTTTTCCCTTCTATTTTGGGGCACGTGTTTCTGTCTACCTTTGGTCCATTCACCTGTATTTTCCTTTTTTAAAATTCTCCCTACTGCCTGTAGCTCTTGATATTGGATGTGTGTTGCTAAATGGTCATAGGTTTATTTAGCGTATTAGACCGGCTGGCGACATACATTCAATATTCTGTTTAGTTTTTTTTTTTTTTCATAAGCAGTGCAGGCACGTCCTGAGAAAGTCTTGTTGCTGTCGGGACGTTAAGCAATGTACAATCAATCAACCTAGTCCGTTTTGAAGGGTCGTACAAATAAGTTTGCATATGAATGTGTTACCATCGGGTATCTGTATGCCAAGTTTGGATTTGGATTTGTGAACATTATTTAAGAAAAACAATGTTTGTCAAAATATGGCTATTTTGGATCGATTTCCTGATCACCTGTAACTTTGAGCATTGAGACTGGCTGCCGGTAGGGTCTTTCGTTGCAATAATTTCTGCAGGCATCATCGCGACAAAATGGCTACCGGCAACCAAAGCATTTGCTGATCTTGCTATGGAAAAGCCGCAAAAGGCACATATAAGAAGAAAATTAGTGACCGACTGCCATATAGACCCCTATAACCCCACCGCCATGAGACGGCCTCAATCGCCTGCTCGGCGTTAGACCCAATAACTGACTAACCATTTAACCCCAACGCCCTACAGCAGGAGATGGCTCGACCATGATAATTCAAGGGCAAACGCCCTACAGCAGGAGATGGATCGACCATGATAATTCAAGGGGAGTGCTCGACCATGATAATTCAAGGGTAAACCCCCTTCAGCAGCAGATGGCTCGACCGTGATAATTCAAGGGTAGTGCCAGATTAGCTTGGCGCCTAAAGGCGCCAAGCTAATCTGGCAATACCCTTGAATTATCACGGTCGAGCCATATTATGCAATAGCTACTAAGTCGTTAGATGACATCTCCAAAATTTGGGAATGAGCGGCCATGGGATTAAATGGGTTAATGGTCCGTGTAGCAAACCCTGCTACCAGAAACGCATAATGACACATTTGACACAGAGGCTTACGAGTGACACATCTGCCGCGGTCCTCCGCCCCTTCACTGCACGTGCACTTGAACCAGGCTTTCCACTGCCGGCATTCCGTTCCCGCCATACACTGGGACGCCAAGCTCGGGTCACAAAACTCGCCGAGCACTTTCTCTACAAAATAATTATGCAGTGGCTGCAGAAAAAAACGACAACACCGAGCAAGCAACCAACCAAACAAGCAAACTACGAAACTATTTGACCTTGGCCTCTGAGCGGGTCACTCAAATTTGTGCACTTAAAAAAGTCAAATTGCCGCACAGTATACTCTGTGAGAAAATGCCAGCCTCAGTTGGTTTGCAGGGAACAAAACGGACAGAGCACATATGACTCAGTACACAGATTCGCTTTGCAATCGAACGTGAGCAGGTCAAACCAATCGCAACGAAAGGAAACGAAACGAAAACAAACATAACCCCTTAACTGCCCACCGCAAACGGCAAACAACCGCTTACCCGGATGTGGAAAGACTCGAATGAGTTAACCAACGCGAAGAACTTACTTCTGACGTCAAACTGCAGATCCGCCATGACAGTCATGGCCCCGGTCTCCTTGCTCCTGGCTTTGCAGTACAGCTGCCAGTGATCCAGTGCGGTGAAATGGATTGACATTCTTTGGCTCTCCATGATCTCCACTCCCTTATCGTCATACCAGAAGAAGTCGAAGTCAGTGGAGGGGCTGAATTCGGGTGGGAGACATTTTGTGGTGATCTTTTCGCCTAATGCTGCCACGCCGGTAAGTGTCGCGCGGGCTGAGGCCGATGCTTGTTTTTAGGAACAATGATAAAGAGATCACATATACTCCAGACGACTCCCAGCAAAGAACGACGGCTAAATCACGGCGGATAACCAGCTTGTAGCACAAGCATAGGCAGCACTTCAAACATCTCCAAGAGATACAGATCCTCATGAGCCCGGGGGGGGGGGGGGGCTATGAGGATCTGTGCCACTTGGACATGTGTGGAGTAATGATATGCTGGTAATCCGCCGTCATTCCGCTGTCACTCGTTGTAGTGAGTCGTTGGTTTCAAAACAAAACTAATTAATAATAATAATAATAATAATAATAATAATAATAAATTTTTATTGGTGTTATTATTACTATTAGCATCATCATCATTATTAGTATCATCATCATCATCATCATCATCATCATCATCATCATCTTCATCATCATCATCATCTTTATTTTTACTGTAATAGTCATTTTTTTTTCTTGTTGGCTAGTTCGGGGTTTTAACGCCCAGCACCGAAGTGATAATCGACGGTCCTAACGGGCGAGTAGTGTGGGACAGGGAAAGATATTGCCTATGGAATACGACCTGAGCACTGATCGATTCATTGATTGATTGTACATTGCTTAACGTCCCGACAGCAACAAGGCTTTCTCAGGACGTGCCTGCACTGCTTGTGGGAAAAAAAAAAAAAAAATAAACAGAACATTGAATGTATGTTGCCAGCCGGTCAAATACGTTAAATAAACCTAACACATGGGGCCTAAATAAAGCTAAGACCATTTAGCAACACACATCCAATATCAAGAGCTACATGCAGTGCAGACAGTAGGGAGAGTTTTAAAAAGGCAAATACAGGTGAATGGACCTCGGGTAGACAGAAACACATGCCCCAGAATAGAGAGGAAAACTCACCCTGTGGGGCTGACCAGGGTGACCCTGGGAACTAAAAAGTAACTAATCCCACCCAAGTCCCCCAGGGCAGACCCGGGTGGGGGACTGATCGATTCAGGTCAAATGGACGATTTTGCTGTACCAAGACTTTCAACGGACAATCTCACGTGACAGAACAAACCTGTCTTTTCCCCTGGACTGCAATTTATTGATCTGTTACTGTATTCTTACAGCCCACTTACAGCCTACCTATTCTTACAGCCTACTTATCTCATTCTACCCCAGACACACCACAGCAAGAGGAGGATCGACCATGATAGTTCAAGGGTGATGCCAGAATAGCTTGGCGCCCATGGGCGCCAAGCTATTCTGGCATCACCCTTGAACTATCATGGTCGATAACAGTCTTCAGAAAACAACGGCAAAATTGGGGTATTTCGGTCATGGGGTAGAATGAGTTATGTAACAGGACCAGGTAACAAACATAGACCCAGGTTTAAGAACGGTTAGCTTTTGGCTGTCGGTAGTGGTTTTTGTCGCGATGGCTCCTGCCGGAATCATCGCGACAAAAACCTCTACCGACAACCAAAAGGTTACGAAGATACACAGAGAGGGTGTGAGTGCATGGGGGTTCCATGTTACGGCGTAAAGACGGATCTCACACGAAGGCTAAAATCAAAACGAGTCGATTGATACAGGAAATGATTTACAAATGCAAAAGCAATATAGCAGAACCAGTTTTCAGCTAACATGCACCTCTTTTGCGAGAAGAAAAAGCGGTCTTAACAGACACTAGCTTTTGTTTTTGCTATTATTATTATTATTATTATTATTATTACTATTACCTCTCATGAAACGTCTAAATAAAAGGTAAATGTATCACCTGCCATTAAAGATCATCATTTAGGTCGTTACAGCCAGATAAATGATGGTCCATAATGACTGGTGATCTCTCATGAGGGTGGTCGCTCAAAACAGCTTTTGCTGTAGCAACCCTCCCCCCCCCCCCCCCATTCGGGCCGACGCCGGTCCGCGGACCTTCGCTTCCTGGGATCCCAGGCACAACCTGTACCTTTCAGCTCTAGAGGTTGGCCAGGGCTCCTGTCCGACCACTCCGTCCCAGCAGCTTTCACCTGGCACTGATACAGGCCCACGTCACCCTCCGAGAACATCTGGATGGTCAGCGAGCGACCGGTCTCCTTGACCAGCTCCACGCCCTCAGCGTACCACTTCCACTCTGTCGGTTCCACGTCTCCGATTTTCTGGCACTGCAAGGTGATTTGCGTTTGTAGAGGGATGGAAAGAAGGTCCAACATAACTGGCCTGACGATTCTGACTTTGGGTGCAGCTGCAGGGAAGAACAAAATAAGTAGCTTGTACTTATTTTACTGTGAGGTTACAAAAACAATCAGTTAGATCCCTTGACCCTGCCTTATTTGGCACCTGATCGCCAGCCCACGAAAAAACAATCAGTAAAATGTAAGACGGTCATGCAAATCTGTGAGTACAAAAACACCTTCAGTTGGGGAAATAATGTTTATTTAATACGGGATAGTCTTTGATTTTGAATCTCGTAGTTTCAAGCCGTATGATCCAAACTATGAGACCAGCACGTATTTCTACTTCTGTAATGTCCACCATTGTTTACTGACGAGCAGAAAAAAATGCGACATGATACAGTCATCGGACACGCGTCTTTCCGATGACTCGAATAATATCGCATTTCTTTTGCTTATCATTAATACAAAATATGGACTGCTTCTCCATGTGAAACTTTAGAACGTAATAAACGCTACAATACTGTCACCTAACTTGTCCCTTATCTTGTGCGTGCAGCATTTTATTTGCCATTCTACCGTGTGAAGGCAAACGAAAGTACAGTCTGGCGTGACGAAAAGCGAAATTTTCATTACATAACAATATAAAATCTCGCTCGTCACAAAATAGATTTAGCGTCTTCACAAAATGTCTCCAGAAGGCAAACAAGGAACCTTCAACGTGGGAATTTTGAGTGGACACTGGTCTTGAAATATGGGAGGAGGAGGGGTGGGGTGGGGTGGGGTGGGGGGGGGGGTGAGTTACCATCGCGGATTCACTATGAGTTATTTTGCGATTCAAGAATCTCGAGTAGAACGTTTTCATAGATCACGAAAAACCTATTTTGGACTTTTACGTTTCACGACGACCCCTTCTTCACGTATCACGAGGGTGAACAATCTGCAATCACGAATCGTGAGAACCGAGAAACGGCAATCACGAATCATGATATTAGGGTGTGTAACCACTTCATAGAGTTTTCCCTTCTTTGAGACACGTATTGATATATTGTATAACAAGCAAATGAATATTCGTGAATTTGCTTGATATACTTTCCTTCCCAAAATCCTTTGCACGCGAAGTAGACTCGATCTTGATGATACCTGCATTTTCAAAACGGAACGCGAAATATGCTCACACTGCAAGATTAACAAGCTCCTTGTGTGTAGTAGTAAAGAAATAATTCTTAGCATGTATGAACGTTCGAAATTTATATCCTATACATGCACATACACGGAGAAAAGACGCCAGGAAACGTGCGAGTCGCTGGACTGACAAGTGAAATTGACGAGATGTCAGCTGGCGATATCGACAACCTGATTTAAAAAAAAAAAGAGTCTTGGCATTTTCCGCAATTATGTGTGTTCTAGTTACAAGTGAAATGTTACAAGTTACACGTACGGTTATACAATGCACTGATGTCTTCATAGTCGGACGAAATCCACGCTCTGAGTCGACAACGATATGCAGTCGTCTGCCATTCGTGTGTTTTGTCTGAACACCGCAAAATGAATGACGCGAGCAACACAAATTATACTGAGCAACAGTTTTGTTTGATATAGTACCGATAATCAGACAAATGTGATTCCTTGACTCGAATCAAAATGTCCTCGTCTTACGACTCGGACATTTTGATTCGGGTCTCGTAATCACATGTGCCCGTTATGGGCACTATATCAAGCAAAATGTGGCTCAATATAATATAATATCACCCCCCCCCCCTCCCGCGAGACACCAAGACAATAACCAATAAAGTTAGTAGTAACAATTTTGATCATCAACGAAAGTATAAGTAGCACATCCATTTTGTACTTGTTATTTTGAAAAGAAATATAAGCGTCTTTATTTCTTTGTCAGGATTTACTTAAAGGGACACGCCTGACCTTTTTTAATGCTTCAGTTCGCAAACAGCTTTTACTGGGATTCAGTATACATACCCATTTAGACATTGACCACCCTATTGTCCCACCAAATGCTTTCTCCTGACCTTTTTTAATGCTTCAGTTCGCAAACAGCTTTTACTGGGATTCAGTATACATACCCTATTGTCCCACCAAATGCTTTCTTTCGTCCGTTCAAAGCGAAAAGAGGCCCAGCGGAATCTTATGACTGAACTCCATGAAAAGATTGCTTCTGATATGCGATGGTAGCTGACGTCATAACTTTCAATACGACCATAGGTCATCTGCATAATTATAACCAATCAGAGACAAGATGGCGGATGAACCAGCGAAGAAAAAAAAGTATCATCGACTCACGCCGACAATGACAGACTCGGAATTGAAGAGAAGAAAGAGGAAGAGAGTCAAAATACTCATAAGTAGAACTGACATCGGACAAGGGAATATGGACATGTGGCAACGTGTCCCTTTCCTGCTGAATCAGTGAGTAATCTACGGTCTTTGCCGATCTTACTATAGTAGTTCCGCGAGTGCTAGTGATTTTCAGAATTCATGATATTCAGTAGAATTTATCTCTTACTGATTCTGCAAGATTTTAAACCTGTTTATCATATAGTTAAGAGCTAGTTATCACATTTTATGCTGCAAAGACTGATCTGAAAACTACTGTGCGTGTCAGTCAAAGTTGCACATCGCTGGTCGTAACATGTTTTTGTCTGTGCGGGTTCTCGTTCACTCGACTGATTCAGAGAGGTAGTGTTTCTGCTGCGATGGTGCATTTGTCGTTTCCAATGAGGCTTTCAGTTACTTAGACTTCGATGTTGTGAGATGTGAAATTGACTGCAGTGCAGAAAGTGGGTATAAATACCAATGTTCCGTTTCAATGATGGAACGCGTTGCGTGTTTCCGAGGGGTAAAGGATCAAATGTCAAACTAGGCAACGTGGGCGCAGGCTCGCCGGCTTTGCGAGTAAAATAAGCCACGCCCTCGGTCGGTTCACGACTACGCAGCACGATCGTTAGTAGTAAATACTAGCAGGTCGAGCGGTACCCGCATTGTGATTTTGCCAGCAATGCGAGTATGGAAGATTATTCTACTTTCTCGTGGAAAATTACTTCAAAGGGATGCCGAAAAACATCAGTACGCGTGTACACGGACACCGATGACCGCGTGACCTGCAGTTTTGCGATACACTGATAGTAGGCCGGGTTCTGCCTTGTGACGTAGGCTCATAAATATGCATATTAATTCCAAACGAGGCCGATGCATACGATAAATCCGCGACTCGGGTACAAAACAATACACCTCCAAACGATAAATTTCGACATTTGGCATTGTACTTACGCCATAAAGCCTTAATATAGTACACACAGGACCCATACACATGTGTTGCAGACAGTTTTCTGACTGTGTTGAGATGCTCGATCCTGGGGAAAATAACTTTAACCCATTTATCTCCAACACCCAACAGCAGGAGATGGACTAACCATGATAATTTAAGGGTAGTGTCAGATGAGCGTCGCGCCTTCAGGCTCATCTGTCACTATCCCTGAGTGTTCATGGTCGAGCCATCTCCTACAACTGGTACAAAAGTCACTTGGTAACACCTCCAAAATTTGGGAAATGTGCCAGTGGGGTTAAATGGATTAACAAAGAAAGAAGCATGGACAAAACAGTTTACTAAATGTTCCTGTGGATAAAGAGCAAGCAGGAAAAAGACGCTGTATGATGTGCGTTTAATAAAGAAAATAACACATTCGACAAGTGATGCATCCGGATACGCGGCGTCATGCCGCGTATCCGGATGCGGCACGTCTCGAATGAGTTTATGCATCTGCAATATGGACAGATGTACTTGGCTCGCACTGTCTTCCTGACTGACGAGACATTAGTGTCAGACTTGAGGACGAAATGGGGCTTGGACTATTGACTCGAGCTCGCCCTGTAATGCTTGACCTACGAGTAAGCCAATTATGTAAGCCAAATATAGTGTGGCCAATGACTCAAACGATAAATTCGTCAGTCAAGCACCAGTACCAAACCACTACTAAACGAACCACGTAAGTGCTTGGAAGGAAGAAAGAATGAACCCGTTCACCGTCGGAAGAAATGCAAAAGGCAAAGAACCTCACGAGTCCCGCAGATTGCCTCTTGCTTATTCATAGTCCGGTTCCTTGGATTGATGGGATTATTCGGTGTTTAGCCTGTCCTGTTTTTCAATGACATAATTTTCCGTCCACTGACAGCGAAGGTGGTTTATTGAAGCAATAATTAGCTAACTTGAGCGATGCTTACCTAACTTGAGCTGTATTACAAATGGGTCGCTCATCTCGGACGCTTTGCCGCCCAGCACGACCTGGCACGTGTAAGCACGTGCTGTGGACATCTCCGCAATCATTCCATCTCGCGGCTGGAACAGCTGTCCATTGGCAAACCATTTGTAGATGACGTCATTGTTAAAAACTAAGTCTGGCAGCCTGCAGGCCAGCTTTATAGGAGTGGATTCCTCAATGGTGTTGAGAAGTGGTGGGTTCAGCATGATGACCACTGGCTTTTCTGAAACCAGGGAAACAATAAGAACACGTCATGGTGGTTATGTTTAGCGCCGAAGAACACACTTAACTCTTTGGATGTCGATAGCGGTTTGTGTCGCGATGATTTCTATAGAAATCATCGCGACATCAACCGCTACCGACACTGAGAGGGTTAAAACGCATGCACACCTCTGTTTGACAGAAACTTGGAGTCAACCATTCACGCTGAAAACTAGTGAGCAAGAGGCTTAACACATTCTGCCCCAGGACCGAAATCCTCAAATTTTGAAGTTGCCATCTGAAGGTCTTTATTACAATTTTAGAGACAGATTAAGCATGATGGTTCAAGGGTGGTGCCAGAATATCTTGGCGCCTATGGGCGCCAAGCTATTCTGGCACCACCCTTGAACTATCATGCTTGATCCATGTCTTGCTGTGGTGTGTCGGGGCTGAATGAGTTAATGCATCGATTTCAACAACCGTCAAACGCCACACTGAAAAACAGCGACTTCAGCAGCCGGTCAGAAATCATGCTGAACTTAGTGATTACAATAACCGGTCAGAAACCAACCACGCAACTAACCGACTAAACTAACCATAAATATATTAGAGTAAATTTGTAGGCCCTTGCGACGAGTAGCCTCATATTCAGATTCAGAAAACGTTATTGTTTTCATCCCTACGTCACATGACCAATCGCGTTAGCGCAAACTGTACCACATGACCGTGTTACAAAACCCTTGTTTTCATCTCTAAGTCACACGAACAGAGGCTGTAGCGCAAATCGTACCATGTGACCGGAATACAAAAACCCTTGTATCGACAAATGGCGGACTTCTTGTAGCCCTCTTTGTGACGCATCTTGGATGCGAGTTTTGTTCTATAAAAGATCACCAAAACGTTCTAAAGTAAACAATAGGCACACTACTGGAGAGAGCAACGTTATGAAATAGAGAGGGCAACGTCATGCAAACCCCTGCTACCAATAAGTTATATTGTAACGAAAAATGGCAGACTTCTTGTAGCTCTCTTTGTGACGCATCTTGGATGCGAGGTTTGTTCTATAAAAGATCACCAAAACGTTCTAAAGTAAATTTAGTTATTTGGGTTTAACGCCGAGCAGGCGACTAAGGCCATCTCACGGCGGCATGGGTAAAAATCTGGTCAGCCACACTAAAAGCAAGTCTTAAGACAAGAGGTAAATATATCTTAAAAATATGTCAGGCTAAATGTCGCACGAGTCTTTAAAAGAAATGTCTACAGACTTTCAAAAAGGGCAAAATAAAGAAATTCACAATCTATGAATGCTCAGATCTGGTAAAAAATATTGCATTCTCTCAAGAAATTGAAGATTTTGTCCGGGGGAACATCCCGGAACAAAACCGTCAAGGAGTCTGCTGTGAAGTGTTTATATCTCGTGTCAATTAGATCGGCACAATACAGCAAAAAGTGTCGAACAGAAAACTGCTCATCACAGGCAAAACACCACAGACGCTCATCCTGTTTAAGTAAGTAAGAGTGCGTAACATATGTGTGCCCGATGTGGAGCAGATCAAGGACAGTCTCCTCACGGCAGCTGCCGCAGCGGAAAGGTAGACTGTCGGACACCGTAGGAAGAGCTCATACAGCTTGTTTCCGTCTTCTTTGTCCCACTCGGACTACCACTCGCGGGCTATGTACGCATTAATCACAGGTTTAAAATCACTATAAACAGTCTGTGTATCAGGGACAGGGTCACTGCTGGCACTGTTGGCAGCAGAATTTGCGATTCTGTTGCCTTCGATGCCCACATGGCCCGGGACCCAAATAAAAATGATGTCATAATATTCCTTCATCAAGTCTGCGTAGAGCTCTCTAATCTGCACCAGTAGTGGGTGGTCTGTTCCCGCGCCCTGAAGGGCCTGCAGGGCAGAAAGAGAGTCAGACAGAATCAGGAAGTTCTTTTCCCGAGACTGATAGGCATGCTTGAGTGCCAGCAGAATTGCCTGCAGTTCTGCACTAAAAACAGAGGAATGGTCAGGGAGGCGGAGCTTAAATAGGCGTCTAGGATTGCGATCGGACACTGCAGCCGCAGCCACTCTCCCATCCTCAGACTTGGACCCATCTGTATAAAGACGACAATAGCCAGGAAAAATTTAAAGGAGTTCATTGAGGCTCTGGTGGTATATGGCTGGTGGAGTACAATCCTTCTTGTGGGCGGTCAAGTCAGCAAGATGTCAGGAACTGGTAGTAGCCAGGGTGGAGTGATGTGCTGCAGAGATTCCGAAACTTTGTCCAGGTCCACCCCGGCCGCCTGCAGATGAGGTCGGACACGGAATGAAAGTGGACGGACAGCTCCCGGATGGGCATCGTAAATCTCTGCAAACGACGGGTTAAAACACAATCATAGGCAGGATTGTCTGGATGGGCCTTCAGCTTCAGAACGTAGCTGAGCATGAGGCGGATGCGGCGGAGCCTGAGAGAAGGCTCCCCTGCCTCGGCATACAGACTAGGAACTGGAGATGTCCTGAAGGCTCCCAGACATATTCGCAGACCTTGATGGTGAATTGTATTCAGACGCTGTAGAACAGGCTTGGAAGCCGAGCCATATACCACAGAGCCGTAAGCTAATTTGGACCGAACAAGGGCCCAGTACAGTCGAAGTAAGACAATGCGGTCTGTACCCCAGTCAGTACGACCAACGACACGAAGAATGTCGATGGCCTTCCGACAAGAGGTTCTAAGGTAGTGAACATGGTTGCAGAAGGTCAATCTTTTGTCAAAGATGACCCCCAAAAACTTTACCTCTTCGGCCACCTTAATTGGCACTCCAGCAATGCTCAGGCTAGGTTCTGGACAAAATTTCGTCTGGTTAGTAAAATGCACACAGATTGTCTTGGAGGGCGAGAACCTGAATCGTTGAGACACCCACCCCTGGATGCGATCAACGCACAGCTGCAAGCGCCTCTCAAGGGACGCAAGCCCTCGACCTCGTGCACACAAAGCAAAGTCGTCCACAAACAAAGAGCATTCAGAATCATCCCTGACGGCCTTTACAATGTTATTAATTTTAATACTAAATAAAACAGGAGATAAAATGCTGCCCTGCGGGACACCCATCTCCTGTTCAAAGGAGTCGGAGAGGGTGGAGCCCACACGGACATGGAACGAGCGATGAGACAAAAAATTGTGAATAAAAACGGGCACGTGCCATTTAAAACCCATGTCCGACAAATCAGACATTATATCATACTTCCAGGTAGTGTCATATGCCTTATCAAGATCGAAGAAAATTGCATAGACATGCTGCTTGTTGACAAAAGCATCTCGGATAAACGACTCAAAGCGGACTAGATGGTCAGTTGTACTACGGAAGCGCCGGAAACCGCACTGGAGTTCTGTGATGAGACCCTGTGATTCAAGATGTCACACCAGGCGGGCGTTGACCAAGCGTTCCATAGTTTTGCATAAACATGATGTCAAAGCGATTGGCCGATAGTTGCCCGGGTCGGAAGGATCTTTACCCGGCTTGGGGATTGGCATAACCACAGCCTGACGCCAAGATGGCGGAAAATGACCAGTTATCCAGATACGGTTAAAGCCTTGAGAAGTACAAGGAGTAAATCCTCAGGCAGATGTGTTAGGAGCTGATAGTGGATGGTATCTAATCCAGCAGCAGAGTCAGTACATTTCTGCATGGCTTGCTGCAATTCTGAAAACGTAAAAGGGGCATTATAGTCTTCCGAGTTATCCGATATAAAATCACAAGTACAAGACTCTCGCTTCTCCTTTTCTCTCTGGAAGAAAGGTGAATAATGCTCTGTTGAAGAATGATGGGCAATGGTGGAGGCAAGCAAATTGGCCACAGCCTTTTTATTCGTGACCAAACTGGCACCATCTCTAAGATGGCCGATAGAAGCCGAGCCACCCCTGCCCCTAATTCTTCGAACAGCCTTCCAGACTTTTTGGGATGGAGTCATAGAAGATAAAGATGAGACGAAGCTTCTCCAGGAAGCACGGCGTTTACGTTTAAAAATGTAACGGGCTTTCGCCCGCTGTCTCTTAAATATAAAAATATTTGCTTGCGACGGATCGCGAAAAGCACGTCGCTGAGCAGATTTGCGCATTTTTGGGGCCGTGCGGCACTCTTCATTAAAGCATGGTACTCTCGGCTTCCGAGGGAGTGATGTGGAAGTTCTAGGGATGGTTTCACCTGCTACGTCCAACAAAATAGAAGTAAAACAAGAAACAGGTTCTTCAGCTGACATGACCACCTCATCTGTAATACGAGACTGACAGAGGGAGGCGAACAGAGGCCAGTTCGCTTTCGTGAGATTCCAGCGTTCCACCGGCGAATCCTCCTCACTGCTGACTACTGGGAAGTGGTCACTACCACACAGGTCGTCGTGAACCTTCCAATCAAAGTCCAGCATGAGAGAAGGATAACACACAGTGAGGTCTAGAACAGAACTAGAGCCTGAACCTGAGTTCGAGTACGTAGGTGAGCCATCGTTAAAGACACATATGTTAAGTTGAGAAAAAACATCTTCTAACATTTGACCTCTGCCATCATAGTGGTCACTACCCCAAAGGTGAGCATGACCGTTAAAATCCCCCATGAGAATAAAGGGAGGGGGCAGCCGATCAACTAAGTGAAAAATATCAGTACTACAGACCCGCAGGGATGGTGGCAGGTAAACACTGCATATGGTTATTGTCTTTTTCAAGGTAACCCGAGCTGCGACAGCCTGAAGACAGGTGTCGATGCTAACGGGGCTACATAAAATTTGGCTACTAATGAAAAGAGCCACTCCACCCGAGCGCCTCTCTGAATCATAGCCTTTGTGTATAGCGTGAAAATCATTAAAGGACACAGTGTCAGAAGTCTTCATGTATGTTTTCTGAAGAGATATTACTGAGGGGTTATAGAACTTGACTAAAAGACGTAATTCCTCAAAGTTAGCTTGAAAACCACGACAATTCCACTGAAGCAGAGAGTACATGATTATGTATTATCTTGGGGTGAAGAGTTTTCCCCGCTTTATCCTTTGACTTGGAAGGAGGTGAGGAAACAGAGGGGGGGCCGGCTCCCGGGCCTCCTCTGGTTCCTCAGAGATGAAGAAGGTGGAACTGCCACCGCATCAGCAACGACAACTTCCACTCCCTCCATCCGCTCCTCCAATGCAGCATATTTGTTTTGAAGGGGGACATCACTGTTCTCCTTCTGGGCCCGTGCGCACAGCGGTCCCATAGATTTCTTAGACTTCTGGTCCCGGGCGGCGTTCCTGCCGCTAGAGTTAACGGCCTTAGAAGGCTGACCAGAGCCAGAAGCCTTTGGATTAGACAGACTAACAGGTTTGTGTGGGGGCTGAGTCTTAGGGGCAACAGAAGGCGGCACTACCGGACTGGCAGTGTCCGCCTTCTGCGTTCCCTGGCTCCTCGTCACCACCGGAGGAGGGTTACTCTCCAGGGGCGAGAGGAGCCGAGGCTCCGCCCCCAACCAAGAAGTTGGGGTTTGACATGCGAAGCGTTTGGTGGGGCGCTTGCCTGCCACCGCTGCACTGAATGTATACACAGATGTGTTAGAGGATGGGGCAGCCGCAGCTGCATCAGGGCCTTCAACCAGCTTCTTGGCGTCCAAAAAGGACAGCCCCTTCTCCACACGCACTTGCTGAATCCTGCACTCGGATATCCAACGAGGGCATTTCTTGTCCGAAGCCATATGCGCCCCCTGGCAATTCACACACAGGGGGGTGGCTGTGCAGGACTCAGCAGAGTGTCCGGGCTTAGTGCAACGGGCGCATGAAGCCTCTGCCTGACGGCAGGTCTTTTGCCCATGGCCATACTTTTGGCACTTAAAACACCGGTGGGGGAGAGGGACGTACTTTTTTACTTTCAAGGAGTAGTAACCTCCCCAGATTGTAGTAGGAGGGGTTGGGGTGCCAAACGTCAGGATGATGGTAGGGAGACGGATCTCCACACCACCTCGCTTGGAAGCGAAGCGCCTGACGTAAGTCACCCCCTGAGACTTAAGCATCCGTACAAGTTCATCTTCTGACAGTTCTGCCAAAGCTTGATTTTTGATTACGCCTCTTGACGAATTCATAGTTTTGTGGGGGTGTCACCTCCACAGGAGTGTCTCAAATGGAAGAGAGCCTCAGCAGCCCGTTGGAGTGTGCCCAGGTACGGCACTCCACCAGCTAGTCACCAGACCTAAGGCGCTGGGCCTCAGGCCTGCCAACACGGCTCCTGAGGGTCTCCCCCACCAGAAATGGATTCAGCTTGGAAACAGGTTTGTCTGTCATCTTGCTATGAACAATGAGGAAGCGAGGCCGTACAGCTGACGCCCGAGGCGTCGCCTTCAAACAGTCCGAGTCACTGTCAAGTTCAATGTCGGTGGCGATGTGCCGCTTCTGTGCAAGTTTTTTTCTTCTCCATATTATAATAGTAGAGATATTCACCCCCCGGGGGTCCCCGCCCGCCACCGAGCCCAACAAGGGAAAGTGCAACTGTCGGCGGGTTTCCAGCCGACGCACAATGGAGACTGCCCGAAAGATATACTCATGGGGGTAAGCCCGATTGAACCGTCTGAGCCACCGCCTTCTATCACACTGTTGAATGCAGGGGAATACTGGCGTAAAGCACCTAATCAGCAGCTGAGGCTATAGCATGGTGCTCCTTATATCAACCCGCATGTCAACAGTGGGATAGGGCTCAACGTGACAAGAGCCGATTGACTAAAGCCGGTACGACTAGCCTCCCGTTTAGGTAGAAGTCAAGGCCAAAGTGGAGTCTTTCAGCCACCAGGATCCTCTTCTCCCCCGACACGGGTCTCCAAGCACGGCAGACATTTGGGATCCAAGGGATCAAAAGCTCACGTGTATTTTTAAGGACCAATCCAACATGGTAAGACCTGGGTTAGCACAGCTCCTCACAAACCGGACCAGTGAAAAAGACTGAACAACATATCTGCTGACATCAAGTCCTAAGCCTGGACAAAGATGGCACCCCTCTGTTAGCCCACTCAGTCAGTAGTGTTGTTCATAACAACAAGCACACTACTGGAGACGCAACGTCATGAAATATTTTAAATTACGTCAAAAGTCCATTATGTATATTCCTTTGTCGTCAGTCATGTCTGGCGTGATCCAGGTCGGAAGATTTCTTCTTGTTTTCTTTTACAAAAATTGTGGAGGAATGAAAACAAATACGTTATTGGTAGCAGGGGCTTGCTGCACTGATCCTTGTAGGCCTTCGGGAGGTCAAAAGAACCATTGTACCCTTGAGGCCTTCGGGGTACAATGATTCCTTTGATCTCCCTCAGGCCTACAAGGGTCCGTGTAGCAAACCCCTGCAACCAATAACTTTATCGTCCCATGCCAAGTTGACTTGGGACATTTTTCTTTTGATCCGTGGTACATAAAATAAAATAATGTCCTCAATTTTCACGCAGTCACTCGACATTTCATACGCAGTTGCACCCTTCCCTATTCACACACTCACTTTCCACCCTGACGCCAGATTCAACCTGTGGACAAAATGCTGTGGAGAGAAGAAAAAACATTCACGCTAGATCACATAGACAAACAGGCAGAACATAAGCAGCAGACGACAGCCGACTGACACGACGCCAAGGCCTTATGTTTTGTGCTGGGGACCAGTCGCAACATCAGTTAGGCAATGCACAATACAAGTCTGAACACAGGCGAAACATCCCGGACCACGGGTCGCCAAAGTGCAGCGCCCCAAACGCGCATAACACGAATCCCTGCGGTAGTGTTGATCATAACCAGTCTCCCTTTGTTTGCAGGTTGACAACATACAGCTGACATTTCGAAACATGGTTGATAGATTGTCATGACCCGTTTTTCACCAAAACGAAAGCCAAAGCCCTTATGGCTCACGTGTATGACCAACATACATAATAAGTGTGACCTTTGTGACCTTGACAACAGGTCATTGAAATGTGAAAAGTGTTCAAGTGTCTAAACATAAGTAAAGAGTTGGCTTTTGTTCCAGCAAAATCCGAGTTTCTTAAAATGTATGCATTTTTCCAAACGTTTGTCGACCCTCTGTGGCCCTTGACCTTTGTAAGGGGGTCGACCTAATTAGTATGCATGGAAAGGTGTTATCATCATCTACCTTTCCGAGGGGTCAGTCTTACTGTCTTTTGCCAACGCAAAGCAGACATGTGTGCCCACCATCCAGATATCTACGCACAAACTCAAGCACTTACTGCTGGCTCGCATGACTATGGCCTTACTCCGCGGTGACTGTTGTCTGTTGGCTGTCACCTTGCACGTGTAATCCCCGGCGTCATCGAACGTGAATGGGACGAGGTAGAAAACGTTGCCTAGTGTAGCCTTGACTATGGGCTGGTTGTCTTTGTACCAAGTGATAGGCCCAAACTGATTGGTATGGCACTTCAGGAAGATGTCGTTACCGAATTTCGCCTCGCCGTCCTTGTTGAGTGGTGGCTTGGACGGGGCACCTTGTGACAGGGGAAAAAACAAAAGTCTATAGGAAGGCAAAGGGCAGTAAGTCCTTTTTTTTCTTTCTGAAAAGCGAGATTTTCACCGTAATGCAATGAAATTGTCGCTTTTAACACAACTGGACTTACTGTCTTCTCACTTCCTAGGGAAGAAAAAATTCCAAGGCGCCGTCAGCTAATCTAACACTGCTCTTGAACTATCATGCCCGATCCACTACGTCTTAGGCGTTTTTGACAGAGTGTTAATGCATGAATCTTTTGCGTCTATAAATCTGAAGTAGGTAAAACTGTACTGCAGTGACTTCAAACATTCCATGGATTCATCCAGCCCGCTACATCTGCAAGAGGCGCGTATTGATGCCAATAAGGCAACTCCTTGCTAACAAGAGATGTCATACATTCTCAGGGCATTTCGACGTAGCTACTACGAGGTCACACGCAGTAGAGATCGGGTCGATCCAGTGAAACGGTACCCTTAGGGGTGCAACTCACTGTCTTGCTTTTCTATAACAGGGTTCAATCTACTGTCTATGACCTAATTCTGATTTACGAATAGCTTCTTTTTTTGTGTGGACCATTCATGCAGCACAACATCGTTCGGCATACAACTTTCAACGCTGAGATATTATACCATCTTGAATTATTAATCCCTTCACTGCCGAGAAAATCTAAACATAATCCAGATGCAAGAGACATAGATCCTCATAAGCCCCCGCAATTGCGGGGGCTCATGACGATCTATGCCTCTTGTTGACACCACTTTGTGCCTATGTTCCCTGGATGGCTGCTGCTCCTTGCCGCTGAATTAACAAGGACGTTAGAAACATAATCTGTGACAGTTGGCAATGAAGTCTTAAAGGATTGGCGAAACTTAACAAAATGGAGTGGCATGCATTGAGATGAACAAAAAAAGGTCGTCTGGATCTAAGTAAACTGTTCTAGCCTACTGTTCATAACAGCAGTCTATAACTTCTTTTTTTAGACCTAGTCCACTTTTTGAGTCCGCTGTCATTCAAACCACGCCAGGTATACATACATAACGCATTTTTGCAGTATGTGCTACTTTATGATTTTGTTGCTCACAGACAATCTTCTTCCGCGGAGGGCAGCCCAATTTATGCTCGTAGAACAATAATGTCAATAGAAAAAGAAAGAAGGAAGGACTGCAAAAGCCCTCATGGCTCACGTGCGTGACCAATCTGCTTAAAGTATATGACCTGTGACCTGAAGTTCACTGAACTGAGCAAGTTGTGTGCCGTACAGAGCAGGCCATTGTACGTGAAAAATCCTACAAATGTGGAATTTTCAAACATCTTTTAATCTCTTTTGACCCCTGACCTTTACGAGTGGTTATTCAAATAAACATGCATAAATTCTCTTTGTGTCAAGTTTGATTCAAAGTTTGCAAAAGTGCCGATTGAAACGAACACTGATTTCTATCATAAACAAGAACGGCAAAGCCCTTATGGCTCACGTGTATGACCGATCCACATATGTGAGACAATGAGTAAAGGGATGGCTTCTGCGCCAACAAAATCCATGTTTTCCCAAAATGTAATCTATTGCACATATCTGTCGAACCCCTGTGATCCTTGCCCTTTGCGATGACTCGACTAAATTAGTATACATAGGAAGGTCATATCATCAGCTACCTGTGTGCCAAATTTGATTGAAAAGTTTGCAAAAATGTTGATAATAACTACAATTCTATCACAAATGGGCATTTTATACACATTTGTCGACCTCTTGTGACCCTTGACCTTTTCCGCGGAGTCATCCAAGTTAGTATGCATAGATAGGTCTTACCAACAGGTATCTCTGTACCAAGTTTGGTTTTGAAGTTGTGAATAGTAAATGAGAAAAAACATCTTTTGTAAAGATATGGCTATTTTTTACCTATTCCTGAGCGCTTGTGACCTTTCCGAAGGATCAACCAAATTAGTATGCATAGAAAGGTCTTACCATCATGTATCTTTGCACCAAGTTTGGGCTTGAAGTTGTGAATAGTATGTGAGAAAAAAATAAATTATGTCAAAATATAGCTATTTTGTTTAGATGTTTCCTGATCCCCTGTGACCTTGACCTTTGTGAGAGGTCACTGAAATTGACGTGTAGCCCGCTCAGAGATAACTCCGCCCACTGACCCAGAGTTCGACTTTGACCCGAAGCTCCGACAAACATGCCACAGCAGAAAGCGAAAACGGCCGCTGCATCCACGTGCCTAGGCTAAGTGTGCGCTTGGCAGACATTCCTGACGATATTTCGGAGCAATATTTGCCATACCCTATCACCCTTAGGCAGAGACAACGTGCAGATTTGTTCAGCAAGGAGCAGTACATTCAAAGCCGTTACGAATTTTTCGTGCTTCGTCTTGCTTTGACGTGCACGGAACAACTTTCCGTAGTCAAGCGGCCAAGTGACGGAAAAGCCACACTCGGTGCACCTGTCCATTGACTCAACGAAGAAGACGGTCACCGATGCTTTCTGCACATGCAAAGCAGGTTATGTATCAATTCTACATCATGCATTAAAAGTAAAGACTGTGCTTGTCATAGTTTTAGCCGTTGACAGAGTGTTATACTGTGAGATGCTATGTGTTCCGCTGACGAAGGAGAGACTAAATTTGTGTTATCGTTTGTGCAAGGATTTTGATAAAGCCTGCGAAGGTAATAAAAGCACAATGTTGCAAATGGCAAGGTTTGCTTACAAACTTCCTAAGCTTGTGTGTTGTGCTTTAAGTTTTAGCTTTTTTTTTCTTCTTTCATACTCGCTGGACAGTGTGCTCATGTCCTTGCCATAATTTGAACCATGCTGAGGAACTGGATCATGGCTGGCCTAAAGGACATCCATGCAGAGTCGTCATGTACAAGTTCACGACAGCAATGGGACAGACCCCATAAAAATATTCCACCTGAGCCAGTTTCCATCATGATTATTTCAAAGCCCCGGAAACGTCAGCAAGAAAAGGAAGCCCATCAGTGCAATCTTTGATGACAACAGGTAAGTTTTACTTCAGTTCTGTGTGCATATTCTGGTTGAAACTGTGTAATTTGAAGATACTGTTATTAGAATTGTACGTTCACACAAATGTGTATGTAAACAATATACATGTATGCATACTTGTGTGTAGAGTTCGTGTGTGTGTGTGTGTGTGTGTGTGTGTGTGTGTGTGTGTGTGTGTGTGTGTGTTGTCCATGTGCATTAGCATGGTGAACAGTGAGTGTGGAAAGTAAATCTGTATGCACAGAATTAATTTACACATACACACACTTTCTCTCTCTCTCTCTCTCTCTCTCTCTCTCTCTCTCTCTCTCTCTCTCTCTCTCTCTCTCTCTCTCTCTCTCTCTCTCTCTCTCTCTCTCTCTCTCTGTCTGTCTGCATGTGCAAAAATGACTGCTGATGACATATGGAAGCTTTATTTATAACAGCACATTTAAAAGTCTGGAAAACATGTCATCCTAGAACTGGCCCAAAAGAGCACATTATGTGAGTCCTTGCAGTTGTAGCAGCTCATGAGTCGTTCTTCAGCATGGATGATTGTACATTGTACATTGCTTAACGTCCCGACAGCAACAAGGCTTTCTCAGGACGTGCCTGCACTGCTTGTGAAAAAAAAAAAAAACTAAACAGAAAATTGAATGTATGTCGCCAGCCGGTCAAATACGTTAAATAAACCTACAACATGGGGCCTAAATAAAGCTAAGACCGTCCAGCAACACACATCCAACATCAAGAGCTACAGGCAGTGCAGACAGTTGGGAGAGTTTTAAAAAGACAAATACAGGTGAATGGACCAAGGGTAGACAGAAACACATGCCCCAGAATAGAAAGGAAACCCACCCTGTGGGGCTGACCAGGGTGACCCTGGGAACTAAAAAGTACCTAACCCCACCCAAGTCCCCCCGGGCAGACCCGGGTGGGGGTAGCATGGATGATAATCAGTTAACTAAGGAGGCAGTACTCTATTCTTAATCTTTAAATGAATAAGAACTAATGGTTTCAAACACCCCACAGCCACAGTTTAATTCTTATTGAGATAACTGCTCATACAACTGCATATCCACAGTTAGTTATATTTTTATGTCTCATAGTTTAATGCTATGTAAACATGGGCCAAAGGGGGCGTCAGGGGTCAATGGGTTAAAATGATTATCTTTATTTATATATTTATTACGGTATTTATAATGCGCTTATCTTATAATAATTATAAATCTAAGCGCGCACTCACAACTCGCACACGCATGCGCACGCTTTAGACAATGACTCACGTACCACAAATAGTGAAAATACATTACGACGGTCAGCTGGGGGTGGGGAATGTGGTGATATAGTGCTAGACTGTTGAAAGAGTTGAGTTTTGAGGGCGGACTGGAAGGAGGAGAGAGAATGTTTCTGACGGAGAGTGGGAGGGTGTTCCAGGTGGATGGACCGTAGACGGAGGAGGAGCGAGGGCCGAAAGTGCTGAGTTTGGTGCGGGGGATGAGGAGGCGGAGAGGGTCGGAGGCGGAGCGGAGGGAGCGGGAAGGTGTGTAGGGGTGAAGTAAGTTGGAGAGATAGGTAGGAGCGTAGTTGTTCAGGGATTTGTAGCAGAGAGACAGAATCTTGTATTGGATGCGTTGGGGGATGGGGAGCCAGTGAAGGAGCTTGAGCAGGGGAGTGATGTGGTCGGATTTTTTCTTTCTGAGGACGAGGCGGGCAGCATTGTTCTGGACGCGCTGAAGAGTGAGAGTGGTAGGGTGAGGAAGGCCGGAAAGGATAGAGTTGCAGTAGTCGATGCGAGATAAGATGAGAGAGACAGCGAGTTTGGTGGAAGCTTCGGTAGTGAGGTATTTTCTGATCTGACTGGTGTGGCGGAGGTGGAAATAACATGCCTGAGCCGTGGCGGAGACGAAGCTGGTCACGGAAAGAGAGGAATCGAGGATAACGCCGAGGTTCTTGGCCGAGTCAGAGAGGGAGATGGGGGTGCTGTCGAATTGAAGGTGGAGAGAAGGGGGGAGCTGGGAAAGTTTCTGGCGAGTGCCTACCAGCATGGCTTCCGTTTTGTCGTCGTTCAGTTTGAGCTTGTTTGCTGTCATCCAGTTTTTCACGTCTTCGTAGCAGTCAGCCGTGCGAGTCAGTAGTGACTGAGTGTTGTCGAGTTTGTCTTTGTCTAGTAGTTGTAAGTCGTCAACGTAGAGGTGGTGGTGTATGTGGTGAGACTGGATGATGTTGGACAGGGGAGAGGTGTAGAGTGTGAAAAGGACCGGATCCAGGACGGACCCCTGTGGAACGCCGCAGGAGAGCCTGACTGGGTTGGAGGAGACGCCGTCGATGGTGACTGATTGCTGTCTGTCGGAGAGGTAGGAGAGAAACCAGGAGTGAGGAGAGTCAGTGATGCCAAAGGAGTGGTGAAGGCGATGGAGGAGGATAGAGTGGTCTATGGTGTCGAAGGCGGCAGAGAGATCGAGTTGCGTAAGAAGGGAGATGTTGCCCGAGTCGGTGGAGATAAGCAGGTCGTTTAGGATATGTAGAAGGGCTGTTTCAGTGCTGTGATGTTTGCGATAGGCAGACTGGAAGGGACTGAGGAGGTTGTTGTCGGCGAGGTGGAGGTTGAGCTGGTTGAGGACAACCTTCTCAAGAAGCTTGGACAGGAAAGAGAGATTGGAGACTGGGCGGTAGTTCTTGAGATCGTTTGGGTCGAGGTTGTGTTTTTTGAGGAGAGGACGGACAATGGCGGACTTGAAGATATCGGGGACGGATCCATTTTCTAGAGATGCGTTGATGATGTCGGTGATGAAGGGCAAAAGTTTTGGAAGACCGTTCCGGTAGAGAGAAGCTGGGAGGGGGTCTAGTTCGCAGGTTTTGAAAGTCATGGACTTTATGGTCTTGAGGACTTCATCCTGAGAGACGGGGCGGAAGGACGAGAGGGGCAGCGGGTCTGGAAATTATCTAAATTCTGCTCAAAATCTTGCAGGCATATATGGCTTAGCTGGCACACAGCTGTTCAAGTTTCTGCACATGAGCGTGTGTGCCTCAAGCTGCTCCCTGAGATGCTTATTCTCCGCAGCAAGGGCTAGAACTAGAAGGATCAAATCTGAAACAAATAAAATCAGTACGGCAGTGTAATGACACAGTTAGAAAGCAGTCGTCAACTGTGATATAAATACAGAATGTTCGATTTTATTTTATTCTATAATTCAGGTACCACTTATGGAACAGGAGCTGTTGCCTTTGACTACATCACTTGTTTGTGGAGATGTTGATTTCCCCAAGATGCCAATCATTGCCATTCCACCAACTGTGATCCAGCAACAACACGAATGGTCACACCTCAATCTGACACTAGATAATGCTAAGGCACTCGAAAAAGCAAACCAAGAACAGGCAACCTGCTCTTTATGGCAGAGAGAGCGGAAGAAACGCATCACTGCCTCAAACTGCAGGCTGGAGAACTGCATACAAAAACAAAAGCATGAACGTTTATTTATTTATTAAATCAGACTGAGCAGACCAGATTACCTTGTGGTGCTGAGGAACTGTCAATGTCATCACTACTTTTCTGTGTGCCAGTTAGAGACTCTGCATCTGTAGCTGCACTTGTACTGTTGACAACAACAAAAACACTTTTGTTAAAATCAGTATCTGAATTGAACAGCATTCAAAACGAGAAAGGTAAAAGCTAAAAGGGGGAGGACAAACTTGTTGCACAGAGACATGATTGACACTGTATTCTTCCTGGTCACACTCGGCATCTGTAGCTGCACTTGTACAGTGATAATATTATTAACAATGTATTAGTTAAATGATTTTTGAAAATTCATTTTTTAATACATAATATTCATATTTTATGTACACCCTTTGTCAAAGTTTTCATCAACAAACATGAAGTTAATTATGATATGTAGTAAATCACATTGTGGTTGTTGCTGTAAACTCAAAGGGTGTTACCACCATATGAGCTTGTTTCGTAGCATCTGACATACTTGTGTGCAGCCACATCTTTTGCCTAAAATAAACATCGTTTGCATCATAGTAACTGCTGTCTGTGTTCCTGTAGTGTGTGCATGTGTACAATGTATATTTTTGTGTACGAGAGAGTGTGTTAGTGTGTATGAAAGAGTGTGTGAAGGAACTGAGTAAGCTTAGACATAAACAGATTGTGAAATGCACATCTTGGAGCAACCAGTGTTTTGCGTGACCATTTCTGATGCGGCCTAGTCGACAGTCGCTTTTTGGGAGGTGGTCGCTGGTGTGTGTGACTTGACTTATCCCACTGCTGGGCATGCTGACAGCGGGTCTGGAAACGCTTCCGGATCGTCATCGACAAAATGCTGTGAAATTAATTAACCCATATCATACCGCGGCTAAAAAATTCAAATTTATACACTGCCATTTGCAAGCTACATTATAATACTTACAGATAAGGATATAGACCAATGCGGACTAGGGTGGTGCCAGAATAGCTTGGCGCCTAGAAGCGCCAAGCTATTCTTGCATACCCTTGCACTATCTTAGACTTATTTCACACACTGGTTGAATGATGAGGGTTAAGAAGCATTCAACAGCACTCGCACTCGTACACTGACTGTGCTTTCACCGTTCAAGTCAGTCAGCGACTGACGGAAACGCCGGACTTGCCATACACGTGATAGTACCGTCTTCGGCCTTCATTACAGACATTTACATGGGCCTAGTCTCGCATGTGCAAACTGACATTACCCGTTTCATTTTTATAATGAACAAATTCAGGAGAAATGAATATGAACTGACCTTTTTGCAAACGAAGATATGTTGGTTTCCATCCACTGTACTTGAGGTTCAGCTGCTCGATCATGCGGCGGTCTACCACACAATTTGATAGATCACATACACTTTTCATGGCTACGACGGAGCATTGGGAATGGTATGAAGCTTACACCACCTGCTAGACGCTCAGGATATCTGAAATCGCTGTTGCAAAGGCCCCCAGGCACACCTTTTCACCATTTCTGTTCTCTCTCAGTTACCTTCGTCATCAGCCTCAATGTCGGCGACTTCTCGCGTCACGCGGGTGTGTCTCATTCGCGCATTCTGATTGGCTAGCGCTGACCCGTCAGCCGTCAGGCACCGGCTACACGTCAATTGGTATGTTTAGAAAAGTCTTGCCACAAAGGATCCTTGGGCCATGTTTGAAGACTGTGGCTTCCAACGTTAAAGTTCAACATGAAAGACGGACGGCCGACGGACAGACAACGGATGGCCCAATATATACTCACTTTTGCTCTCGCACGTTGACGGGCCCAATATATACTCACTTTTGCTCTCGCACGTTGACGGGAGTCAAAATTCCAGTATGCCGAGATTGCAGTGACCATAGGCGCTTGGCTACCTCAGTGCATGCTGATAATACATACGACACACGACAGTCAGACCCCTCGCACGCGTGGCGCAAACTCTACAAATCCCGATTTGTAGAGGGGATAGTGCGTTGCGCGCGCGGCCGGCGTTTGGTGACTCGCAGCGTCGTATATAACAACATGCACTGGCCCAGTAAGCAAAGGTCCTTGGGCATATGCTACTGAGGGTGTTCCTTAAGAGCCTGAGCTTATGGTTTAAGTTGTAACACATACCAACTAGTACGAGCTCCGTCTCCGGGCCAATATCGGACCAAGCGCCGTTAACCAGGGAATTGCAAGCGTATGCGCCGGTGTGCTGGTTGCTAAAACTTTCTATGATCATCGTGTACTCGCTTTCGGCCGGCAGCATGAGGCCGTTGTAGTACCAGTGAGCTTCCGAGACCACAGTACGGCCGCACTTCAAAGCGAGGTAAGTAAATTCCTTAATGGCCGTCGCTTGGACGTCAGGGGTCACGATGAAAATGGTCGGTGCATCTGCAAAGATGATGAAGACGACGATAAGGATAGAATCTAGACCAATAAGGTCAAGATGTAAAATGCAGAGAAAATATACTGACGAGCAAAAGAAATGTTTTCGATGGTTCCGAAAATGTCGCATTTCTTTAGCTCTTTGGCAGATTTTACACGTCATTGTATTACAACAGGGCAGTCTGGGTATATCGCAGTACCCGGAAGTCAGACTGCGTTATTCGCGATCGCTTTATTAAAGTGCTAAATTTACAGAGTTTTGTGTCGAAAACCACTTTCAAGGTAATCGGGCCGACGTCAGCATTAGCCGGCCTGCACACGGCTGAAAATCGCATTTCTCGGGCCAAAAAAAATCCAAACAAAATCCGTCTCTTGGACAATGCAGATGACACCACAGTGGAAGGGTGCATTACAAACTCAGACGAATCCGCTTACCGTAGTCAGGTTGAGACTCTAATTAGTTGATGTAATAACAACAACCTTGAACTGAACTCTTGCAAAACAAAAGAGTTAGTTAGTTAGTTATTTGGGTTTAACGCCGAGCAGGCGACTAAGGCCATCTCACGGCGGGATGGGTAAAAATCTGGTCAGCCAGACTAAAAGCAAGGTCTTAAGACAAGATGTAAATATAGATTAAAAATCTCAGGCTAAAATGTCGCACATGTCTGGAAAAGAAACGTCTACAGACTCTCAAAAAGGGCAAATAAAAAAATTCACATAGTCTATGAATGCTCAGATCTTGTTAAAAATATTGCATTCTCTCAAAAAATTGAAGATTTTGTCCGGGGGAACATCCCGGAACAAAACCTTCAAGGAGTCTGCTGTGAAGTGTTTATATCTGGTGTCAATTAGGTCAGCACAATACAGCAAAAAGTGTCGAACAGAAAACTGCTCATCACAGGCAAAACACCATGGACGCTCATCCTGTTTAAGTAAGTAAGAGTGCGTAACATATGTGTGCCCGATGTGGAGCCGAGCAAGGACAGTCTCCTCACGGCGGCTGCCGCAGCGGAAAGGTAGACTGTCAGACAACTTAGGAAGAGCTTCATGAAGCTTGTTCCCTTCCTCTTTGTCCCACTCGGACTGCCACTCGCGGGCTATGTACGCACTAATAACAGGTTTAAAATCACTATAGACAGTCTGTGTGTCAGGGACAGGGTCACTGCGGGCACTGTTGGCAGCAGAATCTGCGATTCTGTTGCCTTCGATGCCCACATGGCCTGGGACCCAAATAAAAATGATGTCATAATATTCCTTCATCAAGTCCGCGTAGAGCTCTCTAATCTGCACCAGCAGTGGATGGTCTGTTCCCGCGCCCTGAAGGGCCTGCAGGGCAGAAAGAGAGTCAGACAGAATCAGGAAGTTCCTTTTCCGAGACTGATAGGCATGCTTGAGTGCTAGCAGAATGGCCTGCAGTTCTGCACTAAATACAGAGGAATGGTCAGGGAGACGGAGCTTAAATGGGCGTCTAGGATGGCGAGAGGACACTGCAGCCGCAGCCACTCTTCCATCCTCAGACTTGGACCCATCCGTATAAAGACGACAATAGCCAGGAAAAATTGAAAGGAGTTCATTGAGGCTCTCTTGGTATATGGCTGGTGGAGTACAATCCTTCTTGTGGGCAGTCAAGTCCAGCAAGATGTCAGGAACTGGTAGTAGCCAGGTGGAGTGACGTGTTGCAGAGATTCCGAAACTTTGTCCAGGTCCACTCCGGCCGCCTGCAGATGAGGTCGGACACGGAAGGAAAGTGGACGGACAGCTCCCGGATGGGCATCGTAAATCTCTGCAAACGACGGGTTAAAAACACAATCATAGGCAGGATTTTCTGGATGGGCCTTCAGCTTCAGAACGTAGCTGAGCATGAGGCGGATGCGGCGGAGCCTGAGAGAAGGCTCCCCTGCCTCTGCATACAGACTAGGAACTGGAGATGTCCTGAAGGCTCCCAGACATATGCGCAGACCTTGATGGTGAATTGTGTTCAGACGCTGCAGAACAGACTTGGAAGCCGAGCCATATACCACAGAGCCGTAATCCAGTTTGGACCGAACAAGGGCCCGGTACAGTCGAAGTAAGACGATGCGGTCTGCACCCCAGTCAGTACGACCAACGACACGAAGAATGTCGAGGGCCTTCCGACAAGAGGTTCTAAGGTAGTTAACATGGTTGCAGAAGATGACCCCCAAAAACTTAGCCTCTTCAGCCACCTTAATTGGCACTCCAGCAATGCTCAGGCTAGGTTCTGGAAAAAATTTCGTCTGGTTAGTAAAATGCACACAGACTGTCTTGGAGGGCGAGAATCTGAATCCATCGAGAGACACCCACCCCTGGATGCGATCAACGCACAGCTGCAAGCGCCTCTCAAGGGACGCAAGTCCTCGACCTCGTGCACACAAAGCAAAGTCGTCCACAAACAAAGAGCATTCAGAATCATCCTTGACGGCCTTTACAATGTTATTTATTTTAATGCTAAATAAAACAGGAGATAGAATACTGCCCTGCGGGACACCCATCTCCTGTTCAAAGGAGTCGGAGAGGGTGGAGCCCACACGGACATGGAACGACCTGTTGGACAAAAAATTGTGAATAAAAACGGGCAGATGCCCTTTAAAACCCATGTCCGACAAATCAGACATTATACCATGCTTCCAGGTAGTGTCATATGCCTTTTCAAGATCAAAGAAAATTGCATAGACATGCTGCTTGTTGACAAAAGCATCTCGGATAAAAGACTCAAAGCGGACTAGATGGTCAGTTGTACTACGGAAGCGCCGGAAACCGCACTGGAGGTCTGTGATGAGACCCTGTGACTCAAGATGCCACACCAGTCGGGCGTTGACCAAGCGTTCCATAGTTTTACATAAACATGATGTCAAAGCTATTGGCCGGTAGTTGCCCGGGTCGGAAGGATCCTTACCCGGCTTGGGAATTGGCACAACCACAGCCTGGCGCCAAGATGGCGGAAAATGACCGGTTATCCAGATATGGTTAAAGGCCTTGAGAAGTACAAGGAGTGAATCCTCAGGCAGATGTGTTATGAGCTGATAATGGATGGTATCTAATCCAGCAGCAGAGTCAGTACATTTCTGCATGGCTTGCTGCAATTCTGAAAACGTAAAAGGGGCATTATAGTCTTCCAAGTTATCCGATATAAAATCACAAGCACAAGATTCTCGCTTCTCCTTCTCTCTCTGGAAGAAAGGTGAATAATGCTCTGTTGAAGAATTATGGGCAATGGTGGAGGCAAGCAAATTGGCCACAGCCTTTTTATCTGTGACCAAACTGGCACCATCTCTAAGATGGCCGACAGAAGCCGAGCCACCCCTGCCCCTAATTCTTCGAACAGCCTTCCAGACTTTTTGGGACGGAGTCCTAGAAGATAAAGATGAGACGAAGCGTCTCCAGGAAGCACGGCGTTCACGTTTAAAAATATAACGGGCTTTCGCCCGCTGTCTTTTAAAGGTTAAAATATTTGCTTGCGACGGATTACGAAATGCACGTCGCTGAGCAGATTTGCGCATTGTTTGGGCCTTGCGGCACTCTTCATTGAACCATGGTACTCTTGGCTTCCGAGGGAGTGATGTGGAAGTTCTAGGGATGGTTTCACCTGCAACCTCCAACAAAATAGAAGTAAAACAAGAAACAGGTTCTTCGTCTGACATGACCACCTCCTCTGTAAGACGAGACTGACAGAGAGAGGCAAACAGAGACCAGTTAGCTTTCTTGAGATTCCAGCGCCCCACCGGCGAATCCTCCTCACAGCTGACCGATGACAGGACTACTGGGAAGTGGTCACTACCACACAGGTCGTCGTGAACCTTCCAGTCAAAGTCCAGCATGAGAGAAGGATCACACACAGTGAGGTCTAGAACAGAACTAGATCCGGAACCTGAGTTAGAGTATGTAGGTGAGCCATCGTTAAAGACACATAGGTTAAGTTGAGAAAAAACATCTTCTAACATCTGACCTCTGCCATCATAGTGGTCACTACCCCAAAGGTGAGCATGACCGTTAAAATCCCGCATGAGAATAAAGGGAGGGGGCAGTTGATCTACTAAGTGAAAAATATCATTGCTACAGACCCGCAGTGATGGTGGCAGGTAAATACTGCATATGGTTATGGTCTTTTTTAAGGTAACCCGAGCAGCGACAGCCTGAAGACAGGTGTCGATGCTAACGGGGCTACATAAAATTTGGCTACTAATGAGAAGAGCCGCTCCACCTGAGCGCCTCTCCGAATCAGAGCCTTTATGTATAACATTAAAACCATTAAAAGACACAGGGTCAGAAGTCTTCAGGTAAGTCTCCTGAAGAGATATGACTGAGGGGTTATAGAACTTGACTAAAAGACGTAATTCCTCAAAGTTAGCTCGAAAACCACGACAATTCCACTGAAGCAAAGAGTCCATGATTAAGTCTGATCTGGGGGTAAGGAGTCTTCCCCCCCCCCCCTTTTCCTTTACCTTGGAAGGAGTTGAAGAAACAGAGGGGGGCCGGCTCCCGGGCCTCCTCTGGTTCTTCGGAGAGGACCCCACCCGGGTCTGCCTTGGGGGACTTGGGTGGGGTTAGGTATTTTTTAGTTCCCAGGGTCACCCTGGTCAGCCCCACAGGGTGGGTTTTTCTCTCTATTCTGGGGCATGTGTTTCTGTCTACCCTTTGTCCATTCACCTGTATTTGCCTTTTTAAAACTCTCCCTACTGTCTGCACTGCCTGTAGCTCTTGATATTGGATGTGTGTTGCTAAATGGTCTTAGCTTTATTTAGGCCCCATGTTGTAGGTTTATTTAACGTATTTGACCGGCTGGCGACATACATTCAATTTTCTGTTTTTTTTTTTTTCACAAGCAGTGCAGGCACGTCCTGAGAAAGCCTTGTTGCTGTCGGGACGTTAAGCAATGTACAATCAATCTTCGGAGAGGAAGGGGGTGGAGCTGCCGCAGCATCAGCAACAACAACTTCCACTCCCTCCATCCGCTCCTCCAGTGCAGCATATTTGTTTTGAAGGGGCACATCTGTGTTCCCCTTCTGGGCCCGTGCGCACAGCGGTCCCATAGATTTCTTAGACTTCTGGTCCTGGGCAGCGTTCCTGCCGCTAGAGTTAGCGGCCTTAGAAGGCTGACCAGAGCCAGAAGCCTTTGGAGTTGACTGACTAACAGGTTTGGGAGGGGGCTGAGGCTTAGGGGCAACAGAAGGCGGCACAACCGGACCGGCAGTGTCCGCCTTCTGCGTTCCCTGGCTCCTTGTCACCACCGGAGGAGGGTTACTCTCCAGGGGCGAGATGAGCCGAGGCTCCGCCCCCAACCAAGAAGTTGGGGTCTGACATGAAAAGTCTTTGGTGGGGCGCTTGCCTGCCACCGCTGCACTAAAAGTATACACTGAGGTGTTAGAGGTTGGGGCAGCCGCAGCTGCACCAGGGCCTTCAACCAGTTTTTTGGCATCCAGAAAGGACAGCCCCTTCTCCACACGCACCTGCTGAATCTTGCACTCGGATATCCAACGAGGGCATTTCTTATCCGAAGCCATATGCGCCCCCTGGCAATTCACACACAGGGGGGTGGCTGTGCAGGACTCAGCAGAGTGTCCGGGCCTAGTGCAACGGGCGCATGAAGCCTCTGCCTGACGGCATGTCTTTTGCCCATGGCCATACTTTTGGCACTTAAAGCACCGGAGGGGAAGAGGGACGTACTTTTTCACTCTCAGGGAGTAGTAACCTCCCCAGATGGTAGTAGGAGGGGTGGGGGTGCCAAACGTCAGGATGATGGTAGGGAGACGGATCTCCCCACCACCTCGCTTGGAAGCGAAGCGCCTGACGCAAGTCACCCCCTGAGACTTAAGGTTCCTTACAAGTTCATCTTCTGACAGTTCTGCCAAAGCTTGATCTTTGATTACGCCTCTTGACGAATTCATAGTTTTGTGGGGTGTGACTTCCACAGGAGTGTCTCCGATGGAAGAGAGCCCCAGTAGCCCGCTGGAGTGTGCCCGAGTACGGCACTCCACCAGCAAGTCACCAGACCTGAGGCGCTGGGCGTCAGGCCTGCCAACACGGCTCCTGAGGGTCTCCCCCACCAGAAAAGGATGCAGCTTGGTAACTGGTTTCTCCTTCACCTTGCTATGGACAATGAGGAAGCGAGGCCATACGGCCGACGCCTGAGGTGTCGCTTCCTCACAGTCTGAATCACTGTCGTGTTCAATGTCGGCGTCTATGTGCCGTTTCTGTGCTAGTTTTGGTTTTTTGGTTTTATCCATATTATATTAGTAGAGATATTCATCCCCCGGGGGTCCCCGCCCGCCACCGAGCCCAACAAGGGAAAGTGCAACTGTCGGCGGGTCTCCAGCCGACGCACAATGGAGACTGCCCGAAAGATATACTCAAGGGGGTAAGCCCGATTGAACCGTTTGAGCCACCGCCTTTTATCACACCGTTGAATGCAGGGGAATACTGGCGTAAAGCACCTAATCAGCAGCAGAAGCTATAGCATGGTGCTCCGTATAGCAACCCGCATGTCAACAGTGGGATAGGGCTCAACGTGACAAGAGCCGATTGACTAGGCCGGTACGACTAGCCTCCCGTTTAGGTAGAAGTCAAGGCCGAAGTGGAGTGTTGGCACCAGTGAGCCGCAGCCCAAAGGGAACCTCAGCCACCAGGATCCTCTTCTCCCCCGACACGGGTCTCCAAGCACGGCAAACACTTGGGATCCAAAGGACCAAAAAGTCACGAGTATTTTTAAGGACCAATCCAACATGGTACGACCTAGGTTAGCACAGCTCCTTAAAAACCGGATCAGTGAAAAGGCTGAACAACATATCTGCTGACATCAAGTCCTAATCCTGGACAAAGATGGCACCCGTCCGCTAGCCCACTCAGTCAGGGACTGAGCGGACTACCCACCTACGCCACGTGGAGGCCGGTGCCGGGTAGGCAAAACAAAAGAAATGATTGTGGACTTTAGAAAGAAACAGTCCCCTCCCCCTCCCCCTCTTGTGATCAATAGTGAAATCATTGAAACAGTCCAGAACTTTAAGTTTCTTGGCACTACCCTGTCATGTGACCTGAAGTGGGAGGAAAACACTCGCCTTATCGTCCAAAAAGCACAGCAGCGCTTGTTCTTTCTGCGACGTCTGAAAAGTTTCGGTCTCGGTGCCCACATGTTGATGCAATTCTACCGAGCTGTGATTGAGAGCGTGCTCACCTTTTCGATCACGGTTTGGTATGGTTCCATCACGGCCAAAGAGAAAATCAGACTGAGTAGGGTGGTCAAGACCGCTTCAAAAATCATAGGCAGAGATCTTCCTAGCCTGGACTCACTGTACCAGCAGCGTCTCTTACGTAGAGCACGTCTTATCTCCAGTGATTCCACCCACCCCGGCAATGAGCTTTTTCAAATTTTACCATCAGGGCGCAGGTACAGGTCCATCAGTACCAGGACCAGCAGATTCCGCAACAGTTTTTTTCCCTCTTGCTGTTCACGCTCTCTCTGATCAACCGGACTAATTGGAGAGAGCGCGAGTGGCGAGTGAGAATGATTGTGTACAGTCAGTTTTTAACTGTATCAGATGTTTCTCTCTCTCTCTCTCTCTCTCTCTCTCTCTCTCTCTCTCTCTCTCTCTCTCTCTCTCTCTCTCTCTCTCTCTCTGTGTGTGTGTGTGTGTGTGTGTTTAGTCTTAGTAACTGACATCAAGACAAATTCCAATGTTTTTATTGTTTTGTACATGGAAACATATGGCAATAAACCATCTTATCTTATCTTAATAAACGATTTCAGGAAATCAGAATTACGTCAAAATGGCATGTGCTTATACAGATGATTAAAAGTTAGAATAAACATGAAATATCACATGTTTGTCCGGGTTTGTAATCCACTGTTTTCTTCGAAACATGTGCAATTTTGACCTACTTCTGATTTTCCGAAGTCTATTCACCTTAAACTCGACATTTAGCTTCTATACTGACGAGGAAAAGAAATGCGGCATTTTCGGGACCATCGGAAACACTCGAGTGTTTCCGACGATCCCGAAAATGTCGCATTTCTTTTGCTCGTCAGTATACAATAAACACATACCTGGCTTGAGATACAATGTCAAAGGCTCACTGGTCTCTGACTCGCCACCGAAGACAACCCTGCAGAAGTATTTGCCGATGTCGGATTTAGAGAAAGACGAGATCCGTAGGCTCCTGCTCTTCTCCCTGAGCTGGTGAAAGTCCTCGCCCTTCAGCCACACGTATTGGTCCACTATCACGCCCTGCTTAAGGCTGTCCAGGATGCAGCTAAGCGTGGCGGAGTTGCCGTCAGGAAAAGCGGGCAAATCGGGTTCCACTTTGATGACAGGTTTTGCTGGAAAAAAGAGAGAGACGTGGGGGTGTGCAGAATCATGGGGAGTTCCCAGTATGCAGAATATCACTAGGCCGACGTCAGCCGCAGTGGGCCCGCGCATAGTCGTGCGCTGGCCCACTGCAGCCGACTGCGGCCTCATTTTGTCTTTTCTTTAGTCTCTTTACACATTTTCTCATTGGCTTGGCTCTATTCGATTTTATTCCCTGGTCGCCCGTTCTCAAAGTAACGGGAGTCCCCTGTCATATGTTACCAAGGTAACATGTGATAAGTAGACTCCCTTATTACATGTTACGATGACAACGGTAATCGCTGAGCAAAGCGTTCTCCCCCAAATAATTTTTTGGCCTATCACATTTCTCGGTACAAACACACCCTAATCTTCAATCAGTCAAACCTCTTAAAAAAAGGCAATAAATAAATAATTTAGCGGGCTACGCATCAACAAGAACTATATGTGCGTGTTCTGTGATACCACTGGTATCAGTTTCGTGCAGAATATAACTGCATAACTGGATAAGTTATATAATATCAACCACAGGAAAATTCCCCCGAGGCGAAGGTCATATTACGCACTGACCCTATTTGAAACGGCGAAGAAACAGAAACCTGGATAATTAAAAACTGACCGGGTTACGCAACAAAATAACTATATGCACGCGCTGTATTCGGCCTATATTAACAATTTCGTACAAAAGAATGACAAAATGTATTAAATTTAAAAATACGTGACAGAAACATTCCAGGCGAATGCAGTTCGCGCGAAGTTGTTGACTGATAGTCGGAAGTATGGAGATTTACGTCCCCTGAAGCTATACGTCACAAGTAAAGTTTGGGGTCCTTCAAGGGTATACTTCACACTTATACTTTTTCAGTTGAAGACAAAATCGTTGTATTACGATTTAAGCTTTGCCAGTGGTTCTTGTCAACTCTCGGGTCCGGTCAGGGGGGTCAATGTCGGAGGTAAGAGTAGCCCGAGACTCTTACCTCCGACACTGACCCCCCTGACCGGACCCTCGAGGCGACAAGAACCACTGGCAAAGCCTGACCCGAGACTCTTACCTCCGACACTGACCCCCCTGACCGGACCCTCGAGGCGACAAGAACCACTGGCAAAGCCTGATCCGAGACTCTTACCTCCGACACTGACCCCCCTGACCGGACCCTCGAGGCGACAAGAACCACTGGCAAAGCCTGACCCGAGACTCTTACCTCCGACACTGACCCCCCTGACCGGACCCTCGAGGCGACAAGAACCACTGGCAAAGCCTGACCCGAGACTCTTACCTCCGACATTGACCCCCATGACCGGACCCTCGAGGCGACAAGAACCACTGGCAAAGCCTGACCCGAGACTCTTACCTCCGACATTGACCCCCATGACCGGACCCTCGAGGCGACAAGAACCACTGGCAAAGCCTGACTCGAGACTCTTACCTTCGACACTGACCCCACTGACCGGACCCTCGAGGCGACAAGAACCACTAGCAAAGCCTAACTCGTAATACAACTAATAATACTGAGCCAAATTTTGCTCGAGACAGTGCTAATAACCGGCAGATTTACGTACGAGCCCCGAATCAGCCCCAAACATCTTCTAGGAAGCTTCTTCTAAGCGTCACTGGTTCAGTGCTAGTTGCGTGGATTTTCCTTCATGGATGATAAGACCAAGTTGGGCTGAAACAGTTGAGAGGTCGGATATTTTCTCTTGTATTTGCTAGCGACAGCGGGAGAGTAAGGCACGGTCGTCAGCAAAGTCTAGGTCGTCGAGTTGATTCCACAGTGTCCACTGTATTCCACTTCTCTTCCCTGCTATTGTCTTACTCAGAATCTAATCAATTGCCAGGAGAAATAGGAACGGGGACAACAGGCAGCCTTGCCTCACTCCAGTTGTAACCTCGCAGCTTCTTGTGAACTGGCCACTGTGGGCGACTTTACAGGTCTTTCCTTCGTAGGAGTTCTTGATCAGGCTCACTAGCTTGACTGGTACCCCGTAGAACCGGAGTAGCTGCCAGAGACTTTCTCGGTGGACACTGTCAAACGCCTTCTCATATTCAACACAATGTATATAAAGTGACGAATTCCATTCAATAGACTGTGCTAAAATGGTGCGCAATGTTGCGATCTGGTCGGCGCGCGTGAACTTTCTTTTCGAAATCCTGCTTGCTGGTCTCCCATCTGGTGGTCCACTGCATCTTTTATTCATTCTATCTAATGATGAAGATTTTTCCTGTGACTGAAAGTAGTGTGATTCCCATGTAGATTGCACAGTTGCTCAAGTCGCCCTTCTTTGGTATCTTAATGAGGTAGCCCTCTTTCCAGTCTGTTGTAAACAGTATTTGAGAAAGAATCTGTTTTTGTTAAAAAAAAAAGTTGTGACCTATTTCTTGATCTCTTTTCACCCTTGACCTTTCCGAGAGTCATCCAATTTAGCGTGCATTGAAAGGTCTTACTATCAGGTAACTCTGTACCAAGTTCGGGTCTGCCAAGTTCGGGTCTGAAGAGAAACAAAAAACTGTCACCAAAATTTCCTGATCTCTTGTGAAGGGCCTTTTTTTTTTTTTTTTTTTTGTTAATCGCAGAAGCACCGACAACACCACACAAATAATGATTGTAACAGTACTTGGAGTCAGTACTTTGCTCATTTATTCAGTAAAAATTTCATTTAAGTTTTGAGTCAATCAAACTTCTTCTTCTTCTAGAACGCTGTCACACGTGGAATTTGGCTCTCAAAATGAAATCTGAGGTCTTCTGTAGCGTCTCCACAGGCCCGTACAGTTTCTCTTGTAGAGTGGCGGGCTTCGGCCATATCTCCTCCCTCAGCAGCTGGTGGTTCCCACAGTCCTGGAGGATGTGCTCTGTGGTCTGCTCTGCTTCGCCACAAGGGCACAGGAGAGATGGCACGAGGTGGAGGCGTCTGTGCAGATCAGGTGAACGAGTTGGCCACTCCATCCTCATGATGCCCGTTTGCTCAAGGTATTCATCCACCACACGGGCGCGATGAGGTCGAGCGTTGTCGTCCTGCAGAACAGCATTGTTGCCTATGGCTTGGAGAGATGGCTGGTTGAGGGGTTGCACAATCTCGTCCGATAGCGCAGTCCAGTCAGGGTGCCTCGGATGACGTGGAGGGGGGTCCTGCCTTCCCCTGCTGAAGCCTGCCCAGACCATAACTGAGCCTCCTCTTAGCGATCCCCCGCTTGGACGCATCCACCCGTGAATTGCTCGCCGTGGCGTCTCCAGACCCTCACCCTGCCGTCGTTGAAGGACACGGTGAACCGTGACTCATCAGTAAACAGAACCTGAGTCTACTGGAGTCTGTTTCACCTCACATGGTGACGACACCAGGCAACCCGGGCTCTGCGATGAGCTGGAGAGAGGGGTATTCTCACTGCTGCTCTGCATGAAGCCAGGCCAATTTCGCGCAGACGTCGGCAGACTGTGTTTCTGCTGACGTTAACGTTTGCAGCTTGCATCAGTTGACGTCGCAGAATGGTTGACGTGACAGTTCGGTCGCGCATAGCCGCCACACAGAGGTATCTGTCCTCTCTTCTGCTGGTGCAGCGCGAGCATCCTGAGCAGGGTCGTCGTTCTGTCCTTCCAGTTTCTTGGAATCGTGCCAGCAGCCTCTGCATCACTGAAGGTCATATTACATATTCAAATCTGGGCAGTTGAGGCAGTGCAAGGACCGGTGTTTTTAAAAATAATTTTTGCCTTGTTAAAAAAATTGTAGTAGGGCTGAATGTTGGAATTTGCTGGAAATTTATGGTTAGATGAGAGGAGACATGTTTGGTGCTTTGATTCATACCATCCTGAGCTTATCCAGTGGACAATTGTGGGCCTATGTTGAGTTGCCGTTGACGTAGTGATTTGAGGGGCACGCTGATTTCAGCTGTGCTTGGGTGTGGAGTTGGTAAGGAATCAGGTTCATAGCTAAGAAATGAGACTGTCAGTGTGCTGTTTTTTTTGTTATTTTGTGCATGGCAAATGTGCAGCTGGTGGGCGGTAGTGTTTTTAAGGGGATTGAAATATTAGGGGATGCCTGGGACTGACTATGGCTAAGAGACTGGACAGTACGGAAACGGCACTGTGTTCCGTGGCCTGAATGGGACACCCCAAGACGTCTCCCAACTTCTCGTCTGGAAATTCCATCCTGCAGCCATGCAAGCGCCCGGCCTTGACCAACTGGCGTTAAGCTTTGTCGTGGTGGCATGTTAGGAAAGTGACAATTATGCCCATACTGTACCGGTAGTTGTAGCGAAACAGAAGTGCTCAGTGTTCACGACCGACCCCTTTAGCACGTGCATCACGACATTACCGAGTTTTTCCATCTGCCTGCCTTTGGTACGCTTGCCAATATCGCCCAGCTTTTCACAAAAACTGACGATGTTTCACGTGCATTTGACACGTTCGTGGAAATTGATGAATTGTTGTCTATTGTTCCCTGTACAGTGGACTGTCTAAGGTCAACTTTTAACCCATTTGGATACAAAGAACATTGTATTTTATTAGCGTACATGCGACGATAAACAATGTCACAAACAAGTGGGGTGGCCCTTAAGTTTTGACCATTAGTATAGTATGCATAAAAAGGTAATGCCATCAAGTATCTGTGTACCAAGTTTGGGTTTCAAGTTGTAACAGTATTTGAGAATAAATTCTCTTTATCAAAACATGTCTATTTTTACCTACTTCCTGATCTCTTGTGACCCTTGACGTTTCCAAGGGGTCATCCAAATTCGCATGCACAGAAAGGTCATACCATCTTTATACCGAATTTGGGTTTGAGTTGTGTACAGAAATTATGGTCAAATTATGGTTATTTTGACCGATTTAGAAGATCCCTTATTACCTTAACCTTTGAGAGAGGTTACTGACATTGTTATGCTTAGAACGGTCTCGTCACAAAGTATCATTGTGCCAAGATTGAAGACTGTGGCTTAAACAGTCTCCGAGAAAATGACAACATTAAAGTTTACCACGAAAAACGGACGACAGCGGACTCCAGTAGGTCGACTGACAGACGACTACAGGCCCATTACATATAGACTCACGTTTGCTATCGCCCGTGAGCGACAAAATCAAAATAAAAAACAAACAAACAAACACATCTTACTGTTTACAGTGATCCTGTGCGACTCGCTTCGCAACGACCACTTGTTGAAACTTTTGGCCAAGCACGAGTAATACCCGATGAGATCAAACTTCAAGAGGCTGATGGCGTAGGTATCTCTGGAGATATAACCCAAACTCCGATCATCCACAAACCATCCGTATGACGTTGCAGAGTCGGGCTCCACGCAAATTAATTCGATGTTGTCACCGCCGACCTGAACGGCACCTCTGACCGTAATGTTCAGCGTCGGCTGTCTGGGTGCGTCTGACAGAACAATTAATGAAATTCACACGAAAAACCCATTGGAGATTTGTACTGATTTTGTGATATGTTTGAGATCTATGGCCTGTGCGTGATTAGCAATCAATATATACTGATCAACAAAAACCCCGCGAAGTAGCCCTTTCACATCACATTTAATCCAACATTTGAAAGTCGATTTCGGGCAAACCATACAACGGATATTATCAACATTTTAGGAATGAAATTATGGACGCCAGCGTAATCAGCGTGGAAGGTTATTCTGTACTTGGAGCAAGCATAGCACAGCACAAAGGCGTGTGACCCCCATTGGCGTTGATGACGGCTTGGCAGCATTGGCGCACAGAGTGCATCAGGCGGTTGACAGCTGCTCTGAATGTTGCTCCAGGCCTGGACAATGATATTTTCCAGTTCTGTGGCTGTCGTTGGTCTGGGGCGTACAGCGTTGATCTCCCTTTGCAGTTGGTACCAGAGGTGTTCGATGGGATTAAAGGTCCTGGTTCAGCAATTAGCCAGTTGAGGACAGCGAAAAAAAATTTCGAAGTCCCTACTGACCTGACTTGAAGTGCAACCCTGACAGGGCCTCATCAGATGGGATCCCCGAACATTCACGTTACTATAGCTGCTGTAGAGTGTCAGACGTCCTTGACGGCTGTCACAGTTCATGCAAACAGGTATACGCCACTCAGCTGCCAAAGGTCACTTCCAGTTGCATCTGTCCGTACACGGTAACACCCACAATTCTCGTGCAACAACAACGAAAGATGACTATACCTGGGCCGGTACTGGGAAGCACTGAGCGACGTCCACAGCGTCCAAAAATGGCCCAGGGAATGGTGACGGTACGTCGAACATGCTATATCGTGGTCTTCTCATTTCTTATGTCCTCGCATTTATCCAAAACAAGGTTTCCTCGAAAGCGTTTGCAAACAACAAGTCTTTATGGTAGTCGCCATTTTTACGAAGGGAAGCTACTAGATAATGTGTGTGTAAGGGACAGCACTCCCGTGCTAAGCAACGCGCAAACGCCCACCTCAAAACGATTTTATTTTTCACAAAAGCCTGGGAGATAATTTACAGGTCATCATGCAACAATGTGATGTGCATGGGTGACAGTGCGAGAATATGAAATGAATGTAAACGGGACATAAATATGCCCCATAAATCCATGGCCAGCAAGCGATATACATTCCCATGAGCTCCTGCGGATGCAGGGGCTCATGAGAATGTATGACTTTTGCATTTGGAACAGGCTGGCTGAAGGCCTGTTCTGTCTGAACCAAACAGCTGAAATTCAGCTTTTCGGGATTTTGAAAAGCTGAATCAGCTTCTAGGAGTGAAGACGGTCACCCATTGATGTGATTGTGCCTGTTCGTGTGTGTTACACGGACATAAAATTTGATTCCATTATAAGAATCTAAGCACTAGGTAATATTTTGCTTTGTCGTTTACTTCTCATCTTGTTTTTTTTTTTTTTTTTTGTATCACAAAAGATAATTACCGTCTGCAAACTTGATGAGTTCAGTGATAATATTTTCTCCCCAGACCAACTGCTGTCTATGCACACGCAATGCACCCTGCCCAATGCATACCTCATGCAGGTGCCTGACAGCAAACACCGATACACCAACTACAAGCTAAAGGGTGCACGAGCAAACGAGAGGCAAGTTTCAAAATAATTAGATACAGGGCCGCAGCAGATGGTTCCGGCCTTCGCCATCCCAATAATGTATACATTTTTTTGACAAGACCATATAATTATGTCTGTTTATGCCCTCGACCCAAATTAATTTAAATGTTACTAATTTTTCCATTTTTGGGGGGTTGTGCGAATTCTTCCCCCCCCCCCCCCCCCTGCCCGATTGACTTTAGGAAGCAGATGAAAGCAAGCTGGCATCATGCAGGCATGCACCCCTTCGGCTGGAGCATTAGGTTTCTTTCACCTCGTGCTATGGTTATGAGATATGAAATAAATGTTAGGAAACAGATATATATATATTATGTAATTGGTATTCTAACCACAATATATTTCATTCATAGTTTATCTATGTTTGCACTGACAGCAAACCATGTGGGATTTATTTCTGATTACTCCATATAGCAATGTTCTCTATCAGAAAACTGAAATGACTCAACCCGCAAAAATAAATATCAAGGAAATATATCAGTTCACAACAGCAAGAGGTATATCTCACTTGATCTTCATTTTGTGACAAAAACATTGTTTTCAAATACACTTCAACGTATGGTTTATTTGTTTATATCTGTACTGAGTGAAACTGTTAAAAATGCCTTTCATTGTGAGGCTTCTCTTATGAGTTTACCAAAATCGTCAAGTACATCAATAAGTGTCTCTTGGCTTGACTTCACGAACGAAGATTCTATAGGGCTTGCCCACGTCGTCTGCAGGCATTTTCGTGGCTGCGGAGGCCAATCCGGGACAGGCAGGTTTACATCAATAAGTGTATACATAAATAAAACACAATTACCATGATTGTCATAATTCCTAAAAATACAGCTGATTTTTTTTATGAAATGAGTATGTCTATCCTCAACAAGACCAAGTAGTCTATGTACCCTACAGAACCACATAGTCCAGATCAAAATGGTGACTGCGAAGCGTGTGTAATGCAGAGACGAACTCAACGAAAAAAAGAAAGACGCTTAGAAAAGACAGCTACAACACAATTTTATTCATATTATCTAGTAATAAATTGTGTTGTAACTGTCATTTCTAAGCGACGTTCTTTCCTCATAGGGTTCTTCTCTACAGAACAACATACATGTGCACTTTTACTTCCTGCACCATATATAACTGTAATAATACATGAGGCAAAAACACAAACAGAACAGAGACAACCATTTTAATTATAAAGAAACAATTTCAGTGATGTCATTGAATTATATGCATGGTATATTTTGCTTATGATGCTGTCATTCAAACTTGGTCACTGTGTTTTGGTAAGTGAGGGAGAGGGGGGGGGGGGGGGGCTGGAGGGGGCGGGTACACATGCAGGCATATATATATATATATATATATATATATATATATATATATATATATATATATATATATATATATATATATATATATATATATATATACCGCAACGATTTCCTAATGTAATGTTACATATGGCAATATAGTTCTATCATCATATGCTAAATTTTGCTATCCACCAAAATGCTAATATTGCCATGATTCCACAGCAGACAGACAGCCTTCATGGACAGGTCCAACCAGTGAAGAGACAACAGACTGGCCAGTGTCAAACATGTCACCAAACTGCAGGGGCGTTAGCAGCAATGTCACACAGAAACTTTGGAACAGCAAACAGCCTGATGCAGTGCAGTGTGCCCCAACTTGCTCTCAGCAGGCAGCTGCAAGACAAGAACAAAGGTCAGTTAGTACATGTGAAGATGTACTGCAAACACTGTTCTAGATGAGTTTACTTGGCTACCGGGTATCAGCCAGTATAATCTACTCAACATGAAACCAACCGTAATGAATCAATCACAGCCAGTGTAATCAATAAACTCCATACAAGACAGATTTGCAAAATAACTTTTACAAACAATTTCTTTGTCTCGGTGATGGTCAAACGATTTATACAGTTTTGTTCTAATAATAAAAGACATTGTAGCTTTGCAATGCTGCTTGGTAACATGATATTATATGAATATGTTTTCAGGCCAACATAACCAACTTTTCCCTGGGGGAGACTAAAGATGCACTCAACCGATGAGCAGCCCCTGGTGACCATATCGAATGTGGGAGTAGAGGCGACACCTTATCAGCGCGTGACCAGTGAAGACAATCCGGCCTACTGTTTGTGTGGGAATCATCTAATAATAATGGACAACAAGAACTACTGAATTTGATCCAGCTGATCGAGTTAACAGAAGAACCAACTTTTCTAGATATTTGTAAGAAGCAGACCGAAGTCAAATTTTGCAGCGTCAAAAATTATAGCATCACATTTGCAAATAAAATTCCCACATTATAATAGCAATCAAACATCACCAACACTCTACATACAGATTTTTTTCAGTTGTGGCATGAGAGCCATATGGGGCTTGGCAACAGCAAACACTGTTGCTCTTGTCAGGTGGCCATAATCAGATGGCAGTTTCTAAGCCCCAATCTAAACTACCTGAGGGCACTATCTGGTTGTGTATGTGTGTGAAACCAACCTCCAAGTCTTTACTTCTGCTGAAAAACCACATCCACTCGTCGCTCAATCTTGTCATCTGTACTGCGTAGGTAATGTAACAAACTGGAGAGCTTCTCATCAGTGAGGCATTGGGGATACAAGGCCACGGAGCACATTCCTTGATGAGAAAAAACAGAATGAAGAGAACATTTTCATTAACTTTTAAAATTTACTTTCTGTCATGGAGATTGTTTACATCTGTTTGTACAAGTAGTTGGGACATGAATAAATGGACACATGCATGTAATAACATGAATAAATGGACACATGCATGTAATATATACTCCATATTGTGCACTTTGTACTCTCTATACAAGAAAGTATTAAAGTTGAATGTAAAAGCAAAATGTTGGACATTTTTTGTTTTCAATACATTTGGACATTCTTCTTCATAAATTGCATACATGTCTGCTTTCATTTTTCATCCTTGTTATAACTACATACTGTAAACAGTGCACATGAACAGGAATTCTGCACCTGACTTGCCATAAGAAAGAATTAGTTTTCATGGTCAGTGTCACAATCCTAAATAGTATATTTCTACAAATACATGTACTGTAATGATACTGAAAATGACATGTACAATACTGCACTTGTACCAGAAATTGCACAAGTGTGTAACATACATGTACTATGCATATTTCTGCTGTGCTACCTGGTATGCCACAGAGTGCCTGTTGCTAATCTTGGTATACTGCTTGCATACTTGGTGGTTGAAGTCAAGGATGGTAAGCCTGTTGCGCATTGTGTAGCCTTTGTAGCCAATGAAAGTTTTTTGGGGGGCCATTTCATTTTCAGCCACATAGATACATCCCCTTGACTAACACTCAAAACACTCAATGATGAGACTGAAACATATCTAAACTCTAAGTCAAAATAAGTGCATAAATAAGACATGATACCTTGATCATGCCTGGCAAGGACACTCGTAATGTGTGGTGATGGTTGATAACAGGCTTTATCCCTTGTTTCAAGTGGTGTTTAGCCTTTGGCAGCAGCAAAGAAACTGAAAACAGATGGCCAATATAATAGATAAAGCAAAACCTGAAAGTAAAAAAAGCACAAAAGTGAAAATGTACCAGCAGCAGTTTATACTGAGTAGGTTATTTCGATGACAGGACAGTTTCGTGTGTTTTTGTTCTGCATACACTCAAGGATATAATCCTCCATGTAAACACACAGCTCAACTCAAACCTTTTATGCAATTCGCTTGCCTTTGTGCCACACATCAAAGTAATGATCCAGATGTTTCAGTGGCTGCGATCAAGTCAGTAATAATATACAAATCTATTTCATACTGGAAAAAAGATACATGCATTACAGAGTGGCAAACTGACCGGTAGCTAGCACTAGCTGTTATGAAGACTTGGGAGAAAAACCACCATGGCACCATGATAATAATGTTTACTGTCAACTTGTAAATATACTTACAGTGTGGAGGTAGCAGTCATATGTAAATCATAACTTAGTGTTGTGACAGCAATATTTCCAGGACACTATAAGCTACTTTATGTGTGATGTGATAACACTTTTACAAACAAAAATGATTTTGTGCAAGCGCACGGGTGTACCATACTTCAAAATCAAATGCCACCAAACTGATAATTACCTGAAAGTAGCAGGAGATTACAGTAGAACTCTGTCGGTGACAACTTATCGGACAGGTCTTGCTGTCTTCAGAAACTCGATGCCAGTCTGTGCATTCACCAGTTTCAAGTCACCTGACCTTGTGGCAGCCCTGCTGTCTAGAAACAAACCATAAACACAGTCATGGATGGACAAAACCTGTTGAAAAAGAAATAAATACAGAAAATAGGCATGTGTGCACATAGCATGTACGTGTGGCTTTCTAAAAATGGCTTAGTCACAAAATAGCAGCACATTTGAGTGTTATGATATGGAGCAATATATACATACATGTATTTACATGATTCACAGAAAAACTAGCAATAAAATATTTTGGTATACAAGAATGATAGTATAAGTTTTTGTCACTCATATTTCTCCTGTTCATAAGCTTGTGGTTTCAGGAAAATATGAGAAATACATTGTATCAGTGGCAAGCCAACTTACAATAGACCACTTATATACCTGATTGTGAGTTTCATAATGAATTATGCACATACATGTATTGCTCTATTTCATCACACTGAAATGTGCTGTTATTTTGTGAACAAATATATTTTAGGTTGATTATAGTGGTATAATTATTTTATCCTTACCTAGACCTGTTGATTATATTCTCATCCAGACAATTGCTGATGTTGTTTTCATACAGCGAGCAGCTGTACATTTGTTTTCATTCAGACAGCTGAACATTTTGTCTGTGTTCAGACAACTGCAGGTATATTTTGTTTTTTATTCAGACAGCTGTATATTTAATTCTATTCAGACAGCTGTATATTTTGTTCTAAATATAAGCCAGCTGTACATTTTGTCCCAAGCATACACACACACACACACACACACACACACACACACACACACACACACACACACACACACACACACACACACACACATTTTAGGTTCACAACTTACCTTGCCACTGCGATTATCTGTTATGTATTGTGATGAGATTGGGCGTTGTTCCATTACTGATGCACCTTCACTTTGTACTAGCTTCACAAATGTATCCACAGAAATAACACATTAGCTGCTTGCTGCTCTGTGAGCTCATTTGGTGTGGCACTGAAAAAGAATCAAATGACTGGTATTTGTATAGTTATGTAATGCACACACGGGTCTTGTACTAGAAAATGGCGTGGCGTTCTGAAGATATTTACACAAAAACTTGACAACCACCACGAACCCCCAAAACAAATCGCAACTAAAAGTGGAAACTTCTAAATGTACATCAGACCAGAGCTCAGAATATATCGCATATTTCATTATGTATATAACACAAATATGTGTAATAGAAAATTGCCCAGAAACTATTGCACTTATTTATAAAGGAGAGAAAATTTAAAAACAAAGTTTCAGGCTGTTACTATAGTGACGTATATATATAGTAACTACAGAAGAGACGAACAGTGAGGCTAAGATTTCCAATCTATTCTTCGTCTTGTTCATCGATGTATTCTGCCTACTTCTCACCACTGTCGTCTGCTGTTATTTCCTCAGTCATCATTTCCCCCGAAATTAGTGTCCTGTACACCAGAACACACATAACATTACGATCGCTAGGGCTTCTTGTTGTTGACAAGGAAGTGGTCATTAGAGTGGTGTCCCCTGATAATACATATTTACGAGTACCTTCCCTTTGTAAACACGACGTCAGCTACACGCGCATAGGTGTTTGTTGTTGTTGGAAATATACTTACCAATAAAAGTAATATTTGTACCACAAAAAGTGAAAAGACCACACCATATCATGTTGGACTTACCGCCACCATTCGCTGGACCTTTTTTGGACGCTCTGGACGTCGCGGCTCGGTGCAGGCTTCACCAGTGCGGCAAAATGAAAGTTGGATATTTTTCAGTCGTAGTTGCACGGGAATTGGATGTTACCGCGCACGGACAGATGCAACTGGAAGTGACCTTAGGTAGCTGGATGGTGTATACCTGTTTTCGTGAACTGTGACAGCCGTCAAGGACGTCTGACACTCTACAGCAGCTATAGTAACGTGCGTGCTCGGGGATCCTATCACACGGGGCCCTATCAGGGTTGCACTTTCTGTGTCAGGTAGGGACTTTGAAATTTTTTTTTCGATGTCCTCTACTAACTAATTGCTGAACCCGGACCTTTAAGGTCCGGGCTGAGGGCAGGCCAGGGCATGACTGGGATGTTGTGCTGCTGCAAGAAGTGATGGGTGATACGTGCAGTGTGTGTACGCGCATTATCTTGCTGCAAGATGAAATTTCTGCGTCCCTGAGAAAATGGCAGGACGTAAGGGTGTAGTACTAGATCAATATAGCGCTGAGCTGCGATGCCATTTCCGCGACCTGGTACGAGTCCACGGAAAAACACAGGTCCTACTGTCTGGTTCAGTGTAATCCCACCCCAAATCATCACACTTGGCTCGCCCCAGGCATTGTTCTCCAGCACACAGCCATCAGCATAGCGTTTAACCCTTCTCCGCCACACTCTTATGCGCCCATCTGCATGGCTGATGCAGTAGCGGCTCTCATCCGTGAACAGGACGTTCTGCCACTGTCGCCAGGTGCAGTCGACATGAGCCTGTGACCACTGTAGGCGTGCACTACGATGACGGTCAGTAAGAACAGGTCCACGGGCTGGACGGCGGTTGTGCAGATTATGCTCCTCTAGCCGTTTTCGCAATGTCTGGCCACTGATGGGTGCCTGGTGGTTGCCGATAGCTTCTCTTGCTGTTTCCTCGGCCGGTTGAAAGCGATTTCGCACGTGAGCCCGGAAAATGTGGCGGTCTTGCCTTTGAGTTGTCACACGTGGTCGTCCGCTTCGGGGAGCGTCAGCAGAAGACCCGTTGGCATAATAGCGTTACTGCAGTCTGTAAATGGTCGAAAATGTGACATCTAAAGGCCACTGCCACAGCTTGTGGATCTTCTCCGGCTTTCAAACGCCCAAGAGCTCGTTCTCGTTGGGCAGCACTAAGCCTTGGCATGGTCGATGTGGCAACGGCAAAAGTGACATAAGGCGTAACACTGCTGATTATGTATTGCATTGCATTGATGAACACAGTTCATGACCCAACATCACTCTGCGGTGTATGCACGTGCATGGAAAGCATACGCCGTTCATCCTAAACAATACGGGTGCCTCGTGCATAGGGAGGGTAACACGGTTAATACAGTACGGTGACTGCAAGCTTACATGTTGTTGCTCGTGCACTGGCTATAAAAAAAATAGTGTAACTTGTATTTTCGTGGATTGATCATGTCACGACACGCCTGACAGAGTCAGGGCGCCGTGGACAATGTAAGCGCTAACGCTCGAGAAGCCCACCCACTCTAAATAAATCACACAACGCCAGTGATAAACAACAAACAAATCTTTTATTACCTACTCTTACTCTAACCCCCACCCCAACCCGCTAACGCCCCACACCCTCACACATACCCACACATGCACTCATATAACGTATTAACACGTGGAAAAGATTAACAGATAACAATGACTAACAGGTGAAAATGACTAACAGGCGAAAGTGACTAACAGGTGAAAATGACTAACAGGTGAAAATGACTAACAGGTGAAAATGACTAACAGGTGAAAATCGGCAATGGCTATACAAGGCGGGTACTTTGTCCCTGTAGAGTGTCCTCTGTCCCGCACTAGACAGGGTGGCTCGTAACGTAAGAGTACTACCCCTACACCGCAGAGCACCGTAGCCGCGCTTGCCCACGCACGCCTGTGACCGACGCGCAGAACGTAGAATCAGCCTGCTGTAGCCCAACGTCAAAGTACTTGTCCAACAGGACTGGCTAGCGAAGGCGTTCCGACTCCCGATGACGCGTCACCGTTGGTCATGGAAGATGAAGAGATCGAAGAACGACGAAATCTTCGAAGTGCACTGGAAAAGGGCGCATTGTCAGTCACAGTGCCAACACAGTTAATTCTGGCTTAACACGCATCTACTCACAAACCACGTGAGTTGTGTCTCGTCTCACCCTAATACCCGCCTTGGCCATATTAAATATACAATCATGGATAAAAAAGATTCCTATGTACATTCCACATCTACCAGGCCTGCACTATTCCATTACACTAACATTAAGCTAGCACAACCACTTTTGTATAATAACATTGCCACTGCTAAAACCAACATTATCAAAATATCCACGTGTACATACAAAGATATCAAATAATCACCAGCAACCACCCCCCCTCCCCCCCCCCCCCCCGTGACAATCTTATTACATTACATCTAGGACTTAATACAAATATATTTGAAAGGATACCCACTTTAATTCATTTTGACAACATGGCCCTTTAAATATACTCACTCGGCGACAGCCGAACATAAACTAAATCCGACACCCACCACACTACAACCCAACCTAAAAAACATGGTTAAAGACTCGATTAAAACATCACTAAAAAACTAGAGGAACATACCCTTCCGAACCTATGTACACATTCAAACACCCGAGAGCACAGCAGCTAACTGAGAAAAATGGCATGAATAATTACCTGTCACTGGTGAGTCCTCCGGCAGGACGAGACAAACAAGACGAACACGAACCGGAGGGGTCTTCTGTTGAGTAGCAGCCGTGGTCACTAGTCTCTCGGACACCCACACCCAGGAACACTGGCCGTGGTCTTGCAGGGAGGGTAACACAACCCTCACACAGCTTGTCAAGGGCTCCAAACAAGGCCGCACCCTGACCCAGACCCTCACTGCGCTCGCTAACTCGACTGACTGACTGTACTATCCCTCTGCTACCTCGCAGTTTAACTTTACTCTGAACACTCCTCGGTTAACGCTACCCGGCGAAAGCGTGCAACCGCTGTACTCGCTCACCGTTAAGCTTGCTGCACGGGCTTTACGCTTACGCTCACACTACATTTATTAACTTCCCTAACCTAAGGCTATTTACAGAAGTCGGCGACCTACATTTATTAACAAAAAAAACAACGACTTGGCGAAAAAATAAAACAACATGTCACATCCATTACGTGACAGATCATACAAATACAACATACACTCGAATTTCGCGTTTCTTTTGTTGATCAGTATATATATATATATATATTAATAATAAGTTTTGATTTATTCCAGACGAACGACATTCTGATACGCGTATCCGTATACTTCTGGAACGAGTTAAGGATTTGTTTATTTGAAGACCTACCCGTCGTATTATTTTAGACATCTTTGTTTAATTGTTATTACATTTCGTATCTATGTCTAAATGTACCTGTGTGAATACCTGACGCCCAGGCACGTTTCAATGTTTTATTGTTGTACAATGGATTACAGGGCAATACATGCTTTAAATTTATCTTTAGAATGTGACTGCCATGCGTGTAAAATGCAAATAAATAGCCAACAAGAAGACTGGCAACGCTCATACGGCTCACGTGTATGCCAGTAATTTACAGAACAGATGAAAGGATCGACATCAATCAGATCAAAGGGAACGATAACAAGAAGATATGTAAGCCTGATTATGGATATTAGCTGAAAAGTACCCTTACTGGTCCCATTCTGTTACGTATTACGATGAATGACGTCCATCTCACAACATGACGTAGCTCACGTAATGTTTGTGTCTTTCATGCTGATGTTCACGTGATAAAATAAAAAGTTTGACTTACTTCATAGAGGATCTAAATAGGTTACAAAATCTGTCGAAAACCTCAGGTTTTACTCCTCGTCCCTGAGCCGGGTACAAACGGCCGGCTAAATGAATTTTGGTGAGTAATCGCGTAAGTAAACACTTTCTCTCATAATGGTTTTCATGGTTTACAAACAATGCACACGCATAATACCATTAAATTTGCCTCGAGTTTTAGCGTGGTGCACATCTTGCAGTGGTAATGGCAGACCATGGAAATAATTTGTGACACCAAGGAACGGCAAAAAATTAAAAGAACTGAAAATGAATCAGCTTCATGCGCAGAAACAACCACTCATGCTTTGTTTGAACGTCCATGCCGATCATACTATGTAATAGTACGATAGGCTTTCTGCAACGTAAATTACGGTAATGTAAATTACTGTCACGTCCAAACAGACATAAAATTTGGGCATTTTCACGACTTTCAGGGAAATCCTGCCAAGAAACTGTAATATTTTCGGTTGACTATGTGTAAAATGTCTGTGCGCTGCAAACCAGTCACTCAGATCATATCTCAATATAGAGACTGCGGTGAGCAACAGGCACGCGTTTTTATATTTGCACATTTTCTATGAGAATGAGTTTATGATACTAACCCACAACCGTGAGTGTTTTAGCTTTGCTGCGAAACGTCCAGACTTCCCGAATCTTGGCCTGGCACTGGTACTCCCCAGTGTCCACTGGACTGGAGAAACTGGGTATGGTGTAGATGGCGCTGTTGGCTGCCGGGATCCTGTAGGTAGAAATGTCACATGTAGTAAGTATAACAATGGCGAAAGGATGACCACTATAATCGTGGCACACGTGAGCCCAATCCGTATTTTTGTTTACACTTTCACTACAGTCGTCCGTCACATGCTGGACTACCGTTGAGCAAAACGTCGTCAAACCGACGTCACAGCTGAAGAACTGTTGGAACACACTTCATAATAATAATAATAATAATAATAATAATAATAATAATAATAATAATAATAATAATAATAACAAGAATAATAATAATAACAAGAATGGGAAAGATGGGAAAACCCTCATGGCGCAAGTGTATGTCTGATCGAAAACTAAAACTAATTCTATCAAAAACCGGCATTTTTCACACATCTTTCAACCTCTTCTGACCCTTGGCCTTTTTGAAGATCATCCAAATGAGTATGCACAGAACGGTTTTACCATCAGGTATCTCTGTACCAAATTTGGGGTTGAAGTTGAAAATAGTATTTGACAAAGATTTTGTGTCTGAAAATTTGGCTGTTTTGACCTATTTCTGGACCTCTTGTGACCTTGACCTTTCCGAGTGGTCATCCAAATTAGTATGCATAGAAAGGTCTTACCTTACCATCATGTACATTTGTACCAAGTTTGGGTTTGAAGTTGAAAATAGTATTTCTGGGGGGAATGTTTTTAAAATTTGCATTTATTTATTTATTTATTTATTTATTTTTAAATTTATTTATTTATTTATTTATTTATTTATATTTTATTTTTATTTATTTATTTATTTATTTTTTTTTTTTGGGGGGGGGAGGGGGGGGGAGGGGGGGGGGAGGGGGGGAGGGGGGGGGGGAGGGGGGGGAGGGGGTACAGATATGGCTATTTTTTAAACCTGTTTCTGGACCCCCACTGACCTTGACCGTTGAAAGAGGGCATTGAAGTTGTTATGTTTAGATAGGCTTTCCCAGAATGTAACCTTGGGACATGTTTGAAGACTGTGACTTGAATAGTCTCGGAGAAAATGCAAACGTTAAAGCTTACCACGGACGCCGGAGGGACGACAACTGGCCCACGCACTCGAGTCAATAATAATAATAATAATAATAATAATAATAATAATAATAATAATAATAATAATAATAATAATAATAATAATGCAATGTGTATTGATGATACATATGGTCTGGCATAACAAATTGGGATACACCACCACCTTTTCAGAGATCACAACTACTCTTTTCCGTGTAAAGTGCTTTGCAACAAAAAGATGTAACAACTCACTAGCAAACTAAGGATATAAAAACAAACACCCCCTCCTGCCCCCTCACCCCGATATCTTATAATGTCCTATGTTCACTTATATAATAATAATAATAATAATAATAATAATAATAATAATAATAATAATATAAAAAGTATTTCTATCGTATTTATAATCTGCTGAAATCTATACAATCCGAGCGAACTTTTGTCTGTTGACTATTTAATAATAATAATAATAATAATAATAATAATAATAATAATAATAATAATAATAATATAAAAAGTATTTCTGCTGAAATCTATAAAATCCGAGCTAACTTTTGTCTGTTGACTATTCAATAATAATAATAATAATAATAATAATAATAATAATAATAATAATAATAATATAATAGTAATAATAATAATAATAATAATAATATAATAATAATACTAATAATAATACTAATAATACAAATTATAATAATAGAAATAATATGAAAATAGTAATAATAACAATACATTGCTTTTATAAAGCGCTGTTCTTTAAAAAAAAAAAAAAAATACGGCACTCACTGCGCAATGAAGCACACGGTAAGTCTATTACTATATAGTCCCAGTAAACAAAGGTCCCTGGGCCCACGACGGCCGCAGTGGGCCCGCGCACGGCTGTGCGCGGGCCCACTGCCGCCGTCGTGGGCCCGGATATATGTTGTTACTGGGGGTAATAGACTTATGAGCACACACAATGCACAAGAGCACATTCTCACTACCGAGCATAAACCACCCCATCTCTTCCCAACACCATGCATCCTCTCCGCTGTTACATAAAAAGCCAGAATCAGGAGGGAAAAAAAGCCAGGTTACAGTGTGAAATCCAGACCAGAAAGGTGATGCCAAGCGTGTAAAATGCAGAGAATAACCCAACAAGAAAGAAACACGCTTAGAAATGACAGTTACAACACAGTTTATTAATATTTCGAGAAAAACACCTTTTTCGAAATAGATAAACAAACAAAAATACACTTCGCTACTTATCTTATTGTATCGGTGGGACTAGAAGTGAAATAGTAAGCGAAATATTAATGTATTATGCTGTAACTGTCTTTTCTAAGCGTGCTTCTATCTTTTTTAGGTTACAGTTTGGTAGGGAAAAAATGAATATTAATGACGTCAATAAATATTCCCTGCGTACTTGTATCCATATTTCCACCAGCGCCACTCATCGGCCCAAGCCACAGGGCACTTTAGGACAACCCTGCCTCCGGGTAAGACAGAGGTCGTGTCTTCAACGGACCCAAGTGTTGGCCGCACTAGAAAACAATAGAGATATAGTAGACAATGGTTTAGCAATGGGCATAGATTCTCATGAGCCCCAACTACTGCGGGGACTCTAAAAGATCTATACCTCTTCCAGTTTCAAATGTTCTCTGCAGTGAAGGGGTTAATCGCGCGCTAGTCTGTCTGGTCTGTGCTTTTGGGAGTTTGATTAATCCCTGCTACTGACGATACCGTTCGGCAGAAAAGACGCGTAATTCGTCACTCAGGAAGTCGGTCAGTCAGTGAGTAAGTCTAGTTGAGAAACTTAGTGTCAACGCACGGTGAGTCCTGATTACACTGATCTACAACCAAATTACAACAAAAAAATTTCTGTTGAATAAATGGCATTGGCCTTATGGCCCACGTGTATATACGTGTCATTAGTCTGACCTTTTTGACATTGACCTTTCGACAGGTCACTGAAATGAGTACGTGTTCATGTGTCTTAACATTAAATACATAATTAAATAAATAACCAACCAACCAACCAACCCACCCACCGTCAACCAACCAAATAAACAACCAACCAGCCAGCCAGCCAAGAAGACATATTGACTATTTAACCACGCAGCCAATTACCATCAACAAACCGGCCAACCAACTCACCATCAAATTTGTCAACCCACTTCCCACCAAACAACACCAGAACCAATAAAATGAAAAGTGCAACGAGAGAAAGAAATGAATGAAACAGACATGCTCGGCATTGGTCCCTGTAGTAATAGCCATCAATGCAGATGCACTTGTCGTTGGGCTGGGCGACAAAAGCGCATGTACTGTGGGGGATGCACTCATGATCACAAGTAGCACTCGTTTCCTTAGCTGAAAGCAAACATCAGTCACTTAGGAAATGTGAGTGCCTGTGTGTCCACTGAATGGCTGATTATTCGTTCATAACGGGCTATTTGATGACAAAATCAATCAACTTTTAACTCATTGCAGACGTTCCGAATACGGATACGCGGCGAATCGCCACGTATCCGTATTCGGCACGTCTCCAGTGAGGTAAAGGTTTGTTCATTGATTTTTTTTTTTCAGGCAGTTATAAACCGAATAATCAACCAGTCAGATAATATGACTCTGCTGGTTAAGGCAATGATTGGTTGATCCTTCGTATATAACTGGCTTTGCGATTCCACCAATCGATTCACAAGCACTACCTTAAATTATCACGTTGATTCATTTCGTGCAATGGGTCCTCTTGTATTCATATTCCGCAAGCATTCCTTGCGCTGATGCTGAGATGAAAGTATTATTGGCAACCCACTCCATAAAACATATGACCCAAGACTTTGTTGCCTCCTTATTTATTAAATTAATGTATGTAATGTCATGTAGAACCGTAGTGTTATGTTCATGCTACTATTTTGTCTTCTGCTTTCGTGATTCCAACATCAAAGATGGGAGTCTTTAGATCAAGCATCCCAAGACTGTTGGAAAACTGTTGGCAACAGATACCCCTAACATCGTGTGTATGGGTCATTGGCATTCTAAGAGATCTACAGAGCAGTACAGTACCAAATGTCGCCAATAATCGTAAAATAAGCCGTGCGTAGTTGTGCACTGTGCAAAATAATTGCCACGCCCATCAGCTAGCGTGTTGACGTCTCGCTCTTTCTGATTGAATTTCCAGTTATAGCAGAGACTGAAACGCACGCTTGGAGACCGTTGACAGGGAAACACTCTATTGTGTAATGTATATAGAGAATAGCAGATCAATGTGATCCCCCAGTCTGTGACAGTTTAGACACTGGCCCGTTCGCTGACGCTTTTTGTAACAGGGGCCATTACCGTCGGGTTTTTTAACGTCCTACGGACAAAAGAAAAAGTTTGATGGGACAGCCAGCCGGTCATAATATAAGTGGGTCGATATCCTGGATCCCGCAAAACGCTTTTGGCCAGCTATCACCTTACATATTTTAAGACCTACTCCGTTAACTCATTCAGTCCCGACACACCACGGCAAGATATGGCCCGACCAAGATAGTTCAAGGGTGATGCCAGAATAGCTTGGCGCCTATTGGCGCCAAGCTATTCTAGCACCACCCTTGAACTATCATGGTTGATCTGTCTCCTGAATTGTAATGCAGTCCTCAGAGGACAACTCTAAAATGTGGGAATTTCGTACCTGGGACACAATGAGATAAACACACAATTCAAAATGTACAACGCGGCGTTATATGTACTCATATGCAGAACAATACTAAAACTGCTATAGGAATATAACACACAAAATTCACATTAATCAGTGAAACAAACAAGATTGTACAACAATATATCTGTGAGCCACCGCTTTTTATAAGGGTAAAAGGTGGTCTAATACAGGTGTTCTCTACCGAGACGTCTTGAGGGACGAAAAGTGTCACCTGTCATTAAAGATCATCATTGAGGTGTCTACAGTCACCTAAATGATGGTCTTCAATGACAGGTGACCTCTTTGCAGCCAACTAAATGATGGTCTTTAAATATTAATGATATCTCTTAGGTGGTAGCTCCAGACAAGATCTGTTGTTAACTTACTGTGCAAATAAAGGGGCAATTTCTTGCTCCACACATCCGTGTACCCGTCATTGACTTTACACATGTACACGCCAGCGTTCTCTTCGTTGAAATACGGGATCTGAAGCTGCCTCAACAACTCAGAGGTGTTGACCTTCGCTTCGAGATTCTGTCCGTTTCGAAACCAGGTGTATGCAAGCATCCCGAAAGATGTCACGGTATTGTAGATATCGCAGGTGAGTGTTATGGCAGAAAAAGGCTGGACCAGTAGAATGTCGGCTGGTGTCGTCTGCAGTTTCACTTGGGCTGGGGAAAAATTAATGTCAGTGAACAAATTGTTCACCGGGCTTATGTATCTGCAAGAGGCACATAATTTCATCAGCCCCTGCGTGCTGATCACTTGATCACAGCATTCGGCTCCAAATTGTACCGCTCCATTTCTTCCCTCATTTTTCTAGTCATCTAATTTGTGAAATAACTACATAGAGACAGAAGCGAAAACTTCAAGAGTATGTCAGTACGGACTAGTAAGGTCTTATAGACTTACCGTCGTTTGAACTTTTTGTTTCAATGATTGAATCCTAACGGGATTTGTTTTTACTTCACTGCAGGAATCTAACAAACATTAAAGTCAAAACCTCAGGCTTCATTTGCGTGAGTGAGCTTTTATACTAGTTCTGCGCAAGCGAGTACGCAAGGCGCTCTGCTATAGCGAAGCTTCTCTTTTAGTGGCTTGCACATAAATTAAGTTCACTCATGCAACTGGCCTAAGTCGTCTCTCCCCCACCCTGCCCCCCCCCCCCCCCCAAGCCTCCCCCTCTCGTCTTCTCTCTATCCAACAACAATCTCTAAATCTGTACAAACTGTAATCAAGACAATCTACCTGGCGCAATTGTGAAAGGGTCACTCCTCTGGGACCGTTTCTTGCCTTTCGTCACTAGGCAATGGTAGTCGCCAGCGGACTCAAACCTGACGGGTCTGATCAACAGAGTGGCGTTCACATTGTCCAGTGTGCGCCCCGAGTGGTGCCAAGTGAAGCTGACCGGATCTTGCTCTGTGGTGTAGCACTTTAGCCATATGCTAGCTCCAAATTTCACTTCTCCCGGCGTCAGGATAAGGGTAGGCTTGGACGGGGCACCTGATTAAAAACAGACAAAGAAAGAGATAGGCTATTAGTAGGTAGGTCCGTCCCTATGTCTATACAGTGGGTAACATCAGTGCCGGAGAGCGATAATTAGCTATTTTGCAACAAGAGCTGCTCTCAACATTTAGCACGCATATCAAAAATAAAAATATGGGCGAATAAAGCATCATCCGTACTACAGTTCTGTTGTGTTTGTTTTGTCGTGAAAAAAATAATGTATTTGTAGCACCAACGAATGCGGAGCAGGGGTAAGCGTAAAAAAAAAACCCTTGGTCAGCTGTCCACGAGCGCCCCGCACAGAGCCGCGCTACAAGTTTGTTAGAAAAAGCGCTTGCGCAAATCCACGATAGAACGCACAGCGCTATATTTAGTATTGTTGGAAAGAGTTTTTTTCTGCCCTTTATCACGGTGCCTTGCGCATGTTTGAATTCAAGACAAAACTGCATTAGATTTTGACGTGAAATTTTCATTTTTTTTTTACTCATGAGATATGTTATCTGGGAATGGTCGCGCGCACATGCGCCAGCTACCGATGAAAAGCTCATTCAAAAACCTTTCGATCGATATATCATTTGATACGGACGATCAAATCTTGATTTGCGCAGTGGCTTTGAAACTGACACCACAACGCGCGAACACGACTTGACAATGGCGCCCGCCACAGAAGCTTCTTTCGTCAACAATGACGCAAATTTTGCATGGCACTAGCAGAAAACATTGCGCAAGTACACTAATGTGTATGATTGATAGGTAAAGAAATTTTCAGCATTATAAACGTACACCGATTGATAGAATTTATTATTTGGACCCACAGTTTTAATTTTTAATGTGTGTAGTCGATTTCCAGCCTGAAATTCACGCCCTCCTCGTGGGGTACAATTTCTTTTGACCTAAATTACACTTACAGCTTTGACAAGTCTAGTCCTACTGAAATGCACGCCATATTTACTGCAATACTTCAGAGTTGCACTTGAAATTTCCTTAGACATATGTGTTCGATGGTATTTTTTAAATAACCGTTTTAGTCGACAACAACAACGACAACTCTTTGCCAAGTAGCAGACGAATGTTTCAGAATGCCAACTCGTTTGCTTTTGACTGCCTAAACGATATAAAAAAATGTTTTTTGTGTTATATGTTTTTCTGGTCGTCGTAATGTACTTGTAAATAAAGCAAACGATACGAACACACATTATTATTATTATTATTTATTATTATTAATTGTATTATTATTATTATTACTATTATTATTATATTATATTTATTTTGAAGTTTAATTCTTTTTGTCAGTTTCTTACTATAGATAAAAGAAAATCACATTGAACAACAAATAGTTTCGGTTGCTTTTAATTTTATTTAGACAAACACTTCAAGATGCTCTCAGATAGAATTCAGCAGAGGAAACGAGGAGGATCAACCAAAACTTCCCCCATCTCAATCAACAAACTTTTCTTACAGCTGAATATATGACACAACGACGGCAAACAACACCAGATATTCAACTCATACTTTATTTAGTGAGACTTGCTACTCTGAAGGTGTGCCTGTCTACACAGTACTTTCTATGACACAGACGCGTATCCGTCAAATGATAAAATATAGACTTGACGAAGACATGAATATCTTGACCAAGAAATGAGTGCTACCGTCCCAGACCACTTATCCTTTCCAGTCCACTCTTCCCTATCTTCTCAGCCGACCAGCATCTTAGTCAAACAACGACTGCACCTTTTTCTTCTTTTGCAATCATAGCAGATTCATGAAAAGAAAAGGGGAGACTGCCAGTGCTAATATTTTAGGAAGGTTTCAAAGTAAAGTAGGTAAGAGCACTGTCAGGGGAGAGAAGTGTGCACGATCGACCAGCGATCATAGATCTACTGTGGCCAAAGCACACACACAAAAAAAAAGAGATAGGAAAGAGGGGGTGAGCTAAGAAAGTGACTGGAAGCAATGCATATAGAAGCACCCCCCCCCCCCACCACAGGGAGGCGTATCACACATATCCCACTGTTCCAGCCACTCAGGGCATGGAAATTTAAATCTAGGTCCCCCAGATATTTAGCCGGTGTGGACAGCACACCATCAGCAACACTGGAAGAGGCAGGAATTTCTGCCTACCTGCGATGACAGCCACATTTTACTGTGGTGTCTGCAGGGGCATACATTCCATGCCACCACCTAGAGTCAAATTTCCATGCACCCTAAAAGAGAACCTACCAAAAGGGGGGAAGGGGTTTCAGTCGATATTGTAGTAATAAATGAAAAGAAAAGGGGAGCCCGCTAGTGCTAATATTTTAGGAAGGTTACAAAGTAAAGTAGGTAAGAGCACTGTCAGGGGAGAGAAGTGTGCACGGTCGACCAGTGATCATAGATTCACTGTGGCCAAAGCACACACACACACAAAAAAAAGAGATAGGAAAGAGGGGGTGAGCTAAGAAAGTGTCTTGGCGACCTCTTCAGCACACCATCGGCAACACTGGAGGAGGCAGGAATTTCTGCCCACCTGCAATGACAGCCACATTTTACTGTGGTGTCTGCAGGGGCATACATTCCATGCCACCACCCTGACAGTGTTCTTACCTACTATTAGTGCATTTTGGCCAGGCCAAAGGGAACCCACAGCTCCAGCAGTCCCACACGATGAAATCCTCTGACAGTATATATATGGTGTTTAGGGAGGCATGAGTGATAAAATATTTTAAACGGAGGGAGAGAAGACTAAATGCGTGGGTGTCCGGTGGTAGCCGAAGTACTGTGTATAACTAGGAGGGGGATTTCCCGACTGTGTAATGCTATATATGATGAGAGATGGAGATTGAGAGTAGAGATAGAGGGTGGGAAAATCTGAAAGGAGTGACAATGCGTAGGCGAGGATGAGAGATTGGGTGGGAGGGGGGAGAGTAGGGGAGGTAGATGCGTGGGCGGTACAGGGGTGATTAAGAACCGGAACCGAGAAGTGCACCAGTCATTCTGCTAGGGCAGCGGCCGCAAGCGACAGCTAGAATTTAAAATGGCTCCCAAATCTGCGAGAAAGAAGGTCTCACTGGAAAATAGTGAGATAATCCATATTTTCAGTGATTGGGGCCTCGACGAAGAGGTGCAGAGTGCCATGATCAGGGCAAAGTTCATCTCCAGGCAGGCACTACTACTAATGTCTGACAAAGACATAGACGCTCTGGCGCTGAAACATGGGGACAGAGCAGTGCTCCGTGCAGCGGTGGCCAAATTCCAGGTGGATAACTGGGGTGGCCCACTGTGCGGCGGACTGGGAGTGGTAGAGGACAACAGCGGCAGTAGAGCGCCACAGTGCCTGCAGGACGCCATATACAGTACACACCACAGCGGTGCCGCACTGGATGAACTGTTGCGCGACAGCCTGTGCGTCATTGGCAACAGTAGCGGGGGTATTGCGGGTTTCACGCTGCACGCCTACCTCAAGTACTCGGCAATGGTGGGGGCAGCTGGCGGCCAGATACACCTGGCAAAGTGTCCTGCTGTTTGACGATGATTATCGTCAGCGGCAAGCGGCCGAAGGATTCCAGTGGGGCACGGACGCCCCACACCTGTGCACGGTGGTACTGCGCGACCGTACTGCGCAATCGGCGATGCCCGCTGGCTCACCTGCTCGCAGAACAGGAGGAGGGACGGCCGGACCGCGCCCACAACGCCCCATTGGCCCCTCTGACAGGGAAGTGTGCTTGCAGTAGAACAGAGGTTACTGCACATACCCGGTCTGCGCGCAAAGGCCAAGGTGCGCAGGGTCCTGATTAGAGAGATGCTGTTTGCTGATGATGCTGCCCTGACTGTCCACACTGAGGAAGCACTACAGCGTCTCGTTAGCAGCTTCGCTCGCGCCACCTATGAGTTTGGGCTGACCATCAGCCTGACGAAGACAAACATCATGGGCCAGGATGTCAGCAGCACTCTTTGCATCTCAATAGGCGATCACACCCTCGAGGTAGTGGAGAACTTTACATACCTTGGCTCAACTATCTCCAATAACCTCTTTCGGGCTGGACACCGAACTGGACTTTAGAGTCGGCAAGGCATCAACAGCGATGGCTCGCCTGACCAAGAGAGTGTGGAACAACAGCTCGCTTACCATCAACACTAAGATGAAAGTGTACCAGACCTGTGTGCTCAGCATTCTTCTCTACAGCAGCGAGGCGTGGAGTTTGTACACCCGTCAAGAGCGCAGACTTATCTCTTTCCATCTGCGCAGCCTGAGGAGAATCTTGGGCATCACTTGGAAGGATGGTGTTCCAAACACTGAAGTGCTGGCCAAGGCAAACATTCCTAGCATGTACGCACTCCTTTCACAAAGACGCCTACGCTGGCTCGGTCATGTCTGCCGCACGCAGGATGGTCGTATTCCTAAGGACATCTTGTATGGTGAGCTTACCTCCGGCACCAGACCAACAGGCAGACCAGCGCTTAGATACAAAGATGTCTGCAAGCGTGATCTGAAAGCTGGAAGCCTGAATCCCGCAGACATAGAAGCCACCACCGCAGATCGTGCCAGCTGGCGGCTCGCAGTAAAGACCAAAATAAAGCTGAGCGAGGGAAGGAGAGAAAACCAGTGGGAGGAGAAGAGGCAGCGCAGACGAAAGAAAGAAGAGCCAGTGCCCACAGCAACAGTCACAGGCTTCACCTGTAGCAAATGCAACAGACATGCCACTCTCGCATTGGACTGATTAGTCACAGCAGGCACTGCGAATCTTAAAAACGGACTGACCCAGCAAGCACATATACTCCATTGACTTCCGAGACAGAAGGATGCCAACAACTGCACATACGGCGCACGCTGCCAGCTGGACCATGTTCATTGTGCCACCTGCGGAAGAGATCACCCGGCGCGGGATCATTGTGACACACCTGCAGCAGCGGCAGGTGGCAAACACGGGACAGCCTAGGACACAGCGCAGCAGGTTGCACAAGGCAAGGTAGGCCCCACCCATTTAAGCACTTCTTATCATAGCCCTTATCCTGCACTAAATCCATACAACTGTCAACTGTTAGGTTCTGGAGCGTCCATTAGTTCAAAGCTTTTAGTGTGGCAAGACAAATTAGCTTCTGATAAAGACAAAAACTTTCTCCTTGAAGGTATCGAACATGTTTTTTGTATCACGGACAAACATCAGACTGTTAGACCTGTAGAGCAGAAAAATCATACCTCTGTCTTTAAAAAAAACAACAGAGTAGCGGTAGAAAAGGAACTCACCGATCAGATAAACAAACGTCATTATATTGTAGCATCTCAAAAACCAACCGTAATTTGTGCTCTGGCAGCGATCCCAAAAGACGATAATAGCATACGCCTGATACACGACGGCAGCAAGCCTGTAGGCCATGCAATGAACGATTACTCAGTCCCTGAGACAATAATATTCCAGACGCGTGCGGACTAGCCAAGTCCGGCTATTGGTGCGCGAAGGTTGACCTTAAGGCGGCATACCGATCTGTGTGTTTCCATCCAGATAATTACCAAGTCACAGGCCTAAACTGGATGTTTACCGGCGAGCAAAAACCTACATACCTATTTGATAGTAGGCTAGCCTTTGCGGGTAATATGGGCCCTTCGCGCTTTCACAGACTCTCTCAGGCAGTTCGCAGATGTAGGATACGGCGCGGCATGTCAGGGATAGTAGCGTATATTGACGATTTTTTCATAGCAGCTAAATCCAAAGAGGAATGCACTCGAATGATGATGACGCTCATTTCCCTTTCGTAGATTAGGGTTCAATATTAGCTGGCCTAAGGTGGTGGGGCCTTCACAAACCATTACATTTCTCGGGATCCAGATCTGCACCCGCACAAGCACATTGTCATTGGGCGACGACAAGCTACAGCAACCACCAACGCTTGCAGCAGTTTCAAGGCGGCAAAACACGCGCGACAAAGCAAAGCTTGCAGTCACTAGCAGGGTCCCTTAACAGGACGTGTCAAGCCGTCAAGGGAGGCAATTTTTTTTCACAGGCGGATTCTTGATACGAGTAAACCCCTTCAGCAGCAAAGGCATAAAGCGAGACTCTCACGGGAGTTTTATGCCGCCTTACAGTGGTGGTTATCTTACATGCATGTTTTTAATGGCACTGTGTATTATGACTCACAAAGCAAGGAACATGTCCATGTTGATGCATGCAACCTGGTGGCAGGCGCGTTCTGGAAAGGAGATTGGAATTATACACTGTTTTCTTCAGACATGCCGGCAGCCAAGGACTTGCCTATTAATTATAAAGAGGTGTGCGCGGTGGTGCAGGCAGTTAGCCGGTGGGCCCCTTCATGGCGAGGGAAACATGTGGTCATTCATACGGATAGCAGGGTGACAAAGGCTATCATTACCAAAGGGCTCGAGAATGAACTGCAGTGTGTCAGCGATGGACGTGTCTGGCAGTGTGAATGTGTTTGCCGATACTATTTCCCGCCTGCACGAAGGACGGCTGGCCATGCTAGGACAATTGCTAACGAATTGGCACCGGGGCCGACCGCCTGACAACCACCTTCTGAATCATACGTCACAGCCAGCTCTTGCCTTTGTGCTGCCTAGGTGTCGGGTCTAGGCTGAGACACCAGCTACTGCAGGAGGTGGCGGGACATATCGTGCCAGTGCCTTTGCCGACCAAGAAAACATATCAGTCTCACTTGCACTCTTATCTCAGTTTTTGTGCCCAAATGAACATCCAGCCGGTACCGGTGTGTGAGAGAACAGTGGCGCAGTACGCGGCCTTCTTGGCCAGGACACTTCAGCCAAACTCCGGGGCACAATACCTCAATATTGTTCGCCTTTTGCATTTAGAATGCGGGGAACCGCACCCATACCAAGACCCGTGGATGGTGAAAAGCACATTGCGGGGAATTGAGCGAACAAAAGGCTGAGCCCCTAACCGCAAAACGCCGATGATCCCGCAACTTTTTCTTCAAAACCATTATTTGTGCAGCTCAAGGGACTGTCTTCTGGGCAGCGATAGTGGTTATGTTTTTCGGACTACTTCGGCGATCCAATCTTTTCCAAGATGGTGCAGGCTTCGATCCTATGAAGCAACTCACTAGAGACTGCTTTGTTGTGAGTGACAACAGTAGTATTACGATACTGATTAGGTAGAGTAAGACAATTCAGACACGCGAAAAAAAAATGTATTGCTATACCACGTGAATGATGGTCTTTGATGACAGGTGACTACTGTTGCACTTCAAGACTTCTCTGAGGATAGCTCCTCTGCCACAAATTTGTCAAAGGCCAGTAGGTCCAGTATGAATAAAATCTCGCTTTTCTCAAAAGTGCACATACTGACCTACAGACCTACCTTTTCATCTGATGACTTTTGTCTCTCAAAAAGCGGGGGTTGCTCAAAATATGTGCTACGCGGGAAATATCTTTAACACTTTGACTGTCGGTAGCCGTTTCTGTCGCGATGCTTCCTGTAGGAAGCATCGCGACCAAAAAAATCGCTACCTACAGCCATAATGTATATATTTAGTTCAAAATAACACGGCAAGACACAAGGAAAGTGATATTATGGTAGCCTTATGTTTCTGAACCGAAGCCGTACTGTCCAAAACCAGAACCTGCCTTCCAAAACAAGCTGTAGTGGCTCGCTGAGTTCGGATGTCCACCGACGTTCAAAATACTTTGCCATGCATCTATAGTCTGCTGTGATGTCGTTAACAAAGCTGTCGATGGCAAAGACAGACTCGTTCTTTTCCGTGACTTGAAGATCATTTTGGTACCATGTGTATCCTGTGGCCATTCCAGACGGCTCAGAGCAGTAAAGCCTCACCGTTGAATATTGTGCGATGGCTCCAGTGCTTTGGGTGTCGGCACTTAGGGTTGGTTTGACTATGAAAGAAAAAAAATGTTGGTTGCGTCTTAAAATAGAAGAAGGAGCGAGTAATTAGTTGATTCACTGAAAAATTGGTAGGCCGATGGATGGATGGATGGATGGATGGATGGATGGATGGATGGATGGATGGATGGATGGATGGATGGATGGATGGATGGATGGATGGATCATTCAAGGTTGGACCGAATGACATAAGAATCATGAGTCATGAAGATCCGAAAGAACTAACTTTATGAGCGGAAACAGAAACCTAAAACAGTTCCAGGGCAGCACCAGATTAGCTTAGCGCGTGGCAAAGACGCCGAGTTAACCCTTTGACTGTCCGTAGCGCTTTTGTGAGGTGATTCCTGAAGGAATCACCTCAACAAAAAGCGTTATGGACAGCGAAAGGGTTCAACATGACCTATCCTCGCTCACATCTGGCAATACTTGGCTAGGACAGAAACTTATGACATTTTTTCTCACGTACGTCCTAAGCATCCCTGTCTGTCTTTGTAGTAGAGGCCTACAAAGCACTGGCAGAAGAAGCGAAGGTTTCTCTTTGTGTCTGCCTGGCATGCAGTGAGGGGTAGATCATCACAAGCGGAGACATCCTCAGTGCAAGGTGTTGACGTGAACACTTCTGCAGAACAACACAAGTGAACGAGCATAAATTATTAACAATAGCAGCAATATAATAATAATAATAATAATAATAATAATAATAATAATAATAATAATAATAATAATAATGATAATGATAATAATAATATATTTTTAAATACTCTGCAATAGAGTACCACGAGCATTATATAATGGAAGTTGCTGCGCTTTACAAGTGGACTTGAATTGGATTAGATTGAATAATAATAATAATAATAATAATAATAATAATAATAATGCGATATATAAAGTGGTAATTCTAATAATATCAAGAAAGGCAAAGCCCTTATAGCTCACGTGTATGACCAATCCACATAATAAGTGTGACTTTTGTGACATTTTCAACAGGTCAAGAGTCTAAACATACGTAAAGGGTAGACTAACAGCGAAATCAAGAGTTTTCTCAAAATGTATGCATTTTTTGTTACAAATTCCTCAATCCTCTGTGACCTTCACGTTTGAAAGAGGTCGACTAAATTAGCAGGCATAGAAAGGTGCTATTATCAGCTACCTTTATGCCAAATTTGATTGAAATTTTAGCAAAAACTTTAATAAAAACAATTCTATCCAAAAACTGACATTTTGTACACACTCACCGAGCTCCTGTGACCCTTGACCCTTCAGAGGGGTCATCCAAATTAGTATGCATAGAAAGGCCTTATTATCAGAGATCTTTATAACAAGTTTGGGTCTGCAGTTGAAAAAAATAAAGTTTTGGTGAAAATGTTGCTATTTTGGACCTATTTCTGCCCTTCCTCCTCCCCATGACCATTGCGAGGGCACCACTAAATTAGTATGCATAGGTCTTATCACTAGTACCTGTGTGGCAAATCTGACTGAAAAGGTGGCAAAAATTGTGATAACAAGAATGACAAAGCCCTTATGGCGCACGTGTATGACTGATCCAAACTTTGATAAAACTAACTTCTGTCCCCAAATTGGCATTTTTAACAGTTTTCGACATTTCGTGACCATTGACCTTTCCAATGGGTCATTCAAATCACCATGCAAAGGTCTTACCATCAGGTACCTCTGTACCAATTATAGGTTTGAAGTTGAAAAGCGTATTTGAGACAAAACAATTTGTGAAAATATCAAAATTTTTTAGACCTGCTGTAACCCTTTACCTTTCCAGGGGTCAGTCAAATTTGATTGAAAAGTTTGCAAAAAGCGTGATTAACAAGAAAGGCAAAGGCATTATGGCTCACGTGTATGACCTTTTGACAAATGTGTGACCTTTGTGACATAAGTAAACAAATCCCATGTTTTCTCAAAATGTAAGCATTTATCACACATCTGTCCCCCCCCCCCACCCCCCACCCCCCGTGACCCTTGACCTTTGCGATGAGTCAGCTAAATTATTATGCATAGGAAGGTCTTATCATGAGCTACCTTTGTGCCAAATGTGATTTTAAAAATTTGCAAAAATGTTCATAATACCTACAATTTTATCAAACATTTGCCAGCCTCTTGTGACCCTTGACCTTTCCGAGGGGTCATCCAAATTAGTATGCATAGATAGGTCTTACAATCAGGTATCTCTCTACCAAATTTGGGTTTGAAGTTGTGAACAGTATTTGAGAAAAAACATCTTTTGTCAAAATATTGCTATTTAGGGACTATTTCCGGAGCTCTTGTGACCCATGACCTTTCGAGGAATCAACCAAATTAGTATGCATAGAAAGGTCTTACCATCAGGTATCTCTGTACCAAGTTTGGGTTTGAAGATGTGAATAGTACTTGAAGAAAAAAAAATCTTTTGTCAAAATATGGCTATTTTGGACCTATTTCCTGAACTCTTGTACATACATTGTTTAACGTCCCGACAGCAACAAGACTTTCTCAGGACGTGCCTGCACTGCTTGTGAAAAAAAAAAAACTAAACAGAATATTGAATGTATGTCGCCAGCCGGTCCAATACGTTAAATAAATCTGTTTTAACTGTCTTTCAGGCACCAGGCCAGAATACTTGTCCTCTTTGCTGCACGTGTATACACCCTCTCGTGAGCTCCGCTCCTCTTCTGATAAACGGAAGTTGTGTGTACCTTCTGTCCAAACTAAAACATTTGGTCAGCGCACTTTTGTTTATCAATCCCCAGTGTTATGGAATACACTTCCTCTTGAGGTCAGAAACAGTGAGTCTGTCTCTGACTTCAAGAGGTCGTTGAAAACTCACCTCTTCAAGCTTTACTTTGAATAACTGCCAGTGTTTGATGCCTTAGTTGTAGTTCTGCAATCCTCCTTGTTTAGACTGAATGTTAATTAGAATATAAATTATTATGTATGTATTGTTGTTTAGTTTATTGTAAAAGTGGTGTGTTCGGGCATTGTGCTTTGTTTGTTATGTGCATATGTCATTGTATTTTTATTTTTGTGTACAGATTGTAAAGCGCTTAGAGCTTTTGAGTAAGATTAAGCGCTATATAAATACTCATTATTATTATTATTATTAAATAAACCTACGACATGGGGCCTAAATAAAGCTAAGACCATTTAGCAACACACATCCAATATCAACAGCTACAGACAGTGCAGACAGTAGGGATAGTAAAAAAGAAAAATACAGGCGAATGGACCAAGGGTAGACAGAAACACATGCCCCAGAATAGAAGGAAAAACCCACCCTGTGGGGCTGACCAGGGTGACCCTGGGAACTAAAAAGTAGTTAACCCCACCCAAGCTCCCCAGGGCAGACCTGGGTGGGGCCTGAACTCTTGTGACCTTTGACCTTTCTGAGGGATCATCCAAATTAGTATCCATAGATCAGTCTTAAAATCATGTATCTCTGTACCGAGTTTGGGTTTGAAGTTGTGAATAGTATTTGAGAAAAAAAAAACACACCATCTTTTGTCAAAATATGGCTATTTTGGACCTATTTCCTGAGCTCTTATGACCCTTGACTTTCCGAGGGATCTACGAAATTAGAATGCATAGAAAGGTCTTACCATCAGGTATCTTTGTACCAAGTTTGGGCTTGAGGTTGTGAATAGTATTTGAGAAAAAATAAATTATGTCAAAATATAGCTATTTTTTATCTATTTCCTGATCCCCTGTGACCTTGACCTTTGCGAGAGGTCACTCAAATTGGTATGTTTAGAAAGGTCTCGCCACAAAGTATCCTAGGGCCAAGTGTGAAGACTGTGGCTTGAATAGTCTCCGAGAAAGCGCCAACGTTAAAGTTTACCACGGACGACGGACGACGGTGGACAGACGACAGACGACGGACGACGGACGTACGACCACTGGCCCAAAACATAGACTCCCTTTTGCTTCGTACATAAGCCAAAAATTACAATTTTATCAACAACTAGCATTTTTCACGCACTTGTTGACGTCCTATGACCCTTGGCTGTTACGAGTGGTCATCCAAATTAATATTTTGGGATAAGACAGTTTTTGTAAATATATCACTCTTTTTACCTATTTCTGGGCCTCCTGGGCCCCTTGACTTTTCCGAAGAGCTAGCCAATTTAGTATGCTTAGAAAGGTCTTATCATTTAGTATCTCTGTACCATGTTTGGTTTGAAGTTGAAAATAGTAATAAGACAGTTTATGTATAAATGTCTTTTAAAAAATAAAAAAAACTATTTCTAGACACCCCCCCCCCCTCCCCACCAGGGTCTGCCCTGGGGGACTTGGGTGGGGTTAACTACTTTTTAGTTCCCAGGGTCATCCTGGTCAGCCCCACAGGGCGGGTTTTCCCCTCTATTCTGGGGCGTGTGTTTCTGTCTACCCTTGGTCCATTCATCTGTATTTTCATTTTTTAAACTCTCCCTACTGTCTGCGCTGCCTGTAGCTCTTGGTATTGGATGTGTTGCTAAATATATGTTTATCTTTAAATACTATTATAGTATTTAAGGATAAACAATGTGTGTCAAAATATTACCTCTTTCTCTTCCCACTGTGACTTTGACCTTTGATAGAGGTCACTGATATTGTGTACTTAGAAAGGGTTTGCCACAAAGAATAGCCTCCGAGAAAATGCCAATGTTAAAGTTTACCTCGGACGACAGACGGCGGACAGACGACGGAAGGCCCATTATAATGACTCACAGTTCTAAGCGCCCATGCGCTCATCACACACTCATACGCACGCACTAGCTGAAAAGGAGAAGGGGTGGGTGCGGGCTGGGAGAGGAGTAGCACACTATATGAATAATGGATAAATGAGTGAAAAGATGTGTTTCAATGTTCAGTTTATCACATTCTACCCCAGAACAGAAATCCCCAAATTTTGAAGCTGCCCTCTGAATGACTGCATTACAATTCTAGAGACAGATCAAGCATGATAGTTCAAGGGTGGTGCCAAAATAGCTTGGCACCTATGGGCGCCATGCTATTCTGACACCACCCTTGAACTATCAAGCTCGATCCATGTCTTGCAGTGGTGTGTCGGGGCTGAATGAGTTAAATTATCAAGGACGGGCAGCTGGCCAACAGCGAGGGAGTTTGTTCCATGTGGGTGGACCGGAGTGGCTGAATGGTTGTTTACCAATGGTGGATAGGGTAGGACGAGAAATGCATCTATTGCTCGGACAGCACACGCACACAACAACAACGAAAACAACAAGAAGCTCCCCAGAACAAAAAGAAAGGCAAAGACCTTTGGTTTAGGTGTATGGCCGATCATATAAAGTGTGATCTGTGACCTTGACCTTTACGCAGGCCACTGAAAAGAGTAAGTGTCCAACTCAAAGTATCTATACACAAGTAAAGGGTTGGCTTTTGATCCAGCAAAATCCATATTTTCTCAAAATGTCTATGCATTTTTCATACATTTGACTTGACCCTTGATCTTAACAAGGGGGTCAACTAAATAAGTATGCATAAAAAGGTCTTATAATCAGCTACCTGTTTGCCAAATATGAATGAAACGTTTTCAAAAACATTGATAAAAATTAAAATAAAATTCAATGGAAAAATGTGAATTTTTCACACATTTACCGACCTCTTGTGACCCATGACGTTTCCGAGGAGTCATCCAAATGAGTATGCATAAAAAGGTATTACCATCAGGTATATATGTACCAAGTTTGTGTTTCAAGTTGAAAAGGGTAATTGAAAAAAGAGTTTTGTCAAAATATGTTTTGTTTTACATATTTATGAACCACCCGTGACCTCGACCTTTAAGAGAGGTCACTGAAATTGGTATGTTTAGGTCAAGTTTGCAGACTGGCGTGAACAGTCCCCGAGGAAAACAACAAACAAATAAAACAACGTTACAGTTTACCACCGACGACGAACGGACTGGCCCATTAAACACTCACTTTTGCTATCGAACGTGAGCGAACAATCAACCAACCATTTGAGCAAGGCAAATCAAATAAATAAGCAAGAAAGGCAAAACCCTTATGGCTCACGTGTATGTCCAATCTACATGTGTGACCTTTGTAACAATAAGTAACGGGATGGATTCTGCACCAGCAAAATCCATGTTTTCTCCAAATTTAATCAGTTTTCACACATCTGTCAAACACGCGTGACCCCTGACCTTTATGATGAGTCGCCTAAATTAGTATACAAAGGAAGGTCTTATCATGATCAGCTACCTTTGGGCCAAATCTGATTGAAAAGTTTGCAAAACTGTTGATAATAACTACAATATTCTTTAAACAAATTGGCATATTACACACATTTGCCGACCTCTTGTGGCCTTTGACCTTTCCAAGGGATCATCCAAATTAGTATGTATGGATAGGTCTTAACATCAGGTATCTCTGTAGCAAGTTTGGGTTTGAAGTTGTGAATAGTATTTGAGAAAAAAACATCTTTTGTCGAGATATCGCTATTTTGGACCTATTTCTTGAGTTCATGTGACCCTTGACCTTTCCGAAGGATGAACCAAATTAGAATGCGTAGAAAGGTCTTTCCATCAGGTATCTTTGTACCAAGTTTGGGTTTGAAGTCGTGAATAGTATTTGAGAAAAAATAAATTATGTCAAAATATAGTTTGTTTTTTTTAAACCAGTTTCCTGATCCCCTTTGCTTTTAGCGAGAGGTCTCTCAAATTGGTATATTTAGAAAGGTCTTGCCACAAAGTATCATTGGGCCATAGATATGTCTTACCGTCATGTATCTCTGCACCAAGTTTGGGTTTGAAGTTGTGAATAGTATTTGAGAAAAGTAAAAAAAACCATCTTTTGTCAAAATATGGCTATTTTGGACCTAATTCCTGAGCTCTTGTGACCCTTGACCTTCCGAGGGATAAACCAAATTAGAATGCGCAGAAAGGTCTTTCCATCAGGTATCTTTGTACCAAGTTTGGGTTTGAAGTCGTGAATAGTATTTGAGAAAAATAAATTATGTCAAAATATAGCTATTTTTTTTCCCCCTATTTCCTGATTATTTTATTTGTCCTTTTATTTGTCCTTTTATTTGCCCTTCTACAGTGGTGAATGGTCCACGCTACAAATTCAACATAGACAGATACTTCACATGTCAAACTACCAACGTGATTTATGTCATCTCCTGTGTGAAATGCGGCCAACTCTATGTTGGAGAGACGGAAAGAACCATCAACGACCGTTTTAAAGAACATCTTCAGTCGGTCAAGTACCATTACAATAGACCGGTCGGGCGACATTTCAACCAGGCCGATCACTCCGTCTCGGACATTCGTGTTAAAGGCCTTTGGCTTATGCAAGCCAGTAATGTCTGGGCCAGGAAAGACCGAGAAAAATTTTTGATTAATAAACTGGGCACTGTGGCGCCACTCGGGATGAATATGAAAGATTAACTTTTTGGACCTTACCTGTGTCTTCTGCTAACTGTCATGTACCTTACCGAGTCGCTTCTGTCTGACTACTCACTAACCAGATAGTTGCGGCTGGCGCTGATTGATATGTACTTTGTGCCTCCCATGGGGACTTTTTCAGCGCTGGCCATACGTTAAGTTGGATCCCTTGCCCTTCCCTGTCGGGCGCCTGGTCGCCGGTCCTTGGATTTATGCGCGGGTGTGGGGGGCGATCATGTGCATTCCCTTGGGGATGTATGTGGTCGTCTTGTTCGCATGCCTGTGCGTTCGTCCGTGGGCTGGAGGGTGCCTGTTGGGTGGGGCTGGTGGCTCTGTTTGTTTGCCTCCCCCCCCCCCCTCCCTTTTTGTTTTCTCTCTCTCTCTCTCTCTCTCTCTCTCTCTCTCTCTCTCTCTCTCTCTCTCTCTCTCTCTCTCTCTCTCTCTCTCTCTCTCTTTCTCTCTTCCCCCTTTCTCTCTCTCTTCCCTTTCCCCCTCCTCTTCCCCCGCCCCTTTTGTCTTTCTCTCCCCCCACACCCGGTTTTTTTTGTTTGTTTGTTTGTTTGGAGTTACCCTTGAAGATGGTTTCACAACTACCTACTCTCCTCTTATACCATTATTCTCTTACTGAATTTGATTATTTGCTTTGTTTCATCGATATTCCTTGTTGTGTACCATGCTAAATGCTGGGGTTTTTTTTCCCGGGGTCCTCCCGTTTTTCCCCGAGGTAGTCCTCAACTCGATGGTGATATAAGGTTTGCCTTCGGGTTGGTGTTTAGCTGGCTTTGTGTATTAGACACTCAGCCTACTTCGTGCCCAAGGGTACTCCCCGTTTTCTCTCTCTCTCTCTCTCTCTCTCTCTCTCTCTCTCTCTCTCTCTCTCTCTCTCTCTCTCTCTCTTTCTATCTCCCCCCCTCTCTCTCTCTCTCTCTCTCTCTCTCTCTCGCTGTCTCTCTTCTCTCTCTCTCTCCCCGGCCTCACACACGCGCATTTACTTTTGCTCGCTCCTGCGCGCGCTTACACACACTCTTGTCTCTCGTGTTCAGTTTCTCTCGGAGTCTTTCTCTTACGATTTTTTTCTTTGACGTCATTTTTACTTTTGTTCTTCCTTTCCTTTTCTTTTCTTTTTCTTTTTACGTCACCTTCAGTTGCCACATTCCTTCTGCATCTGAAGATAAGTAGCAAATAATGTCTCTGTTTGTTTGTCTATTTTGACAAAGGGTATTTACCCGAAATATTAATACATTGTGTTGTACCGTTTTTTCTAAGCGTGTTTCTTTCTCCGTTGGGTACTTCTTTGTATTTTCTGATCCCCTTGGCTTTTGCGAGATGTCTCTCAAATTGGTATATTTAGAAAGGACTTGCCACAAAGTATCATTGGGCCAAGTTTGAAGAATGTGGCTTGAATAGTCTCCGAGAAAATGCCAACGTTAAAGTTTACCACGGACGACGGACAACGTGCGACTAACGACGGCGGACGGACGACTGACGACAGACGACGGGCGACGGACAGACGACCACTGGCCCAAAAACATAGACTCACTTTTGCTTCGCACGTAAGCCAAAAAAGCAGCACGGCACACAATAAAGAACATGTGTGTACAATGCCAGATATTACAATGAATCAGTTATCGGATCCAAAAGGTGACTACCAAGCGTGTATTGTGAATTTCTTGGCATCATCCCAACAAGATGGGATGAACCATAAGCCACAAAGTCCCTTCTATAAGAGAGCTGTCCTCGCTGTCAATGGCCTCTACCTTTTGTCTTTGACCTGATTCTGATGTTGAATTATCTGCTATTGAAAACGTCTCGCAGATCTGCCAATGCGTCAGTGAGTTTTATAAGGGGCGCAGGACATACGCGTCCGCACCCTCACACACTACTCACACCCACCCTCATACTCACACACTCTCACTACGTAACTTTAGGTTTAAACATAATTTATGGGATTAGAGAGAGGAGCGTTAGGTGAGGTTAGGACCTGGGGTTCCACTTTGCTTAAAGTCGTTAACAAACTCCACACACAAACCCCCCTCTACACCCACTACACTATACGACCATTCCAATAGTTTGTGTGACCCCGCCCCCTTGGCGCGTAAGTGTCTCTCTCTCCATCGCACCATCACCTCTCTCCCAATCTACCCCGCCCCACCCCGCCGGGTCACAGGCAGTGCTATCCAACCCCCCCCCCAGCTATCTCACTCCCTCCCACCCCCACACCAAACACCTCAACCCTCCAACCCCCCCCACCCAACCACCGCGCCACTCGTAGGGTGTGGACTGAGAGAACGCTCGCACCTACCTCTCAACCCACGCGCCCCCCCCGTCAACAAGAATCGGCAATCAGCAGAACACATCCAACACTATTCTAAACATAGCTCACCCCCCCACACGCACACCCCGACCTCTCCCCTCCAACCCCCACCCAGCGATGACACCCCAAACATGGCACCCCACCCCACACCTACCACACATACCGCCCCCCACCCCCCATCCTAAAACGCACCACACCAATCACACCACAATTCACATCTTCCCACCACATCACACATCACTAACAAACCTGGCCACATACCCCCCAAACACCAACACCCAGTGCATTAAACCCCCTCAGCCCTCAACACACTCTTACCCGAACGAAACTATCCCACGCCCCCCTACCCCAACTCCCCGACAACCCCCCCCCACACCCACCCTCATGTCGGTGAGTTTCTTGTCTCACGGTGTGTTTGGGGTTAGATGCGTGTTTTTAGGTGGTGTGTGATTGGGAAGGGTGGGGTGTGTAGGGGTGGGGGTGTTTTTTGGGGGTTGGAATGGGATAAATGAGAATGTTTAGGTGGATAGGGATATAATGTGTGGAAGATTGGTTTTTATTATTATGTATATTTTATGTGTGTTGTTTGTTTTTTTTGAATGAAATGAAAAAAAAAAAGAATAAGGAAAAATTTAAGTTGATAAAATTTGTGGTTTTGTTTTTTTTTTTGTGTTTTTTGTTTTTGTTTTTGTTGGTTTTGTTTTGTTTTATTAAAGTTTTTTTAGATGTGGTTTTGGTGATTGAGAGGTAGTGGAAAGAGGGGTAGAATTAATTAAAAATTGGAGTAGGAGGTTGGTTTGGGGGGTGGGGGGTTGGAGGGTGTTTTTTGGTTTGGGTAGTTTTGGTTTTTGTATTGAGGGAGTTATTTAGATGAAAATTGAAGGAGATAGTATTTTTAAAGTGATTAAGTAGAAGTGTTTATGGGGTGTGGAGGATTGGTATTGTGAATAGAGAGGTGAATAAAATGGGTTTTGGTGGGGGGAATTGGGATTGAGGGGGGGTATGTTTGTGATGTGGAAAGGGGGGGTATGTATATAATATATGTATGTATGTAATATTGAGGAGTGTGAGGAATTTTGTTGGGGAACAACGGTGGGTGACGTTTCAGAGTAAGGGAGGTTGGTGTTTAGGGGGTAATGATAGGGTTTGGTTAAGAAAGAAGTGATATGCTGGGTTATTGGAATTTTTGGTGGAAAAATAAGAGTAAAGGAGTTTAGGAAAGTAGTGTTTGTGTATATAGGTTTTATTTGAAGTTAATAGAGGTTAGAAGAGATCATGAATAATCCGGGAGAAGTATGAGTAAGAATATGGGTGAGGATGGAAGGATTTTGGGTTATTTATTGATTTTATATTAGTGGGGTGTAGGTAAGGGGAGATGTGGGGGGTAGTGTGGGGTGAATTGTGTGATTAATTATTATGTTTGTATAACAGGTAGGTTGATGGATGATAAATAATGTATAATGATGATTTAGGGGGGGGGGGGGATGTAAAAGAGTTTTGATTTATTTTGAATGATAGAAATATTTAATGAAAGGTTTGATGAAGAGATGGGTTGGATGTAAGAGGGTTAGTGAAGACGTGAATGAAAAAGATATGGGTGTATTAAGAGATGGATGGATGGTTAAGAGATATTTTGATAAGGAGAATTGAAAAATTATATTGAATTGGGGTAAATGGGTTTGTGAAAGGAGATGAAAGGTAGGAGATAGGGTAGGAATAAATATAAGGAGTAGTTGAGTGTAGTGGTAGAATGTGATTTAGATATAGTAAATATAATGTTAATGGTTTGGGGGGGATATAATGGTTGGATATAAGTGGGGGTTAAAGTTGTGATAACTAGGGTAGATAGGGAAGGGTATGTAGGTTGGGGGATTGTGAGGTTATTTGTTTGGAAGAGGGGTATTTTGAATGGGGGGGATATTTAGATATATGGGGGGGAATGGGGGATTAATATGAAAGGTGAGGAGTTGATAGTTTGTGTAATGTTTTGGGAGGGATGATAGTGAAGGTGAATTTAGTTGTTTTAGTTTTTTTTTTGGGTGATTTTTGTTTTGGAGAGAATTAGGGGATGGGGATATATGTAAGTAATAGTGTATATGATAGGAAGTGATGATTTTGGTTGGGGGAGGTTTTATAGGTAATTAGGTGAGAGTTTTTTTTTTAAGAGGTGGTTGGTTGGTCTTTTCGGTAGACGATGTGTGGATTTTTATGATATTGTTGGCGTGATGGATTTTTGTGTGGTTGGTATGTAGAAAGTGTGTAAATGGCACCTGGTGTGTATGATAGGTAAATTGGGTATGGTTTTGGTTTGTGGGAGTAGATAATTGGAGAAGGGGGGGTACTATGTTTGATCGGGGGAGGTTTTGTGAGAAGGGGGTGTTTGTAATTGTGTTTTGTGATCATATGTAGAATCAGTAGTACTGTAGGTAGGGGGAAGGTCGGTATAAAGGTGGGAAATGGTATGTTTGATAGGGGTAGTGATAGGGTTTTTGTGGGGGTTAGAGTAGGGGGAATGTTATATAGTAGAAGTGTAGTTGGGTGAATTGAAGTAGGAAAATTTTGGGGAGTTTTTGGGGGTGGGTGGGGGTTGGGAAAATAAAGGAGTAAAGGTTGGGGATGAGGTATGAGATAGATTGGTGGATATTGTTGGATGGTTTTGGATGGTGAAGGTTGAGGGTGATGGGTGGGGGTTATGTAGGATGTGGTTAAGTGATGGGTTGAGGGTTGGGGGGGGAGAATGATGAATTGGGGGTTTTTGGTTGGAGTTTGGATGATGAGGGGTAGGTTATTATGGATATTTGATTTTATTGTATAAGGTTTTATTTTTTATTTGGAAGGTGGGAGAAAGGGGTGGTTAAGGGTGAAAATATGTGTATTTTTTTTGTAGGAAGGGAAAATTATTTTGATTAGGGGGGAGATTATTGGTTTGATGGGGAAATATGAGGGGGTTTAAAGAGGGTAAATTGTAAGGGGATGTGTAGTAGTTTGTGGTGTAATATAGGTAGAGTGAGGTAAGGAGTTATAAGGGGGAATTGGGTTGTTTTGTGGGATTTTTGTGTGGGGGTTGTTGTATTGGGGTGATTTTTGAGGATGGGGTATATATGGGGGGGGGGGTTAAATGGGGGTAAGGGTAAGGAATTGGGGGTTTTTTGTGTATGTTTGTGGGAAGGTAATATGGGTGAGAGGGGAAAAAAAAATTGGGTGGGTGTGTTGGGTGTTTAGATAGTGGTTGTTTCTTATGGGATGTGGGGAATTAGTTGGAGTGGGGGTAATGTGGTAAGGTAGCGTGGAAAATGAAAGGGAGGGTTGGATTAATTTGGTGGTTGGTGATGAAAGTAGGTATATGTGGTGAGAGTTAATAGAGGGTGGGGGGGGTTTGGGTTGAGGTGTAGTTTTTTATATTTATGGTGTCATATTTTGGAATTGATGTTGTGTTAAGGTATGTAGATTGTAAATGGATTAAGTGAGTTTAGATTTTAATTTGGTGTTGCTGTGTTTGGTGTATGTCTGGTTAGTTGATATAGTGGGGGTGGGGTTTGGGGTTGTGTTTGGTGAATATAAAAAATTATGTCAAACTATAGCTATTTTTGATATATTTCCTGATCCCCTGTGACCTTGACCTTTGTGAGAGGTCACTGAAATTGGTATGTTTAGAAAGGTCTTGCCGCACAGTATCCATGGGCCAAGTTTGAAGACTGTGGCTTGAATAGTCTCGGAGAAAATGCCAATGTTAAAGTTTTTTACCATGGACGACGGACGACGGCGGACGGATGATGGACATCGGCGGACGGACGACGAACGACGGTGGACGGTCGACGGTGGACGGACGGACGACCACTGGCCCAGAACATAGACTCACGTTTGCTTTGCACGTGCACCAGAAAGGTGAACGTAGGTCGCACTAGTTCTTTATAAACGTTCTTAGCATATCTTATAATAATGCAGCACAAAAGGATCAGCTTAACTCATTCTACCCCAACACCGAAATCCCCAAATTTTGCCGTTGTCCTCTGAAGACTGCACTCTAGTGCCGGACACAGATTGACCATGGTAGTTCAAGGGTGATGCCAGAATAGCTTGGCGCCCATAGGCGCCAAGCTATTCTGGCATCACCCTTGAACTATCATGGTCGATCCTTATCTTGCTGTGGTGTGTCTGGGGTAGAATGAGTTAACATATGAGGTCTGAATGTCGTAAAATGGAAGTCTTTCATGCTGTTCTTCTACCTTGCTATGAAGGAGAGTTCCCCTGATGCGTTCCGGAGGCAGTAGAAAGACTCTGTTATGTGTGCCTGCTCACATCGATTGTGAAAAAAAAAGGTACACAAGTCTTATCTTAAGTGACTAAGACAACACTGAGAACCCATGACATCGGCGAACGGTATCAGTCAAACCCCGAATTAGAGCAGATCGCTTTAAGTCATTCAATGCCAGTGGACGCAGATAATGTTTCTGAAATCTATGTTAATTCGACGCAAAACTGCGAGACCCAACCGTGTAAGGAACGTTGATGCTGCGGATGCACATACGGATCTATGTCTCTTGCAATTGGGTTGTGTTCAGTTTTCCTCGGCAGTAAAGGGGTCCCACATTTGAAGGCAGGTCTTTATATTTAAATCGTCGGCTAACGTTCATAAACGCACACGGAGTGCTGGCGCAACATTTAATCTTAGCCGCCACCGCGAAAGCATAGTGCCGCCCGCGCTGCAACCGCAGCCCAAGGTTACCTTTCGGGATATGACCCTTGTGCCACTTACTGGGTGTGCCAAGCCATCGCTTCTCGCTCTTCTCTGAGCTCGTGTCACCGTAGATCACCTGGCACTCGTAAAGCCCTCCAAACATGTTGTCAAAGTTGACGATCTCGAACTGAGACTGTATGCTGGTCTCGGACAGCGGGATGCCGTTGAGAAACCAGGCGTAGCTGACGTTCATGCCTAGTACAAGGCTGTCCAGCTGGCAAGCCAAAAGAAGTCTGGCACCGGTCTTCACGAAGGCCACGCCGGCTGGGGGCAGCGGTGTGAGATGGACGACTGGCGTGACTGCAGTGAACAACACACATTGAACAATATACATTCTTGGTGGCAGGGACTTGCTAGTCACCGTTGTAGGCCTTCGGGAGGTCAAATTAACCATTGTACCCCGAAGGCCGAAGGCCGTTGCGGTAATATGGGTAATTTGGCCTCCCGAAGGCAGGGTCATTGTCAGTAACACACCCCTGCTACCAAACACGTGTTTGTTTTAATTTCTTCCTCTTAATCACATCAACCGGTTATCGGCACTACATCAAGTAAAATGCGGTTCACTATACTTTTTTATACTATACTATACTATACTATACTATACTATACTATACTATACTATACTATACTATACTATACTTTGTTTTCATCCCTACGTCACACAACCAATCCCTTTAGCGCAAACTGTACCATATGACCGGCCTACAAAACCCTTGTAGCGACAATTGGAGGACTACTTGTAGCCCACTTCATGACGCATCTTGGATGCGATTTTATAAAAAAAAATTATTATTATTTTTTTTTAAAGATCACCAAAATGTTCTAAAGTAAAATGTTACTTAGTGTTGTTCGTAACAACAATAATAATAATAAATAATTACGGTATTTATAATGCGCTTATCTTAAAATAATTATAACTCTAAGCGCGCACTCACAACTCGCACATGCATGCGCACGCTTTAGACAACGACTCACGTACTACAAATAGTAAAATACATTACGACAGTCTGCTTAGGGTGGGGAGTGTGGTGGTATAGTGCTAGAACTGTTGAAAGAGGTGAGTTTTGAGGGCGGACTGGAAGGAGGAGAGAGAGAGAGAGTGTTTCTGAAGGAGAGAGAGAGTGGGAGAGTGTTCCAGGCGGATGGACCGTATACTGAGAAGGAGCGGGGGCCGAAAGTGCTGAGTTTGGTGCGGGAGATGTGGAGGCGGAGAGGATCGAGGCGCAGAGGAGGGAGCGGGGAGGAGTGTAGGGATGAAGTAAGTTTGAGAGATAGGCGGGGGCGCAGTTGTTCAGGGATTTGTAGCAGAGAGACAGAATCTTGTATTGGATGCGTTGGGGGATGGGAAGCCAGTGAAGAAATTTTGAGCAGGGGAGTGATGTGGTCGGATTTTTTTTATTTCTGAGAAGGAGGCGGGCAGCATTGTTCTGGACGCGCTGGAGAGTGAAAGTGGTGGAGTGAGGGAGGCCGGAAAGGAGAGAGTTGCAGTAGTCGATGCGAGATAGGATGAGAGAGACAGTAAGTTTGGTGACAGCTTCGGTAGTGATGTATTTTCTGATCTGACTGATGCGGCGGAGGTGGAAGTAGCATGACGGTCCATGGAAAGAGAGGAATCGAGGATAACGCCAAGGTTTTTGGCAGAGTCAGAGAGGGAGCACACTCAGTACTGGAGACGGCAATGTCATGAAATATTTTAAATTACGTCATAAGTCTATTACGTATAAATGTTAATTCCTTTGACATCAGTCATGTTTGGCATGATCCAGGTCGGAAGATGTCTTCTTGATTTCTTTTAGGAAAATAGTAGAGGAATGAAGGCAAATACGTTATTGGTAGCAGGGGCTTGCTGCACGGACCCCTGCATGGACCCCCTTGCTGCACGGACCCTAGTAGGTCTTCGGGAGGTCAAAGGAACCATTGACCCCTCATGCTTTCGGGGTACAATGGTTCCTTTGACCTCCCTCAGGCCTACAAGGGTCCGCGTAGCAAACCTCTGCTACCAATAACTTATAATACTATACTATAATATACTATACTATACTATACTATACTATACTATACTATACTATACTATACTATACTATACCATACCATACCATATTTTATTTTGTTTTCATCCCTACGTCACACGACCAATCCCTTTAGTGCAAACCGTACCACATGACCGAGCTACAAAAACCCTTGGGGAAGTTCCCCGCGTTGCCTAGCAGCGTCGGCGCATCAGCCGCCATCTTATGAGGATACCATAGTCATGAGATAGTAGCGAAATAGTGTTTAAATAGTGTTTTCTTCATGTTTCTTCCTCTTTGGAAACAAACAAAAACAGATTCTGGTGAGCGGTTTCCTACAGTGATGGCAAGACTTGCTGTTATTGCTTATATCACAACAGAGCATTCCTGACATTACAAAAACAGCGATTTCCTTATAGAGCGCTTAGTCCCGTATCCTCACAAGATGACCGCCACGACTGGCGTGATGACGTCAGCTTCCCAAGCCCTAAAGTCTAGCAGCTTACGCAATTTCTGCAGAGAAAAGTAGTTCGTCAAAAGAGTAACAATGGTTTGCAGGTACGAAACGAAAGTACTAATGCCATATGGCTTATGTATAAGAACAATATTTGTCCTTAGGATGGAGACATTTTTGTAGAAGTGTTTTTCGAAAGCTATTTGTTCGCTGTGAGGGAACCAGTCCTCGTACACGCCCGGATAAGGTGCAAGACCTTTTTTTGTGTGCATAACATTGAAACTTTTAAGCATACAAGTTACAGGTTTATTCCAGTGATTAAATTAAAATCATGAGCAAGGAAACATGCATACCTATTTAGGTTAAATTAAATTAAAAAGTAATATTTTTAATTCCGTAAGCATACTCTCTGAGACGCATCGCATCTGTCCGACACAGTCTTTCTGAATCTGCCACTGCAAAGTTAGTGAATGCTTTTGTCACGACCCGTCTTGACTACTGCAATTCTCTGCTTTTTGGTTTTCCATCTGAGCAGAGTTCAGCGAGTTCAAAATAATGCCGCAAGGCTTGTGAAGCTCAGGCGAAAACGAGACCACGTAACCCCTATACTGAAAGACCTTCACTGGCTTCCAATCCAATCCCGCATACAGTTAAGATTGCGACCCTTGCATACCGCCACTTTGATGGCAGCCTTCCGTCATAACTTTCCTCCAGTCTGATCACTTACCATCCCTCTCGCTCACTGCGTTCCTCGGGAGAGAAACTTCTCAAAGTTCCAAAGTACCATCTCAAATCTGCCGGTGAACGCTCTTTCAGATGTACTGCTCCTATAATTTGGAATTCCTTACCGACTGAGCTGAGAAATGCCTCCCCCCTTACGCAGTTCAAAGTAAAGTTAAAAACTCACCTTTTCTCGCAGACTTTCGTGTGATCTCTACGGTTTTCTGTACCCCCCCCCCCCCCTTGCAGACTGTGTGTGTGTGTGTGTGTGATTGTGTGTGTGTGTGTGTGTGTGTGTGTGTGTGTGTGTGTGTGTGCGTGTGCGCGTCGTTTTCGCCTGCGCATTGAATTATATTATAAATATGAGAAATGCGCAATATAAATACCATGTATTTTTACTCGCGTCGCTAGTTTCAAAATGGCGGTCAGCGAGATGTCTTCGAAAGAAGTCTATCAGACGCACACGGTTGATGCAGGTTTACTTTGCTCCTGTAGTTAAATAATAATAATAATAATTACTGTATTTATAGTGCGCTTATCTTATAATAATTATAACTCTAAGCGCGCACTCACAACTCGCACACGCATGCGCACGCTTTAGACAATGACTCACGTACCACAAATAGTGAAAATACATTACGACGGTCAGCTTGGGGTGGGGAGTGTGGTGATGTAGTGCTAGAACTGTTGAAAGAGGTGAGTTTTGAGGGCGGACTGGAAGAAGGAGAGAGAGAGAGTGTTTCTGACGGAGAGAGAGTGGGAGAGTGTTCCAGGTGGATGGACCGTATACTGAGAAGGAGCGGGGGCCGAAAGTGCTGAGTTTGGTGCGGGGGATGAGGAGGCGGAGAGGGTCGGAGGCGGAGCGGAGGGAGCGGGAAGGAGTGTAGGGGTGAAGTAAGTTGGAGAGATAGGTAGGAGCGTAGATGTTTAGGGATTTGTAGCAGAGAGACAGTATCTTGTATTGGATGCGTTGGGGGATGGGAAGCCAGTGAAGGAGCTTGAGCAAGGGAGTGATGTGGTCGGAATTTTTCTTTTTAAGGACGAGGCGGGCAGCATTGTTCTGGACGCGCTGGAGAGTGAGAGTGGTGGAGTGAGGAAGGCCGGAAAGGAGAGAGTTGCAGTAGTCGATGCGAGATAAGATGAGAGAGACAGCGAGTTTGGTGGCAGCTTTGTTATTGAGGTATTTTTCTGATCTGACTGATGCGGCGGAGGTGGAAATAACATGCCTGGGCCGTGGCGGAGACGAAGCTGGTCATGGAAAGAGAGGAATCGAGAATAACGCCAAGGTTCTTGACCGAGTCAGAGAGGTAGATGGGGGTGCTGTCGAGTTGAAGGTGGAGAGAGGGAGGAAGCTGGGAAAGTTTCTGGCGAGTGCCTACCAGCATGGCTTCCGTTTCAGAGATTATTTTGGATTTGAACTTTGAAGTACATATATCCACGTCATATACGTTATTTTTCCTGGTCTTGAAAACAGCCTTTCCCATAGAACTCGGTCTTTTGTGGGAGGAAAGCATATCGAAAGTAAACTCCCGTCGTGCATGTTGTGCATTGTGTCTGCCGACCATCTTCAACAGTCTGAAGACTTTTTGTCCGGATACAACATGCATGTTGTTTGTCTGTTTTCCAGCCTAACGGCTCTAAGTGTAGGTCTGCTCTTTTATTTTTTTATTAGTAGAGACGGGATTTTTCACTGGTCAAGCACACTCTTACCGGACTGGTCTTAAGCACAAGCCAGTCAGACTGAAATCCATCTCCAAACCGTTTTCATCTAAATCACCATGTTTAGCTAAACACCTAAATATAAAAATTTTAGTTTTTGCAACCCGTTCAACCAATCCGCACTCAAGTACTCACAAGAACTCTTATGATCAAGCTTTGTCAGGACTGCATGAGACACAATACAGATAGTAGCCCTTTCCATTATATTACATGTTTTATTTATTTATTTATTTATTCATTTATGTATTCACTTACATATTTATTTATTATTTATCCTTTTTATTATGGTTGGAAGGAATTCCTTGATACACATGATCACTAGTAGTAGTATGGTGGTGGCCACACGGAGAGCCGAGGAAATTTGTTTTCAATATGCGGCATACATCTGTGCATGTTCATAATCTATCCTTTACATGGCATGCATATTCATAGGTCCCAGGTATCTCCGACTTATTTTATTTATTAATTTATTATTTAATTTATTTATTTATTTGTAATGAATGTTTGCACATACACATCAGCATACAAGATGAAAACATACATGTACACATAATATTGTAATAGGTGCCATACACCCGCTCCCCACCCCACATAAACACACAAAACCCCCATCAAAAGACATGCACGTCTGTGCATGTTCATAATATATCCGTTACTTGGTATTCATATGTCCCAGGTATCTTTGATTTACCTTATTTTATTTATTTAAATTTATTATTTATTTTTGTTTTTTTGTAAAGTAGGTTTTGTACATACACATCAGCATACAACATGGGAACATGCACATACATGGTAATAGGTGTCATACTGCCCACTCCCAATCCCACCCCACAACCACAGAACACCCACCAAAAGACAAGTACATCTGTGCATGTTCATAATCTATCCTTTACTTTGCATTCACATGTCCCAGATATTTTGACTTACTTTATCTTATTTATTTAACCTCCATGAGATGGCGTTAGTCGCCTGCTCGGTATTAAACCCAAATAACTGTTTTATTTACATTATTTATTTATTTACTTTTGTTTGTTTGTGATGCAGGTTTTGTACATACACATCAGCATACAAGAAGAAAATATACACATATATAGATGGTATTAGGTGCCATACCGCCCGCTCCCAACCTTTACCCACATACACACACAAAACCGCAGAACACCTACCAAAAGACATGCACATCTGTGTATGTTCATAATCTTTCTTTTACCTAGCATGCATATGTCCCAGGCACCTTAGACTTACTTTATCTTATTTATTTAAATTATTTATTTATTTTGTTTGTTTGTAATGTAGATTTTGTACATACACATCGGCATACAGCATAAGAACATACACGTACATGGTAATAGGTGCCATACCGCTCGCTCCCAACCCCACTCCAGTTACACACACAAAACCGCAGAACGCCCACCAAAAGAATGTACATCTGTGCATGCTCATAATCTAACCTTTACTTAGCATTCATATGTACCAGGTATCTTCGACTTACTTTATCTTATTTATTTAACGGCCGTGAGATTGCCGTAGTCGCCTGAGCAGCGTTAAACCCAAATAACTACTTCTTTAAATTATTTATTTATGTTTGTTTGTAATGTAGGTTCAAGATCAGCGTGTACAGAGCTGCGGTCCTCACCACCCTGCTGTATGGTTCCGAGTCCTGGGCCCTCTACCGCAGCCAACTACGACTCCTCGAACGTTTCCACCAGCGCTGCCTGCGTACCATCCTGGGCATTCACTGGAGTGACCATGTCACCAACGTCGAGGTCCTTGAACAGGCTGAAACTGTGAGCATCGAAGCCTTGCTACTGCGGACACAGCTCCGCTGGGCGGGGCATGTCTCCAGGATGGAGGAACATCGCCTACCAAAGATCACCCTGTTCGGCGAGCTTGCTACTGGACACCGTGACAGAGGGGCACCAAAGAAGAGATACAAAGACTGTCTCAAGAAGTCACTTAGTGCCTGCCAAATCGACCACCACCAGTGGTCCTCGCTTGCTGTGGACCGTGACACCTGGCGCTCCACCATTTACAAGGCAGCTGTCTCCTTTGAGGACTCTCGCAGAGCTAGCCTTAAGGACAAGCGGCTCAGGAGAAAAAACAGAGATGCCGCAACTCAGAACCCTGGCCATACCTTCCCCTGCAGCCACTGCGGTCGAACCTGCCTGTCCCGGATTGGCATCCGCAGCCACGAACAAGCCTGCAGACGTCGTGGGCAACTCCTATAAAATCTTCGTTCGCGAAGTCAAGTCAAGATAGAATGTAGGTTTTGTACATACGCATCAGCATGCAACATGAGAACATACACATACATGGTAATAGGTGCCATACCGCCCCTCTTTCAACTCCACCCCTCGTACACACACAAAACCGCAGAACAACCACAAAAGACATGCACACTTGTATACTGATGGGCATTAGTGGACTGTAAAACCTACAACGAGACGAGGTTAAGAAAGTGGCTTGTATTGACTGCCTGTATTTTAGCTGCCTACAAATCTCATGTGTACAGTTGATCACACTGCACATGCAGCCATCAGTTCTGTGAAAAGTAATGTACTTATTGGCCTTATATGCACAGGGGCAACAAAACTTAGAGATAAGAACTAATATGCATACTCAGCCACTAGTTCTGTAAACAGCACCTTTGTAAAAAGTACCTGTGGCCAAATGCACACAGACATCATCACTTCAAACAATTGGCTGCCCAATTCACATTGATCAGTGATACGTTGAACTTGCCTTAACATGCAGCCATCAGTTCTGTAAATACTACTGGTGGCCATATGCACCAAACGTAAAGCTGAGGCCACAACTGCCACATCAAACAAAACGCTACCTACACACACATCAATAATACAGTCAACCTCCATGTGCATTAGGCGGGACAGGTTTAAAGTATGGAACTGTAAATCTTACAGCGAAATGTCAAAGCCAGGAAGAAAATAATATGCCGGCAGCAAGTACATGTATTTTGTCTCTAGCTATCTATGGATCCCGCAGTCTTGCCCACCGTTGGGGCACCACTGATGACTTGGCAACAGCTCCCTCCATTCCACTCTGTTCTCTTCCATTCTTAGTGTGTCGTTCAGCTTGTCCTGCCCACTCTGAAATATTGTCCTCCCATCTTTTTCTCTGTCTTCCTCTCCTTCGTCCTCCTTGCACAGTGCCTTGCAGGATTGTCTTGGCAATCCCTGCTGATCGCGTGACATATCCATTTTGCGTTTTTTTTTTCACAATGGCTAATAGGTCTTCATAGGGCCCGATGGCTTGCCTGATTCTGCTTCCCACTTCCTCGTTCGTGATATGATCTCTGTACGAAATGCCAAGCAGCCTTCGAAAACATCTCATTTCAGTGGCTTGTATCCTCCTTTCCAGGTCTGCTGTGAGGGTCCATGATTGACAGGATTAAGAACACTGAGATGACTAAGGAGCGCATCAGTCTGATCTTGGAGCAGAGTGTGATGTTTCTGTCCTTCCATATGGTCTTCAGTCATGTCAGCGCTGTTGTTGTCTGTGCCATCCTGGACATTATTTCTGGTTTTAATCCTTCATCTGTCACAATGGCTCCTAAGTATTTGAATTTCTTAACTGTTTCCAGTTTTTGGCCTCCAACCATGATTTAGGTGCCAATGCCACTGGCGTTATTGGTCATCAGTTTGGTCTTGTCTTCGCTGATTTCCATCCCAAACGCAATGGCTGTACTGTCCAGATTTACCACCAGCTGAGCTAGCTCCTCCTCTGTTCCTGCAAGGCCACCAATGGCGTCCGCGAAGATCTTGAATTGTTCTGCCTCCAATACTGACAGTTCCTTCATGATCTTCAGAGCGTTCGTCATGATTCTTTCCAGGAAGATGTTGAAAAGAGTAGGTGAGAGCAAGCAGCCTTGTCTGACTCCGACTGTTGCCCTAAACCAGTTTCCTATTTTGCCGTTGAAGTAGACTGCGCTAGTGGCCTTGTTGTAAAGGTTTTTTTTATTACTTTGATCAGGTTGGCATTGATGTTGTACAGATTCATGGTGGACCAAAAGGCTGCATGCAACACCCTGTCAAACGCCTTCTTAAAATCCACAAAGACATGATAGAGGTCTTGCTGGTGCTGTAGGTACCTCTCACATAGACCTCTCAGGTTGAAGATCTGCTCAGTTGTGCTGCACCCTGGTCTGAAGCCTGCCTGTTCCTCAGCTATGATTTCCTCTGCCTGTAGCTTCAGCCTGTTCAGTAGGATCTTTAACATGACTTTGCTTGGGTGGCATATAAGACTGATCGTGCGATAATTATGGCATTGTTGACAGTTTCTGGAGAGTTATTATAAGTAATTGGGTCCATGGTGTGGGCCATTCCCCTGACTGCCAGATCTTATAACATATAGTTAGTAAGACGCTTATCATGTCTTCTCCCCCTTCTTGGACTAGTTCTGCAGGAATGTTGTCTGCTCATGCTGCCTTCCCTTTTTTCAGCGACTTCACGGCAGCCTCTACTTCTTGTCGCAGGATGGGATATTTGTCACTGTTGGTCACTGGTGGGGTGACAAGTATGCCTGGGTCCCCTGTAGCTCGGTGGTGTACAAATCTGAGCAGTACTCTGTAATCTCTTCAGAATGTCTTGGTCTTCCGTAAGACAGTTCCCTTCGCTATCTTGAATGATAGAGGAGCGTCCTTGTTTTGCACTGGTCAGGTCTTTCACCAGCTGGTATGCGTTTTTGCTATTGTTTTTGTTCAGATTTCTTCTACGTGTGTACACTGGTCTTCAGTCCACCTATCCTGTGCCTTTTTATGTTTTTCTTAATATCCTGGTTAATTTCCCTGTATTGTTTGGCTTCTTCTACCTCTGACTTCTTTTTCTTTAATTCTCCACGCTTGTCACACAGATCAAGGATGTCAACTGTAACCAACGGGTTCTTTGCTTGTCGGTGTTTGCCAAGGATCTCACTAGCTGTTTCTATTACAACAGTGTTACATGTGTTGATCAGCGTGTCCACATCCGTGTCTTCTGCACCTAGAAGTAACAGTGGTGCGAATTTTCCTCCTACCTTTGCCCCCAAGGCTTCCGCTACCTCTGGGTCTTTTAGCTTCTCGAGGTCGAACTTGATTCTGGTGGGACCATGCTTGTTGACTTTCTTCAGGCGGAGTCGGAAGGTCATCATTTCTAAGTCATGGTCGCTTCCAGTGTCTGCTCCTGGAAAACGTATTGTCTTGGCAATGTTCACAATGGTTTGGAGGCGTCTCTTCACCATGATGTAGTCAATTTGGTTGTGGTGCTCTCCATTCGGGCTGTGCTATGTCCACCTTCTGAATGCTTTGTGTGGGCCAAACGTATTCATCAGCGTCAGACCATTTGCGCTGGCGAATTCCAGGAGACTTAAGCCTCTGTCGATGGTCTCTGCATTGCAGTAGCCTCCACATGTGCCTTTCCAGTTCTCAACATCATCCTCTCCTATTTTGGCATTCCAGTCTCCCTGCATCACAAGAATGTCTTTCTTGGGGGTCTGGTCCGGACTTCTTGCAGTTGGTCATAGAAGTCTTCTATTTCCTCATCATCATAGTTTGTTGTTGGAGCATAAACTTGTACAATGGTGATATTAAATGGGGTTGCCCTCAAGCGTATGGTGATAAGCCTGCTGGAGACTGGCCGACAACTCACGACAGTGTTCACGGTGTCTTTGTGGACAAGAAATCCGACACCCTGTTCGTGTTTGTCATCTCTGCCACTGTAGAACAGTTTGTGGTTTTCCTGGGTTGATGTTTCCCCAAGGTTCTTCCATCGTACTTCGCAAAGTTCTAGGATGGTCCAATGGTATCTGTTCATTTCGTGTTAGTTCCTCTACCTTTCCAGGCGTTCTTAATGTTCTGACGTTCCAAGTGCCAATGCTGATGTTGTTTCTGGCACGGAGTTTTGATGGTGCACCAGTAACACACTTAACACCTCTGCCATAGGCGCAAGACAAGGCGCGGTCCTTGTTCCGGGCGACGACCGATCCGGTATGGATTGAGGTAAGGTTGTCATTGCATTTGGTGTGTCTTGGGCAAATGAACCTGGCGGAGACCATCCCTCTCCAGGCAGATGACCACGACCGAAACTCCACATGACTAGTGGCTCGCCTTGGTCCTGGACACGTGGCCGATGAGACCTTCATGCAACTCCTTCGTATTTTGTAAATCACTCAAATAAAACATGAGAACTCATCGAGCCCAATGGTGTTGTGAGTGGGTGATGGAAACACTGAAAGAAATAGTACGTGTACATTATAAAGTATTGCCTCCTCCCCTTCCCACCCCCCTCCCTTTAACTAGCTGTTCATCATAAAACATATCTCATTCATTTGATCACGTGACTGTTTTATTAAATCATCTCTGTGTCATCTTTCTCCGTTTTCTTCTCTCGTTTTAATCCCAATATATTATGAGTGTCAGTGCTAATGCCAGCTGCTAAGAATCTTTACAGCGAACTGCAAATGTCTATATGCAGACAAACTGCAAAATTACGCAGCAGCAAAATACAAGTCTCTCTTTTGTGCAGTAGGCTACTGCTAGCAAGATAGGGTTTAATTTTAAACAAAGCATTGCATGAACTTTCAAGCGTGTTCACATTGTGCTGTGTATTTTTTCAGTGTTTAGTGTACTGTACCATCAGTGATCACTGAGACTGCATTGGCACTGGCAGTGATCGCACATCAGAACATAGCTTGCCAGTGCAACTGATTGAATTACATTTTAAGTAATAAATAATTAATCAAGTCCCGAAACTTTGTTCAGACATGACAGTTAAAACCAAGTGGTGTGGCACTCTTTCTCTTTTACAGCATGCAGCATGTTGCACTTAGGTTTCGAAGATAGCGTTTGTTTTTGTGGGTTGCATACTTGTTTTGATCCTGTGGTGTCGAATGAAACGGGCAAAGCGATAGTAAAGTGAATGAAAATAAACGTGACCAACCTTTATCAAGACGTAAAAATGCACAAAGCAACTTTTCACGTTTGCTTTTTTGGGAAACAAACAGGCTTATGTAGAACAAATTAAAAAAAAAAAAAAAAGAACTAGTCGGCACATCGAAATTCACGGCAACGAGTCCGCATGTATCTTGTATCATTTGTCGATTACGTGCTTTGGGATACCTTATTGTTGAGTAACGATATTTGAGCTCAAGGAAAGCTTTTTCGTAATTGTTTCTTCTTTTAATATAATTAAGTGTGAAAATAAACTTATACTACCACTGAATACAGGAACAATGAGGCCCATGTAAACTACTGTAAATAAACATGGCTGCGACAGTCCTGGTTTCGTTTGCAGCCGTACTGGAAACACAATGTGCTACAGAAAAAATGTCTCCATCCTCCGGCGGGTTAAAACGAGTGCGCACTGCTTTTATTCATACTAGACTTCATTTTGATATACTCAAACCTTTGTTACTATCTAGAAAATCACTATCTCCTAAACGGCTGATCGTCTATGAAGGGCAGCTGCTAGACTATAATGGCAGGCTTTTTGTATCCCTCTTTCTGACGCGTCTTGGGTGCCAGTTTTATTCTAAAAAAGATCACCAAAACGTTCTGAAGTACAAAGTTACTTAGTGTTGTTCGAAACATCAGGCGCACTAGGGCCTTTGGGGTATGTTTTTTTTTTTTTTTTTTTTTTTTTTTTTTTTTTTTTTTTTTTAACTCCCTCAGGCCTACAAGGGTCCGTGTAGCAAACCCTTAATACCAATAACTTATAATATAGATATGATATGATATGATATGATATATGAGAACGATATGATATATATGATATGATATGATATGATATGATATGATATGATATATGATATGATATGATATGATATGATATATGATATGATATGATATGATATGATATGATATGATATGATATGATATGATATTATTAGTTGTATTACGAGTTAGGCTTTGCCAGTGATTCTTGTCGCCTCGAGGGAAAGGTGATGGGGGGTGGGGGGTGGGGGGGGGAGGTGGGGGGGTGTGGGGGGGGGGGTAATGTCGGAGGTAAGAGTCGAGTTATTTAGTTTTTTCCTCCGACATTGACACCCATGACCGCACCCGGGAGGCGACAAGAACTACTGGCAAAGCCTAACTCGTAATACAACGATTTTGTCTTCAACTGCAAAAGGTATTAGCGTGAAGTACAGCCTTGAAAGGACCACACACTTTACGTGTGACGTGGAGATTCAGGGAACGTAATTTTCCATACTTCCGACTGTCGGTAAACAACCTCGCGCGAACTGCATTCGAGTGAAATTTCTCTCTCAAGTATTTTTTTTAAATAATTTAGCACATTTTCAGTCATTATTTTGTATGAAATTGGTAACAGACCGAACAGAACGCGTGCATATAGTTATTTTGTTGCGTAACCCCCTGAATTTTTGTCTACCGAATTGAAAATACGGTAGACATTGAAATGGGGCTGGTCAGAGCATATTCCGGAGCATGTACATGACATTTTTGGCGTGCGGGGCAGAAATTCTGGCAAAGAGTAACAAGATGAAAATGACGTCACGTCTAGCTAAGCAAACCTTGCTAGAGAAGGTCTTTTGGGCGCCAAAGCGCTGTATGTGTGTGTGTGTGTGTGTGTGTGTGTGTGTGTGTGTGTGTGTGTGTGTGTGTGTGTGTGTGTGTGTGTGTGTGTGTGTGTGTACACAAAAGCCCTAGAATGGGTGACTGTCCTTACCATCCTTATGGGAAATGGGTGTGTGTAAAATTCTGGGTGCCCAAGTCAGACACCCATTTATTCTGAGGGTTGTTTCTGCATTGCCTTGCGGTAAAGATTCATAAAAAAATAAAACAATAAATCAGTTTTTCTCATTTTGGCGTTAACACATGCACTTTGTGCTTAACAGACACGCCTCTAGTGTGTTTCAAATTGTCCCAGCAGTGTGTGTGTGTGTGTGTGTGTGTGTGTGTGTGTGTGTGTGTGTGTGTGTGTGTGTGTGTGTGTGTGTGTGTGTGTGTGCACAACTGAAACCCCTAAAATGGGCGTGTGTGTGTGACATCACCCTTCTCAGCTATAAATAACTTAATAGCTGATATGGGTCGACTGCGTCGTTGAGCCGAAGTGAAACGGAGAGATACGAAAGGAAGGGTGTGTGTGTGTGTGTGTGTGGGGGTGGGGGGTGGGGGGGTGGGGGGGGGGGGTATTTTAGTTGAAAAGAAGTACCCAACGGAGAAAGAAAAGACGGGTACAACACAATTTATTAATAATTCGGGTAAATACCCTTTGTCAAAATAGACAAACAAACACACAGAGAGATTAGCCGCTACTTATCTTCATTGTCAGAAGGAATGTGGCACCTGAAGGAGGTGACGTAAAATAAAAGAAAAGGAAGAACAAAAGTGCGGAAAAAGTAAAAATGACGTCAACGAAAAATCGTAAGAGAGAGACTCGGAAAGAACCTGAACACGAGAGACAAGAGTGTGTGCAAGCACGTGCAGGAGCGAGCGAAAGAAAAGGCGTGTAGATGAGGCCAGAGAGAGAGAGAGAGAGAGAGAGAGAGAGAGAGAGAGAGAGAGAGAGAGAGAGAGAGAGAGAGAGAGAGAGAGAGAGAGAGAGAGAGAGAGAGAGAGAGCGACGGAGAGAGAGAAAGAGAGAGAGAAGGAACGGGGAGTACACTTGGGCACGAAGTAGGCTGAGTGTCTAATACACAAAGCCTGCTAAACACCAACCCGAAGGCAAACTTTATATCACCTTTAAGTTGAGGACTACCTCGGGGAAAAACGAGAGGACCCCGGGGAAAAAAACCCAGCATTTAGCACGGTACACAACAAGTAATAAGTCATGAAAACAAAGCAAATAATCAAATTCAGTAAGAGAATATTTGTATAAGTGGAGAGTAGGTAGTTGTGAAACCGTCTTCAAGGGTAACTCAAAAAATAAAGGGGGGGGGGGGGGTGGGAGAGAAAGAGAGAGAGAGAGAGACACGTATATTACACGTATTGCATATTACACGCTTGGCAGTCACCTTTTTGGTCTGGATTGATTTTTGTTTTGTATTTTAGTTGATTTAATACATGGTCGCTTTTATGTGTGCAGAGAAGGCCAGTGGAGAAACCAACACTGATGTGGGTGGAACAGCAGTAAACAGAGGCGGAGGGGAGGGGGGTGGGGGGGGGGGTCGCCCCCGCCTTCTCCAGGCGAGAAATTCTTTACGGGCAATGCTATAACAAAGTTCCTTTTTGTTTCCCAGGCTCACCCTGGTCTCTGTTGTTTTTATTTCGTCGAGAGGTGAGAGTCGTACTCCTCTCTCTGTTGTCTGATTTTTCGGCCACTGGCAGTAAGGTCTAGTCGGGAGGTCTTTTTGCATCAGGTCGAATGACTCAAACAAAAAGTTGGAACATCCCCCACCCCTCCAGGTAACTGATCCGCTCCTCACAAGAGGTGGTCAAGCCAGCGATTTACAAGAAAGCAGGCATTCAAGAGAAATATGAAAACTGGGCGCAACAGACTGTACCACCAGAAGGAATATCAGCTGCAGGAGAAAGACGGTTACAAAACAACAACAACAAAAATAGCCAAACAACTAACACCGAGACCTCCCAGGTCTCCACCGACACCGACACGAGCTCTGACCCACCAAAGACAGCCAGCAAAACAACAAACACCGCACGCCAGCGCCATCGACCGCCGAAAAGCTGCAGGATCCAGGAACACCTGCGACGCCCGGCACTACTACCTACACCGCCACCCCACCTTCGCCTGCCACCGCGCCAAACACCAAGACCTAGGATCCACTGGCCACCACCAGCTCCACCTCAACAGCCCAGACCACCACCAGCCACGGTCCCGCCGGCCACCACCACTACTACAAGACCTGCTCCAGTGGTTGGAGTACCTCGTCCAAACAACCAGTCAGTTCCTCCCGCCACAACCACTGTAGAAGACACAAGGCGACAATTCCCCGGCCCATCACCCACCCCCGCCCGGCCTCGGCAACACTATCACCCACAGCGAGGCGACGGACAGTCAGATCGACACCACCCCCACCCGCTCCCCCCCCCCCCCATCACCCCCACTCCCCTGATTCCCCCCCCCTCCCTCCCTCACGGACGAAATCAGCTCAATCTGGAAGTCCCTGTCCCTTTCAGAACTTGACTTGCCTAGCAACCCAGCACGAGTAAGCAAAGGGACTGAACCGTTACACCGACCTCACTTTTTTCAAGTAAGCCTTATAAAGGAGTGCTGTCTTATAATGTAATGTCTTTGAGTATATATACTGGATCCAAAACTTGCAAAAATAAATAAATTATTATTTTAAAAAGTTGAAGAGGTATAACGCTGGATTACGATCTCATCAAATGTATATTTCAAAGCTAGCTATATCCAACTTCCAAGTGAATAGAACGTAAATTACGTACCGAGTCAAATGTGGGTCAACCGACTTTTTATTAGGGTCTTCCTAAATCAAACTGTCAGAGAGAGAGCTTTGTGTCAATTCATGTATAACAATGACATGTCTGGTGCTTTGCGTCAGTTCAGCAACAATGTATAACAACAGCAACAATGTATAATGTGTCTAGCGCTTTTACGTCACCGTCACTGTCTGAAGTCGAGAATTCTCCGTTTCGACATTTTTTAATGCGATGAATTATTTTTTTTACGAAAACATTGAATAGGTACAAAGCTGATTAACGAACTCATCCAATATCTTTTTGAAGCTAGCTGTGTTCAAAATTTCAAATAAATATAACACAAATTACGGACTCAAATGCCAGTTAACCGACTTTGAATAAACGGCAATGTTTTTTTTTTTTAAATGAGTAATCCAATCTAAAAATGAAGAAAATTACTCCAAGATACATCTTGACGGAAGCATTTCCTAAATTTTCAGACATGTACGTACACAGACACAAGAGAAACTCGTGCCTGCACACACACACACACACACACACACACACACACACACACACACACACACACACACACACACACACACACACACACACACACACACACACACACACACACACACACACGGCGTTTCTAGCCAAATGTACGTTCAACAGCGCGGTTCGGCGTAGCTGGCATAACGTATTTTTTATCGTGTTTCTTCACTGTCAGAGTCTGATGTGCCCGTCTATGTTCATCATTTGCATGCTACGGAACGTGCTCCGACCAGTTCCATCTCACGTTCCGCAGCATGCAAATGATGAACATAGACGGGCACATCAGACTCTGACAGTGAAGAAACACGATACAAATTACGTCATGCCAGCTACGCCGAACCGCGCTGATGAACGTACATTTGGCTGGAAACGCCGCGTGTGTGTGTGTGTGTGTGTGTGTGTGTGTGTGTGTGTGTGTGTGTGTGTGTGTGTGTGCAATACGGTAGACAAAATGTGTAAAGAGGCTGAAAGAAGACAAGATATGATATGATAATTATGATATGATATGATATGATATGATATGATGTGATGTGATATATGATATGATATATGATATGATATGATATGATATTATGATATGATATGATGATATATGATATGATATGATATGATATGATATGATATGATATGATATGATATGATATGATATATATCATTTAGTATGGTATGGTATGGTATGGTGTGGTATGGTATGGTATGGTATGGTATGGTATGGTATGGCATGGTATGGTATGGCATGGCATGCCACGGTAGGGCAGGGCAGGGCAGGGCAGGGCAGCACAGAAATTAACAGAACAGAGCAGAACAGAACAGAATAGAATAGAATAGAATAGAATAGAATAGAATAGAATAGAATAGAATAGAATACAGTTTACAAATCATAGAGACAAGGTTTTATTGGCAGTAACACACGAAACCTCACAACTGCTGAAAACAAAGATTGGAACTAACAACCAACCTTTCAACCGGCCATCCAACTAGTCAACTCAGGCAAGCATACCTTGAAGATCTATATTCAGTGGTTCACTTCGGAGTGACGTTTTTCCAAGCAGACCGACTTTACATCGGTACTTGCCTACGTCCGTAAACCTGAAATCAGCTATTTCTAACACACGACTGCTGCTGGTTGCAGGCACTGCGCTGGGGGTGATCCATATGTAGGTATCGCTTGCGGCAGGGCACGAAAGCTTTACGTCACTTCCGATTCTGACGTCAGAGGCAATAGGAAATGACGTGGGTCTTGGTGGAGGCGGAGGAGCACCTTATAGGGGAACAAACCGTCGGCATTATACAAAATATGAGAAAGTCCGACCTCTTATGCGGCATGCCCGTACCATTTGCGGGAGTACTCCCCAGATAGATCTTTTCGGGGAGTACGCAACAAGTAGGCCTACACTTCTATTTAAATGAGATGCTAAACATCTAATTTAAATAGAAGTGAAGGCCTGCTTGTGGCTTAAAGCCCGAGTGGGTCTACCTGAGGACTACGTACTCCGGCAGACGGCACGGGTGACCATCACATCATTACTACTGGCGCGACCCATACAGGCGCAACTGCGCTAACCTACTCCCGCCTCTTCTGACGGCATCTACCTGTGCAAAACGCCAGAATAGTGAGGTTCCGTTTACGCCTCACGACTCCCCAAAAAGAACGAGAGCGAAGTCACGGCAGCCGATGGCCAGCTCTTAACATAAACACCACTCCAAATATCTTTAAGCGGCTTAGATCCTCATGAGTCGGGGGGGGGGGGAGCTCATGAGGATCTATGCCTCATAGAAATGTTTGGAGTGCTGTCTATGCTTGTAGAACACGCTGGGAGTCGTTCAGGTTTAGGTGATGATAGGACTGAGGCAATCCCCAAGAAAACTATATAGTACTACCGTGCGTTACCACAATTACCTCTTTCGAGCCAACTTCGGGCCGAGGTCGACCGCAGTGGGCCCGCGCACAGTGGTGCGCGGGCCCACTGCGGCCAACCCGGCCCGAGGACATTTACTCACTGGGTTGCTGTGTGTATGCATTTACCTTTCAGACTAAGGAGCAGCTCGTTACTGAGCGGCAGGAAGACCCCGTTGAGCGCCACCTGGCACTGCCACGCTCCGGTGTGCTCGTCCATGAAGCCGTTGATGGTGAAGTCCATCCTCTTGGCGCTTTGCATCTCCGTGTCGTCTAGAAACCACCTACAGGGCACGGCACGGAGATGGTAATGTTACGCAATGGAATGACCCGTTTGAATAAAGAATAAAGATAGAAAGAGCGAGAGAGAGAGAGAGATGATGATGATGAAACGTTTTTATTCAGGATAAAAAGTTTTAGGCATAGCAATGCCTATCTTCCAAACTGTCCTGCTACTCTACACATATAAAAATACATCAGACGATACATCAAACGATAAAACATATGTAAGTAAAAAGACCCATCCCCCCCCCCCCCCACCACCACCACTCAGAGGAAAAAAAAAAGAAATTAAAAATATATATATATAATTATATACACAGGTATGAACCTGACATGTTAATGCAGACAGTCGAACTATTACATAATCTGTAGCAACAGTAGAAGAGTATTAGGTAATAGGAAACTTGTCACTAACTATACGAATAGTAGCATAAGGGAGCCGAACATACTATTACTTCTGAAGTAAATATTTATGGAGGCGATCTTTGAAGACGCTAATCTTACAAATTGATTTCAGGTGTGGAGGTAACATATTCCACGCTTTAGCGCCTGAAAAAGACAGACTGGTTTTACAGATGTCTAATCTAATTTTTGGAAGGTGAATCAAACTATTTCTCGTGTTTTTCCTATTATTGTCGGAAAATAGAGTTTTTAGATAGGGTGGGGCTTTCCCGTGCATGATCTTGTGCAGTAGAACACAGCGATTAAATTCAAACTGTTTCTTCAATGTTAGTAACTTGAGAGATTTTAATTTTTCATCAGCCGAAGTAGGACTGGGAAGTATTAATTTAATGCCCCGACGATACAAGGAATTAACTTTTTTCATGTGAACTTCGCTGCATCCATCCCAGACGGTAGAACTGTAGTCACAATGCGTTTTGATATGCGCATGGAAAAAGAGTTTACGGATATCAGTATTAACTATATGGCGTAGCTTTGATAACAGGAACAGATTTTTGGAGATTGTTTTGCATATTGAGTCAGTATGCGGCTCCCAGCTTAATTGGTTGTCCACTATAACGCCTAATAAGCGATGCCTAGTTACTTGTTCAACAAGCTGTCTATCTAAGGAAAGTGTTAAAGGTGGTAGGCCATGCTGGTGTTTCTGACGTGTAGTAACTAACATGCTCTTTGTCTTTGGAATACTAATAATCATGTGATTATCACTGCACCAGCCTGCTACTTCATCAAGACTTTGTTGGAGTACCTTATTAATGGTTGTGATATCTTTATCAGATGTGTGTATGGTCGTGTCATCTGCGAACAGATCGCAGTTTGCGTCTAAATGAGATATGCACAGTGGCAGATCATTAATAAAAAGATTAAATAATAAGGGCCCTAGAATAGACCCCTGTGGAACACCGCAAATTACTAAACCATCAGAGGAATACTTGCCATTTAGCAGTACTTTCTGTGTTCTGTCCCTGAGATAGGAAGATATAAAGGAGACAGTATTTGAGTCAATGTGATAGAATGGTAGTTTTTTTTTTTAGTAGGATAGAGTGGTTGACAAGATCAAAAGCTTTTTTCAGGTCAAGAAAGATTGTACCTGATACTTTATTGTCATTTATGGCAGAGAGCCATTTATCAATTAAATGATTGAGGGCAGTTTGGCACGAATGTAGAGGTCGAAATCCTGATTGTGCTGCAGTTATCAGATGGTTTTGCTCCAGAAAGTTTAGAAGATGAGTATGGATATGTCTCT
>BTPG01000007.1:48094381-48165325 GCA_036245525.1 Semisulcospira habei
CCCCCCCCCCCACCACCACCACTCAGAGGAAAAAAAAAAGAAATTAAAAATATATATATATAATTATATACACAGGTATGAACCTGACATGTTAATGCAGACAGTCGAACTATTACATAATCTGTAGCAACAGTAGAAGAGTATTAGGTAATAGGAAACTTGTCACTAACTATACGAATAGTAGCATAAGGGAGCCGAACATACTATTACTTCTGAAGTAAATATTTATGGAGGCGATCTTTGAAGACGCTAATCTTACAAATTGATTTCAGGTGTGGAGGTAACATATTCCACGCTTTAGCGCCTGAAAAAGACAGACTGGTTTTACAGATGTCTAATCTAATTTTTGGAAGGTGAATCAAACTATTTCTCGTGTTTTTCCTATTATTGTCGGAAAATAGAGTTTTTAGATAGGGTGGGGCTTTCCCGTGCATGATCTTGTGCAGTAGAACACAGCGATTAAATTCAAACTGTTTCTTCAATGTTAGTAACTTGAGAGATTTTAATTTTTCATCAGCCGAAGTAGGACTGGGAAGTATTAATTTAATGCCCCGACGATACAAGGAATTAACTTTTTTCATGTGAACTTCGCTGCATCCATCCCAGACGGTAGAACTGTAGTCACAATGCGTTTTGATATGCGCATGGAAAAAGAGTTTACGGATATCAGTATTAACTATATGGCGTAGCTTTGATAACAGGAACAGATTTTTGGAGATTGTTTTGCATATTGAGTCAGTATGCGGCTCCCAGCTTAATTGGTTGTCCACTATAACGCCTAATAAGCGATGCCTAGTTACTTGTTCAACAAGCTGTCTATCTAAGGAAAGTGTTAAAGGTGGTAGGCCATGCTGGTGTTTCTGACGTGTAGTAACTAACATGCTCTTTGTCTTTGGAATACTAATAATCATGTGATTATCACTGCACCAGCCTGCTACTTCATCAAGACTTTGTTGGAGTACCTTATTAATGGTTGTGATATCTTTATCAGATGTGTGTATGGTCGTGTCATCTGCGAACAGATCGCAGTTTGCGTCTAAATGAGATATGCACAGTGGCAGATCATTAATAAAAAGATTAAATAATAAGGGCCCTAGAATAGACCCCTGTGGAACACCGCAAATTACTAAACCATCAGAGGAATACTTGCCATTTAGCAGTACTTTCTGTGTTCTGTCCCTGAGATAGGAAGATATAAAGGAGACAGTATTTGAGTCAATGTGATAGAATGGTAGTTTTTTTTTTTAGTAGGATAGAGTGGTTGACAAGATCAAAAGCTTTTTTCAGGTCAAGAAAGATTGTACCTGATACTTTATTGTCATTTATGGCAGAGAGCCATTTATCAATTAAATGATTGAGGGCAGTTTGGCACGAATGTAGAGGTCGAAATCCTGATTGTGCTGCAGTTATCAGATGGTTTTGCTCCAGAAAGTTTAGAAGATGAGTATGGATATGTCTCTCGAGCGGTTTTGAAATACAGGGTAATATGGAAATGGGCCTGTACTCGTTTAGGTAGCATAAATCTTTGCTTTTGGGAAGCGGGATTACCTTCGCTTTTTTCAGCTCGTCGGGAAAAAAGTTATGTCTGATCGATAAATTATAAATAAAGGTCAAGGATTCGACGACGTAGGGCAGAGATAGTTTTAAAATCTGACTACTAATGCCATCTGGACCGCAAGACGATTTGTTCTTTAAACTGGAAATAGATTTGCCTACATCTAGGACAGTCATAAGCGGTACTAAAAATGGGCCGCAGGCTCTCTGTTGACTATGGTGACGTAGTTGATCAGAGCAAGTGTAGTTTATAGGGTTAGGTGTATTTGACTTCGCTAGAGTTTGAGCAACAGTTATGAAGTGAGCGTTGAATGCATCAGCAGTAAGATCGGGCGGAATATTAGGCGATCGTTTACTATTACCTTTGGTGAAATTGTTTATTACTTGCCAGACTGAACGGATGTCTTTGCCGTCGGCAATAATTTGTTCTGCATTTTGCCTCTGTGCTTTACGAACTAGAGATTTGACATGGTTTCGCTGCTTCTTGTATTCAGTAAATTTCTTGTCTCGTTTTAATTCATCTCTTACCTCCATTGCTTGTTTTATCTCATCAGAGAGCCATTTTGGCATAACAGGATATTTGACGCGTTTGATGCGTTTAGGCGCGTGTCTATCCAGAACGGCGAGAAACAGCTCGCACCAGCGTGACAGGGCATCGTTAGGGTTTTTGCAGTTTTTTATATCATAAAATGGTACTAAAGATAGTTCATATAAAAAAGCAGTTTGGTCGAATTTTTTAAAACATCTATACATTATGGTAGTGTGTCCTTTGATTGACTGTTTAGCTAACCTAACTTACTTACTTACTTACGCCTGTCACCCCTACCCGTGTATAGGCCGTCGACGAGAGACCTCCAGCAACTCCTGTCCTGTGCTTCTCCTTCGATTCTACTCCAGGTGGTTCCCAGTCTCTTGGTGTCTGCTTGGAGGTCTCGACGCCAGGAGTTTCTCGGCCTACCTCTTTTCCTCTTTCCCTGGGGGTTCCATGACAATGCCTGCCTAGTGATACTGGAAGCTGGCTTTCTCAGACTGTGACCGATCCATCCCCATCTTCTTCGCCCAATTTCATTCTCTGCTGTTATCTGCTCTGTTCTCTCCCAGAGTCTGACGTTGCTGATCTTCTCTGGCCAGTGGATTTTCAAAATTCTTCTAAGGCAACTGTTCATGAAGGTCTGTACTCTGTTGACTGTGGTTTTTGTCAATCTCCATGTCTCTGCTCCATATAGGAGAACTGCTTTTACATTGGAGTTGAAAATCCGGACTTTGGTGTGTTGTGACAGCTCTCTGGAACTCCACACTTTTTTCAACTGGAGAAAGGCTGCTCTGGCTTTACCGATTCGTGTTCTGACATCTGCATCAGTGCCGCCTTTTTTGTCTATGATGCTCCCGAGATAGGTGAAGGACTCCACCTCCTCCAACGGGGTGCCAGCAAGCAAGACTGGTTCTTCCCTGGTTGCGTTCAGCCTCATTGTCTTTGTTTTCTGTTTGTGAATGGTGAGGCCCACTTGGGACGAGATGTCAGCAAGCCTCGTGGTCTTGTCCTGCATTTGTTGATGAGTGTGGGACAGTAATGCCAGGTCGTCTGCAAAATCGAGGTCGTCAAGCTGTGTCCACAGTGTCCACTGTATTCCACTTCGTCTGTGCTCTGTGGTCATCTTCATGACCCAGTCTATGGCCAGTAGGAAGAGGAACGGAGACAGCAGACACCCCTGCCTGACACCAGTTCTGACCTGGAGCTCTCTGGTGAACTGCCCTTCGTGGATCACGCGACATGTCATGCCATCATAGCTGCTCTTGATCAGGCGGACGAGCTTTGTGGGTACACCGTAGTGTCGTAGGAGTTTCCACAGAGTCTCTCGGTCCACACTGTCAAATGCTTTCTCATAATCCACAAAGTTGACGTACAGCGGGGAGCTCCACTCCAGAGACTGTTCCACGATGATGCGGAGAGTGGCGATCTGGTCTGTACATGATCGGTTCTTCCTGAATCCTGCTTGCTGGTCTCTCAGCTGGGGGTCAACGGAGCTCTTCATTCTCTCTAGGATGATCCTGTTGAAGACCTTTCCTGGTACTGACAGCAAGGTGATTCCTCTGTAGTTGGAACACTTGCTGAGGTCGCCTTTCTTGGGAAGCTTGATTAGGTACCCCTCCTTCCAGTCAGCTGGCATCACCTCCTCTTCCCAGATCTTTCCAAACAGTGGGTACAGCATCTCAACTGTTGTCTCTAGGTCTGCTTTCAGAGACTCCGCTGGGATGCCATCTGGCCCTGCTGCTTTGCCATTCTTCAAAAATGCCACTGCTTTTCTGATCTCTTCCCGGCTGGGTCTGTCACAGCTGATGGGTAGGTCGGTCTCTGCCGGCTGGATGTCGGGGGGGGGGGGGGGGTCGGGTGGGCTAGGTCTGTTCAGTAACTCTTCAAAATACTCGCCCCATCTGTCGAGTTGGTCTGCTCTGTCTGCAATAGGCTTGCCTTCTTTGTCTTTTACTGGTCTTTCTGTATGGCCATACTTACCCGACAATCTTCTGGTAATGTCGTAGAGCTGTTTCATGTTGCCGTTGCCTGCTGCCTTTTCTGCCTCTGCTGCCAGGCTGTCTGTGTAGGCCCTCTTGTCTGCCCTGATACTCCTCTTCACCTCGCGGTTGGCTTCCGAGTATTCCCCCTGTGCCCTTACTTTGGCTGCTCTCGTGCGACGGTTGTTGACCGCTGCTTTCTTCTGCTTCCTCGCTTCTATCTTCTTCAAGGTCTGTGCCGACAGCCAGTCCTTGTGGTGGTGTTTCCTGAACCCTATAGTGTCTTTGCAGGTTGAGTTCAGCGCCTCTCTAACTGCCTTCCACTGCTGCTCTGTGGTGACCGCCTCCTCTTCATTTACTAGCTCCTGTAGCGCTTGAAACCGGTTGGACAGCACCAGTTTGAACTCTTCTCTAACTCCAGTTTCTCTCAGGAGGCCTACATTATAGCGCTGTCTTCTTGTTGTCTCTGTGCGGCTTTTCTTTAGCTTGAGCTTCATTTTAGCTAACCTAACAGACAACATAAAACAAACAGGAAAGTGATCACTAATGGAAATATTAGGTACGCTAACATTTTTTACAACGCTGACATTTGTGCTATATACATGGTCTATCAGCGTTGAAGATGAGGAAGTCACTCTAGTAGGTGACTGGACAAGCTGTTTCACAACCCTAAAAAATTGATCTCCACGAAGTGTGTCCTTGCTTTTGCAAGTCTATGTTGAAGTCTCCCAAAATATGTACATCACCTTTGGACTCCTGACCCACATCCATCATTAACACAAACTCGTCCTGCCAGGAGGCTGAGGCCGCTGGGTTTCTATATACAAAACCTATAAGAACAGGCGAGGACTTGGTCGTTTTAACTTCTAACCACATGCACTCTATATTAGGGGATTCTAAATCACAACGCCTCTTTGCATAGTTGTTGATGGAATTGTGTACGTACACAGCTAGGCCAGTATGTCCGGGGGCAGATGCATCTCGCATGAGAATGGAGTAATTGTATATAGCTATGGCATGGTCACTAATGTTAGCTGTTAGACGAGATTCCGTAAATCCAAAAATGTGAAATGGCGAGGACTGGTTTAGGAGAATAGTTATATCTGGTATTTTGTGACAAAGGTGATACACATTAAGATGACCGATATTTACAGAATGAATGCTGTTGCCACCTGTTGACATATTAAAGGCGAACGTATAGATAGTCAAGCAGAACAGAGCAAAAACAATAATAACAGCAAATACAAAAATAAACAAAAACAACAACAACAACAACAACAACAACAACAACAAAAACAATGTGTGGGCTGAAGAAAAATAATCGTATAGACACCTAGCGTGTAATTACACAACACAAAGTGTCTAAGTATCCAATTGGTACTAGAGGATTCCAATAGTCAAGAGCTGTAGGCGGTTCAAACAAACTATCACACGCTCAAACAATCTTCACACGTGACTGCTGGCGGTGACTAGCGCAATCACAGCAGACAACACGCGGTCAATACAATCCGTCACTCCTTTGTTTGGATTAGCTGTGTCGCCAACTGAGAAACCACTCGAGTATATTATTGTTTCAGCCTGCACAGACGCACTGGTTAGCTTTTCTCCGGAAAGCAGGGATAAGCAAGGTTGTCAAGCAATGCAATAAAAGTCCACCGTGCTCTATGTTATAGTCCAGTCACAGGTTTAAAGATAGGTCCCTTTGGGTCCATGCAACACCATACGTAGTTGTAATAGTTACGAAGGAAAAAAAAAAAAAAAGTCACATTCGTGATATAAATGAGACGTCATGCAACAGTCTGTGATAATAAATTTATGCAAGAGCAAATCACCTTGTCAATCTAAAACGTCATAAAAAGTCTGTATGTCTGAAAGTCTATGTTTACTATTAAAAATAAAGCAATGGATGACATCATCCTCCACTCCAAATATCAGATCAGCGCTGACATTGTGTCGAAAAGACTCTCACAACAGTTAATAGAAAACGTTATGAAGAGTCTCTGTCACACAATGTTGTATCGGCAGAGAGAGAGAGAGAGAGAGAGAGAGAGAGAGAGAGAGAGAGAGAGAGAGAGAGAGAGAGAGAGAGAGAGAGAGAGAGAGAGAGAGAGAGAGAGAGAGAGAGAGAGAGAGAATCAATGAATCAATGAAACTTTATTTTACAACGGTTAAGGCATTGACATCGTCATTGACACAACCATTTTACAAACCTGCCGTTGCTAACAACTACAAACTACAACTACAAAACTATCTACACATGCACATACATATAAATAAAACATAATACTTACAAACAATTAAGAACACTATTCACATAGGCAGACATACTCATAAACTCTCAGACACCCCTCTCCCCCCCCCCTGTCCCACCCCACCCCCGCCCCCCTCCACACACACACACACACACACACACACACACACACACACACACACACACACACACACACACACACACAAACACAACTAAGTAGTTCAAATGATAAATGAAAAGGATAACAGGCTTAATTGGGAATAAATTGGACCCAACATACAAAGAGACATATAATAATTTTATGTAGTTAAGGCATCCCTAGGCCCTACGAGTGATCCACGAAAATACTTGCAGAGACCCTTTTTGAAACAGGCTAGCGAGGAGGCGGATTTTTTCATGTCGGGAAGCGCATTCCAGATATGTGTCCCTGAGAAGGATAAGCTTGTTTTATATATAGATCTATCCTTGGTTTTGGGACTGTGAAAAGCTTTCTGATGTTTCGAAGCTTGGAATCAGATTTGCGGAACAAAGTGGAGATGTACTCAGATGTTTTTCGCTTCCACACTTTGAACATAAAAATTGCTATGTTATATTTGAAATGATCTTGAAAAGGCAGGAGACCTGCTTTTGTGAGCTTTTCTTCTGTGGTTAGGTGTGTGTCACGACACTTTTTTTTTCGTCTATTTTTGTACGGGAGTAAGTTTAGAGTGGTGACAGGATTTAGTTAGTCAGCGGGTAGCGATAGCATAGGTGTCTAGTATTTGGCCTGTGCACGAGTATTTGCTGCCGTGCGACAGTTTGGATGTAGGCGTACCACACGTGATCGCTCAGTCTGAACGCGATCGGGTGGTTGGTGTTTCACGTGTTTTTACATCTCATGACTTAGTGAGCGTTTTTTCGCTAACCTAACGTTATCCAAATTGTTAAGACAGTCGCATTTCCAACAGCGAACGAGGAAGTCGTCTTTTGCCAACAGTCTCCTAGGGTGGTTTTCCAGGCGTGTTTCGCCATTTGCTGGAGGCCACAAGCAGCTATGTTCGGCCCTGCGATACGGTTTTGGACCGTCCCCAGAGCCGGTGTCCGAGGAAGGAGAGAAGAGAGAACAAGAGCTGCGACGACTTTACCCCTGGCTTGTCTTGTCCTTGTTTGTCTTCGTCCTAGCCAGGGCGTCTTCACGGATGACAGTGAGTACACGCAACAATTCGTTAGTGGCCATTTGCTCGGAAAGGGGGGGGGGGGGTGTTTGTGTTTGCTTGTTCAATTATTATTACTATTTTGGTTAGTGTATTGGGGGGGTGGGGGGTGTGAGGGGGGGGGGGGGCAAGTGTAGGAATAGAATGTAGAAGTGAATGCTGTTTGTTGTAGTTTCTAGAGTAGTTAGCGTCAAATTAGTTATTGGGATTTAACGCCGAGCGGGCGACTAAGGCCATTTCACTATTTAGCGTAGGAGTGTAAATATCGGAAGTGAGTCATGTGGTGACGTGTAAATATGTATTTTGTTGAGGTTGAATTTATCGTGGGAGAGAGGTGAAGGGAATATGTTGAGGTTGAATTTATTGTTGCGGGAGAGTGGTGAAGGGGGGGTGTAAGAGACGGCAGTTGAAGTTGCGGGAAGGGTGATGTGATTATTTTGTTTCTTTTGTTAGTTGTTTGTGTATTTTTGCACTTGTTTTTAGTGCATCTAAATTCTGGTTCCTAATCTAACGCAACAGTGGTACTGAGAGGAGGCTGACTGTCACTCCGCCTTGTGGGGCTACGACGCCGAACCTGGCTGCTGTTACGAGTGTCGCGGCACGCCGCGTGTTAGTCAGGTCGGGTCGTCCCACTTATTTCTAAACTGTTTAAGGAAACTTTTGTATGTTTATAATATTGTAAAGAACGTTAAGATTTATTTCATCTCCTCGTAGTGACAGTCTTGTAAGAGGAGCTTTGTCACAGTGACGGAAAGTTTTGGAGATATTGTATTATTTAAAGGCAGCCTTTGTTACGGAAGACCTTATCGCGGAAGCAAGAGTGTCGAGTTGAGCTGCGCATAACGGTTGTGCTTCCGGCGAGAAGGTCCTGTGACGTGAAATATATTGTTTATTCAACTTTCAGTCAGGTTGAATTAATGATATTTGCTCCATTTGTATACGTGATATTGTTTATTCTGAAACGTTGCTAGTTAGAGGAGCCTTGTTTATTCTGAAACCTTGCTAGTTAGAGGAGCCTTGTTTATTCTGAAACGTTGGTAGTTAAAGGAGCCTTGTTTATTCTGAAACGTTTTTAGTTAAAGGGGCCTTGTTTATTCTGAACGTTGTTAGTTAAAGGAGCCTTGTGCTGTGAATGTCTAGTTTGCTAGAGCATTAGTTTAATTCGAACTTGTCGTTCGTGCTCCACTGAGGAGATGTAGTAGCTTATAAACAATATTCCTTTTTCTCGATCTTCGCTTGTTCTAGTAGGCATATTTGGTTCATAAAGTTGATATTGTGCTATTTGAACTGTTGTATTAAGGAGCCACGTGCTGTGAGGGACTCTTCGCGGAGGCAAAGGCGTTGGTCTAACTGATGTTAGCGCTTGACGCTTGTGCTTCCGTAGGGGTGGGTGGGGGATGGGGAGGGGTGGGGGAGGGGGGTGGGGAGGGGGGGGGGAGGGCCCAGTGGCGGATGATTTAAGCTTTTCAAGTTGAGTTTTCATTGTATTAAGGATAGTCGTTATTATATATTAGTTTTCTTAAATCTGTCTTCGTATTTTATTAGAGATATTTTGTTTATCATATTAGTTATCTCAGCCTTTTGAATTAGGGATATTTAGTTTATTAGATAGTTATTTTGTATTGTGTATTAAGGGTATTTGGTTTGGGGAGTTTGGACGTATGCGTGTATGAATGTGACGTGTGAATGCGTGGATAGGATTGAGTGAGAATAGGTGGTTGATTGTTAGGGTTGCATGTAATAAACGTCGTCTTCATTGTTCCTCTGGTGTTTGTGTTAGGTTTGTGTTAGTGTGGGTTGGGTGTATCTCGAGTGTTAGCGCTCATAGTTCGCGCCCCGGAAGTGGGGGTTGTGACAGTGTGGATCAGGGCAGATTATTTTGGCCACCCGTCTGTGTAGGGAATTGAGTCTCTTTAAATGGACCTCACTACATCCATCCCATACCGTTGACGCGTAATCGACGTGAGAGCGTATGTGAGCATTATAAAATAATTTACGGGTATCTGAATCGGTATAATATTTCAATTTTGATAACATAAAGAGATTTTTGCTACTATTTTGCATAAGGCGTCTGTATGAGCTTGCCATTTTAGCTGACTGTCGATTGTAATCCCTAGTGCGCGATGTTCGTTTACCTGTTCTACCTGACTACCTTTAAGTGAAAGGTTAAGTAATAGAGGCGTTATCTGCTGTTTTTGGCGTGTGGCGACTACCATCGATTTCGTTTTGACTGGATGAACAACCTTCTTCTTCTTGGCTTTGACTTCGCGAACGAAGATTCTATAGGGCTTGCCCACGTCGTCTGCAGGCATTTTCGTGGCTGCGGAGGCCAATCCGGGACAGGCAGGTTCGACCACAGTGGCTGCAGGGGAAGGTCTGGTCAGGGTTCTGAGTTACGACAACTCTGTTTTTTCTTCTGAGCCGCTTGTCCTTAAAAGGTTAGCTCTGCGAGAGTCCTCAAAGGAGACGGCTGCCTTGTGAATGGTGGAGCGCCAGGTGTCATGGTCCGCAGCAAGCGAAGACTACTGGCGGTGGTTGATTTGGCAGGCACTAAGTGACTTCTTGAGACCGTCTTTGTATCTCTACTTTGGTGCCCCTCTGTCTCGGTGTCCAGTGGCGAGCTCGCCGAACAGAGTGATCTTGGGTAGGCGATGATCCTCCATCCTGGAGACGTGCCCCGCCCAGCGAAGCTGTGTCCGCAGCAGCAAAGCCTCGATGCTCACAGTTTCCGCCTGTTCAAGGACCTCGACGTTGGTGACATAGTCACTCCAGTGAATGCTGAGGATGGTACGCAGGCAGCGCTGGTGAAAGCGTTCGAGGAGTCGTAGTTGGCTGCGGTAGAGGGCCCAGGACTCGGAACCATACAGCAGGGTGGTGAGGACGACAGCTCTGTACACGCTGATCTTGGTGCCTTTTTTCAGCTGTTGATTGTGCCACACCCACTTGAATAGTCGCCCAAAAGCACTGTTCGCTTTTGCCAGCCTGTTGTCCAGCTCCTTGTCCAGCTTGGCGTCTGACGTGATGATGCAGCCAAGGTAGGTAAACTGGTGTACAGACTTCAGTTCGGACTCGCCGATGGTGATGTGGGGAGGGCGATGATCTTCCTTGGGTGCCGGCTGATGAAGGACCTCTGTCTTTTTCAGACTGACCTCAAGTCCAAAGAGCTGGGCGGCATCTGCGAAGCAGGACGTAATGCGCTGCAAGGCTCTCTCTGTGTGTGCAACGAGGGCAGCGTCAGCAAAAAGCAGCTCACGAATCAGTTGGTCTAGGGTTTTCGTGTGGGCCTGCAGTCGTCTGAGGTTGAACAGGCTGCCATCGAGACGATACCTGATGTACACTGCGTCGTCATTGTCGAGGTCCACTGTGGCCTGCTTCAACATCATGCTGAAGAATATGGTGAAGAGGGTCGGTGCCAGCACGCAGCCTTGCTTCACGCCGTTGCGAATGGGGAATGGTTCTGAGAGGTCACTGTTTAGTCTGACCTGGCCTTGCTGGTCCTCGTGGAGCTGGACGATCATGTTGAGGAACTTTGGGGGACAACCTAGTCGCTCCAGGATCTGCCACATACCTTGCCTGCTCACAGTGTCAAACGCCTTTGTTAGGTCGATAAACGTTACGTATAGCCCTTTGTTCTGCTCGCGGCACTTCTCCTGAAGCTGTCTCATCACAAAGACCATGTCGGTGGTACTCCTGTTGGCTCTGAAGCCACACTGGCCCTCTGTGAGGTGGTCTTCAGCGATGGCAGGTACCAGCCGATTCAGGAGCAACCTTGCGAGAATTTTCCCGGCAATGGACAGCAGGGTAATTCCACGATAATTAGAGCAGGCAGACTTCTCTCCTTTGTTCTTGTACAGGGTGATGATGACTGCATCACAGAGATCCTTTGGTAGTGTTCCTTTTTCCCAGCAGCAGAGAAAGAGGTCGTGGAGCTTGTTGTGTAGTGCTGGGCCTCCATATTTCCAGATCTCTGGCTGGATTCCGTCAATGCCTGCTGCTTTGCCACTCTTGAGCTGGTGGATGGCTGTGAGGGTCTCTTCGGCGGTGGGCGGTTTGTCCAATTCAACCTTTAGTTGAAGGTGTGGGATTTGGAGGATGACTGTTTCTTGAACAGTGCGCTCAGCGCCGAAGAGGTCCTGAAAGTATTCCGACCAGCGGTTCAAGATGGAGGTATTATTTGTGAGGAGTGCCTGTCCATCAGCGCTTCGCTTGGGACTTTGTACCAGGTGCCTAGGGCCATACACTGCTTTCAGTGCTTCGTAGACGCCCCTGTAGTCACCATTGTCAGCGCAGAGCTGGGTCCTCTGTGCGAGTCTGGACCACCACTCGTTCTGGAGCTCTCTAAGCTTGAGCTGGAGACTGCTGCAGATGAGGCGGAAGGCAGACTTCTTCACAGGGCAGGAAGGCTGGGCTAGGTGGGCCTGGTGGGCGGCTCTTTTTTTTTGCTAGAAGTTCCTGGATCTCTACGTCGTTTTCGTCAAACCAGTCTTTGTTCCTCTTTCTAGCAAAGCCCAAGACTTCCACAGAGGATTTTACAATAGCAGTTTTCAGTTGTTCCCAGAGTGTTTCAGGGGAGGAGTCTGCTGGATCAACTGTGTCTTTGAGCATGCGCTGTAAATCGGCCTGAAGGGCAGCTTTCTTGTCGTTACGCTGGAGGATAGCAACATCAAGCTTTTTCTTGGGAAGGGTGGGGGGGGGGGGGGGGCCTTTCTTGGGTTTCAGCTTGAGGCGGAGCCTGAGTTTGCAGCGAACAAGGCGGTGGTCAGTGTGGCACTCTGCGCTGGGCATCACTCTGGTGAGGAGGACGTCACTGCGGTCCCTCTGACGCACTAGGACATAGTCGATAAGGTGCCAGTGCTTGGAGCGAGGATGCATCCAGGTGGTCTTTCGACTGTCCTTTTGCTGGAAAGTAGTGTTGGTGATGACAAATTGCTGCTCTGCACAGAGCTCCAACAGTAGGCGACCATTGTCATTGCAGTTCCCAACGCCATGCTTGCCGAGGACTCCTTTCCAGGCTTCAGAGTCTTGGCCCACTCTGGCGTTGAAGTCGCCAAGGATGATGACTTTGTCGTCTGCAGGGGTGCTCTGCAGGAGGCTGTGCAGGTCAGAGTAGAACTTGTCTTTTTCTGCAGGCTCTGCCAGGAGGGTTGGGGAGTACACACTGAGAAGGGTGACGTATTGCTGGTGTCTCAGTGGGAGGCGCATAGACATGATGCGGTCGGAGTGACCCGTTGGTAGGTTTTCCAACTTAGTCGCAATGGGGGTCTTCACCATGAAGCCCACGCCTGAGCCGTCTTTCTGATGCAGGCCTGCCTGACCAGTAGAGGGTGTAGCCAGCGCCAAGTTCTTGGAGGCTGCCTTCCTCCGGAAGGCGTACTTCGCTGAGCGCGGCGATGTCGATGTTTAACCTCCGCAATTCATGGGCAATGAGGGCGGAGCGACGTTCAGGGCGTCCGCTGTCTGCCGTGTCGAGCATGGTTCGGATGTTCCAGCATGCTACGTTGAGTCCGGTCGTGGTCGTCATGAGAGTGGATCCATTGTTTTTTCTTGTTTTCTGACCGCATGAGAAGATGCCCGTTGACCGCGGCTAGCCATTTGGGGTTACGAGGGGATGAGCTTTGGTTAGGCCACCTTTTCTAGGCCCCTCTCCTATTTCGTTTTGACTGGATGAACAACCATAGAATTGTTAATACACCAAGCTGATACGTCATGAAGACTTTGTTGTAGGTTGTCGGAAATTACCTGTATATCTTTACTAGTAGTTTGAACTGAGGTGTCGTCAGCAAAAAGGTCGCATTGTACATCTTGGCAAGTAATATGTAGAGGCAAATCATTAATAAATAAACAAAATAGCATGTGGTCCAGTTCAGACCCTTGGCTTACATCTTTGAGAGATTAGTATGAACCATGAACAAGAACCTTTTGTTTTCTTTTAGTAAGGTAAGATGTGAAAAATCAACTGCGTCTCCGTTATTAAGGTATTTGTGAATCTTAGCAGTCAGAATAGTGTGGTCTATCAGACCAAAAGCCTTCTTAAAATCTAGATAGACTACTCCTGTTAGCTGTGACTTATTCATACCCTCGAGCCATGTGTCAACAAGGCGTGTAAGTGCTGTGTGACATGAATGCTGCCGACGAAATCCGGATTGGAAAGGGTGGAGGAGCTTACCGTTTTCTAGGTAAGCAAGCAGGTGTTTATGAACATGCCTTTCCAGTGGTTTGGACAAAACAGATAATAAAGAAATAGGCCGATAGTTATTAGGGTCAGAACGATCGTTTGTTTTTGGAAGTGGAATTACTTTCGCATCTTTAAGTTCGTTAGGAAACGTGTTATGCTGGATACAGATATTATAAATGTAAAGTAAGGATGGACCTACCCGAGCTCGCGTCACAAACACCACCCCCCCCCCCCCCTAGCAATTGTTGCTGGGTGCCATAAGCTTTCCTGTCCCTTGGGCAATATGGCGGACGATAGCGCGAGTGATTCGTGACTGAATGCGTTGCAAATTCTACAAGCCTACATTTATGCCAGGATACAAATATATGTCAAAAACGGCTCTAGATAAAGGTAAAGCAAGTTTGCGTCAAGTTTCATTGATGCTATTCGTATTTATCACAACTGGCAGTGATTCAGTTCAAGTTGCATCCGTGTTGACCGGTCGCAGATCTATAAAAACGCGGCGCCGATACGCACAATCTGTACGTGAAAAAGGAGCATCAGCAAGCACAGGTCACAGAAGCTGTCAGTGCCTGCAGAGCCGGGTAGGTGTTTTTGTTATTGGTGTTGGTTTTAACAAAAATGGCACACTTATCCGAGCCCTTTTAGTCCATCTTGTCTCATCCTAGCAGGATGGCAGTGCTGCTCAGCGCTCTCTATTGCTGGCTGTGTTCAGTGTCAGGCTGAGCTGATTACTTTCACTCACAAACAGAATCGGTGTGTGTGTGTGTGTGTGTGTGTGTGTGTGTGTGTGTGTGTGTGTGTGTGTGTGTGTGTGTGTGTGTGTGTGTGTGAAAGAGAGAGGAGAGAGATTATTAATAAATAACCATGCATGTATGATTTGTATTTCAGGTTCAATGGTCACTGTTCTCATGTAATAATAATAATAATAATAATAATAATAATAATAATAATAATAATTCTTGGCTTGACTTCGCGAACGAAGATTTTATAGGAGTTGCCCACGACGTCTGCAGGCTTGTTCGTGGCTGCGGAGGCCAATCCGGGACAGGCAGGTTCGACCGCAGTGGCTGCAGGGGGAGGTATGGCCAGGGTTCTGATTTGCGGCATCTCTGCTTTTCTCCTGAGCCGCTTGTCCTTGAGGCTAGCTCTGCGAGAGTCCTCAAAGGAGACAGCTGCCTTGTAAATGGTGGAGCGCCAGGTGTCACGGTCCACAGCAAGCGAAGACCACTGGTGGTGGTCGATTTGGCAGGCACTAAGTGACTTTTTGAGACAGTCTTTGTATCTCTTCTTTGGTGCCCCTCTGTCACGGTGTCCAGTAGCAAGCTCGCCGAACAGGGTGATCTTTGGCAGGCGATGATCCTCCATCCTGGAGACATGCCCCGCCCAGTGGAGCTGTGTCTGCAACAGCAAAGCCTCGATGCTCACAGTTTCAGCCTGTTCAAGGACCTCGACGTTGGTGACATAGTCACTCCAGTGAATGTCCAGGATGGTGCGCAGGCAGCGCTGGTGGAAGCGTTCGAGGAGTCGTAGTTGGCTGCGGTAGAGGGCCCAGGACTCGGAACCATACAGCAGGGTGGTGAGGACCACAGCTCTGTACACGCTGATCTTGGTGTCTGTTTTCAGCTGTTGATTGTGCCACACCCGCTTGAAAAGTCGCCCGAAAGCGCTGTTCGCTTTTGCCAGCCTGCTGTCAAGCTCCTTGTCCAACTTGGCGTCCGACGTGATAATGCAGCCAAGGTAAGTAAACTGGTGCACTGACTTTAGTTCAGACTCGCCAATGGTGATGTGAGGAGGGCGATACACTGTCTTGGGTGCCGGCTGATGTCTTTTTCAGACTGACCTCGAGTCCAAAGAGCTGGGCAGCGTCTGCGAAGCAGGACGTGGTGCGCTGCAGGGCTCTCTCTGTGTGTGCAACGAGGGCAGCGTCATCAGCAAAAAGCAGCTCACGAATCAGTTGGTCTAGGGTTTTCGTGTGGGCCTGCAGTCGTCTGAGGTTGAACAGGCTGCCATCGAGACGATACCTGATGTACACTGCATCGTCATCATCGAGGTCCACTGTGGCCTGCTTCAACATCATGCTAAAAAGGATGGTGAAGAGGGTCGGTGCCAGCACGCAGCCCTGCTTTACGCCGTTGAGAATAGGGAATGGTTCTGAGAGGTCATTGTTGAGTCTGACCTGGCCTTGCTGGTTCTCGTGTAGCTGGACAATCATGCTGAAGAACTTTGGGGGACAGCCAAGTCGCTCCAGGATCTGCCACATGCCTTGCCTGCTCACAGTGTCGAACGCTTTTGTTAGGTCGACAAACGTTACGTACAGCCCTTTGTTCTGCTCGCGGCACTTCTCCTGAAGCTGTCTCAGCACAAAGACCATATCGGTGGTGCTCCTGTTTGCTCTGAAGCCACACTGGCCCTCTGGGAGGTTGTCTTCAGCGATGGCAGGTACCAGCCGATTCAGGAGCAGCCTTGCAAGAATTTTCCCAGCAATGGACAACAGGGTAATTCACCGATAGTTGGAACAGTCAGACTTCTCGCCTTTGTTCTTGTACAGGGTGATAACGACAGCATCACGGAGATCCTTTGGTAGTGTTCCTTCCTCCCAGCAGCAGAGAAAGAGGTCATGGAGCTTGTTGTGCAGTGCTGTGCCTCCATGTTTCCAGATCTCTGGCGGTATTCCATCAATGCCTGCTGCTTTGCCACTCTTGAGCTGGTGGATGGCTGTGAGGGTCTCTTCAGCGGTGGGCGGTTCGTCCAATTCAACCTTTACTGGGAGTTGTGGGATTTGTAGGACGACTGCTTCTTGAACAGTGCGCTCAGCGCTGAAGAGGCTCTGAAAGTACTCCGACCAGCGGTTCAAGATGGAGGTATTATCTGTGAGGAGTGCCTGGCCATTCGCGCTTCGCAGGGGACTTTGTACCAGGTGCCTAGGGCCATACACTGCTTTCAGTGCTTCGTAGAAGCCCCTGTATTCACCATTGTCAGCGCAAAGCTGGGTCCTCTGTGCAAGTCTGGTCCACCACTCATTCTGGAGATCTCTGAGCTTGTGCTGGAGACTGCTGCAGACGAGGCGGAAGGTAGACTTCTTCACAGGGCAGGAAGGCTGGGCTAGGTGGGCCTGATGGGCGGCTCTTTTTTTTTTTTTTGCTAGGTGTTCCTGGATCTCAACATCGTTTTCGTCAAACCAGTCTTTGTTCTTCTTTCTAGCGAAACCCAAGACTTCTGCAGAGGATTTTGCAATAGCAGTTTTCAGTTGTTCCCAGAGTGTTTCAGGGGAGGAGTCTGCTGGGTCCGCTGAGTCTTTGAACCTGCGCTGTAAATCTGTCTGAAAGGCAGCTTTCACGTCGACGCGCTGAAGGCTGGCAACATCAAGCTTTTTCTTGGGGGGCCCCCATTTCTTGGGTTTTGGCTTGACGTGGAGCCTGAGTTTGCAGCGGACAAGGCGGTGGTCAGTGTGGCACTCTGCGCTGGGCATCACTCTGGTGAGGAGGACATCACTGCGGTCCCTCTGACACACTAGGACATAGTCGATAAGGTGCCAGTGTTTGGAGCGAGGATGCATCCAGGTGGTCTTTCGACTGTCCTTTTGCTGAAAAGTAGTGTTGGTGATGACCAGTTGCTGCTCTGCACAGAACTCGAACAGTAGGCGGCCATTGTCATTGCAGTTCCCGACGCCATGCTTGCCGAGGACTCCTTTCCAGGCTTCAGAGTCCTGGCCCACTCTGGCGTTGAAGTCGCCAAGGATGATGACTTTGTCGTCTGCAGGGGTGCTCTGTATGAGGCTGCGCAGGTCAGTGTAAAACTTGTCCTTTTCAGCAGGCTCTGCCAGGAGGGTTGGGGAGTACACACTGAGAAGGGTGACGTGTTGCTGGTGTCTCAGTCGGAGGCGCATGGACATGATGCGGTCGGAGTGACCCGTTGGTAGGTTTTCCAGCTTAGTCGCAATGGAGGTCTTGACCATGAAACCCACGCCTGAGAGCCGTCTTTCTGATTTAGGCCTGCCTGACCAGTAGAGGGTGTACCCAGCGCCAAGTTCTTGGAGGTTGCCTTCGTCCGGAAGGCGTACTTCACTGAGCGCGGCGATGTCGATGTTTAACCTCCGCAATTCATGGGCAATGAGGGCGGAGCGACGTTCAGGGCGTCCGCTGTCTGCTTTGTCGAGCATGGTTCGGATGTTCCAGCATGCTACGTTGAGTCCGGTCGTGGTCGTCATGAGAGTGGATCCGTTATTCTTTCTTGTTTTTTTGACCGCAGGAGAAGATGCCCGTTGACCGCGGCTAGCCAACTGGGGTTGCGAGGGGACGAGCTTTGGCTAGGCCACCTTTTCTAGGCCCCTCTCCGTGTGGAGCAAGCAGTGCTGTCCCTAGAGAAGGCTGCTTGGTCGTTCAGGGTGTGCCGAGTGATGTCATCCCCAGGTCAACATCAGGCGACCAATATCCTGAACCGCCTGCATGCAGGTTTGAGACTGCGGCTTCCAGTGACATCTTTCACCTGCCGTTTCGCCCCTCGCTACAGGACTTGGAATGGTCAGTGTCATGGTCCGTGGACGTTTCCTAAAGCCTGCGCGGTGGAGCTTTTTGGTGGAGTGCAGTGTGCGCAGTACTGGCCCCACCCTTTAAATCCTTGGTTCGTCTGCCATGGCCTAGCAAGCTGGGACGGTGGCATCGAGGTCCTCGGGTCGTAGGTTTTATATCAGACTGTCCTTGTCCTAGTCTCTGGCTCAAAAGCCTTCCCCGGAGACACGGGGGCTTTGATGTCAGGGGTTTCCTCCCTTAACCTTTCCGCAGCCAAGCGGCCAGGCCTGCAAGGCAGCAGGGGACTCGTGGAGGGCGGGGTCGTCTATGTCCCGTGCAGATGTGAACATCTGCCCACTGCATAATAATAATTACGGTATTTATAATGCGTTATAATAATTATAACTCTAAGCGCGCACTCACAACTCGCGCACGCATTAGACAACGACTCACGTACCACAAATAGTGAAATACATTACGACAGTCTGCTTAGGGTGGGGAGTATGGTGGTATAGTGCTAGAACTGTTGAAAGAGGTGAGTTTTGAGAGCGGACTGGAAGGAGGAGAGCGAGTGTTTCTGACGGAGAGAGAGAGTGGGAGAGTGTTCCAGGTAGATGGACCGTATACTGAGAAGGAGCGGGGGCCGAAAGTGCTGAGATTAGTGCGGGGGATGTGGAGGCGGAGAGGATCGGAGGCGGAGCGCAGGGAGTGGGGAGGAGTGTAGGGGTGAAGCAAGTTTGAGAGATAGGCGGGAGCGCAGTTGTTCAGGGATTTGTAGCAGAGAGACAGAATCTTGTATTGGATGCGTTGGGGGATGGGAAGACAGTGAAGGAGTTTGAGCAGGGGAGTGATGTGGTCGAATTTTTTCTTTCTGAGGACGAGGCGGGCAGCATTGTTCTGGACGCGCTGGAGAGTGAAAGTGGTGGAGTGAGGGAGGCCGGAAAGGAGAGAGTTGCAGTAGTCGATGCGAGATAGGATGAGAGAGACAGCAAGTTTGGTGGCAGCGTCGGTAGTGAGGTATTTTCTGATCTGACTGATGCGGCGGAGGTGGAAGTAGCATGCCTGGGCCGTGGCGGAGACGAAGCTGGTCATGGAAAGAGAGGAATCGAGGATAACGCCGAGGTGTTTGGCCAGGTCAGAGAGGGAGATGGGGGTGCTGTCGAGTTGAAGGTGGAGGGAGGGAGGGAGCTGGGAAAGTTTCTGGCGAGTGCCTACCAGCATGGCTTCCGTTTTGTCGTCATTCAGTTTAAGCGTGTTTGCTGTCATCCATTTTTTTACTTCTTCGTAGCAGTCAGCCGTGCGAGTCAGTAGTGACTGAGTGTTGTCGAGTTTGTCTTTGTCTAGTAGTTGTGAGGCGTCAACGTAGAAGTGGTAGTGTATGTGGTGAGACTGAATGATGTTGAACAGGTGAGAGGTGTAGAGTGTGAAAGGACCGGGCCCAGGACGGACCCCTGTGGAACTCCGCAGGATAGCGTGAGTGGGTTGGAGGAGACGTCGTCGATGGTAGCGGACTGCTGTCAACCCAAACATATGTTAATGCAGTGTGTTGTCATGTCACTGGGCTTCAGAAACCTCTTCAGTATTTCAAGGCAGCTATACTGTTTGACCCATGTGCCTAATCGACTGAGCTGCAGGGGCATGCCAAAAGCCTGGTGAGCAGCAATATCAAAAGGCACCAAGATCCCATCTGTCCCAATAATAAAAGCATGGTGTGTTAGCCAGGCCATCGGAGAAGCGGACGAAAAGGCCCATAACATGCCACATCAACACAAGCAAGAAGTAAGCATTACCTAAAATAAAATCAAAACTATTATTAACTGGTAAATTATATTTTATTCTGGAATATGAGTGGTTCACATGCCAAAACACAACACACAGAGAAATGATGGTTCAGGTCATAAATGGCTGATTCACAGTGACACTTACAGTTTGATAGCATAGGAATACCAGATTCAAAACTCATTTTCATTTTATTATGAAGTCTTCAAAATTTCTCAATCAGCAAAGAGTGAGAAACAGTCTATCGTGTGGCTGTACTACAGCTGCATTAACATATTTTGGTTTTTGGCTGTTTTGTCATTTGTGTTGCCAAATGGTCAATCTTTTAAGCACAAGTATAGTGAAAAAGGGCAGACTTTCAGCACCTACACTAATGACAAAAAAGCCAAAACCCAAACATATGTTAATGCAGTGTAGAACCGGAACAGGTTGTTAGTTGTCTCTCCTTTTTTCTCACAAAGTCCACTCCAAATACTTCTTCTTCTGCTGGTTGCGTCTGCACACCTTTAGTTCTTTGCAGCCTTGAGATGCTCTTTCAGATTTTCAAATTCTTGATCTGATCTCCTCCTCCAGCAGGAATATCTTTATCTTCTAGCTTGCTATTTCAGAATTTGCACTCTGCAGCGATGGCCAGGTTAGTCTAATGGTGAAATCCCTAAAAGAGAAATTTAAAAAAAATATAAACAGTATATGTTTATGATTAACTTAAAACATTGAACGTATTTCTAAAGCAGCACTCAATATTTGTCCACAGACCAGGAGACTGAAAAGAGAGCCAATGCCAGGGAATCAACAGGGTCGCTGACATGTGTGTCACAACGAGGTCCTCAGGTGATCTCCTACAAGAACTGGATCGCCTTTGCTTGACCAGTTAGTGTCCATATCCTGAGAAACGTGAGGAAAGAACAGAGAACTGACCAGTTCTAATCACTGGGTAGAGGGAAAAAACAAACAAAAAAACCCAAAGAAACTAGCAACATGAAACTTCCACATAGATCTAAATAGAAAAGCAAACGTTTCTGACAAATGTCTTGACAGAATCTTTTCACACACTTTTTTCTTATACTGCAGCCACATTTTATGTAAACGATATGAGGACACTGCCAAGAGTAACTATTTAGAAGTACTTCCTGACAGACACCTGCACAAGCGCAGCATTGTTGTTAATCCACAGTTTCTATTTCTAGGAGCAACTCAAAGTGTGCGACAGTGGCCAGACAGGCATAATCAAAGTCAAATGCCCATCCGCATCCAGAAATTACACCATACTCGAGGCATGTCAGTTACCAGGATTTTGTGTGAAATTAGCTGACAACACCAGCGTGGGACTGAAGAAATCATATTCCAACCACACGCAAGGCCAGCTAAATATCACAGGTTATTGTTTTTATCCAAAGGGATGTAAATGTATCGCAAATCACACCAGACATTCCATTCATGGCATCACTGTTTCACACTGTCAGCTTTGTACAAAGAACAATGAAAGTCTGACTTGGAAAGTGAAATGTCATCAGAGTGTAAGCGAAATGTTAGGTATGCACCTCTGCTGTCATTGTCAGCATACACAAGGATATACTTGCATCATTGTTCCACTGCCCTACAGTGTCAGGCGTATGTTGCAAGACTTTATCTTCCTGCAAAGATTTTACAGCTGGAATCTGTACTGCCCCCTTTTGTGAGCAGTCTGGACTTGTAGCCTCGATGCTCACAGTTTCAGCCTGTTCATCGAGGCTTTGCTGCTGCGGACACAGCTCCGCTGGGCGGGGCATGTCTCCAGGATGGAGGATCATCGCCTACCAAAGATCACCCTGTTCGGCGAGCTTGCTACTGGACACCGTGACAGAGGGGCACCAAAGAAGAGATACAAAGACTGTCTCAAGAAGTCACTTAGTGCCTGCCAAATCGACCACCACCAGTGGTCTTCGCTTGCTGCGGACCGTGACACCTGGCGCTCCACCGTTTACAAGGCAGCTGTCTCCTTTGAGGACTCTCACAGAGCTAGCCTTAAGGACAAGAGGCTCAGGAGAAAAAACAGAGATGCCGCAGCTCAGAACCCTGACCAGACCTTCCCCTGCAGCCACTGCGGTCGAACCTGCCTGTCTCGGATTGGCCTCCGCAGCCACGAACAAGCCTGCAGACGTCGTGGGCAACTCCTATAAAATCTTCGTTTGCGAAGTCAAGCCAAGAGGACTTGTAGGCAGGTGACTCGTCTGCTGGAATGGGTAGGGGTGCAACTCGCTAGGTTCGCCATCCCACAAATGCTGAGTAGAAAAACGTTGCATGAATATATGCTCATCATAAATAGATCTGATGAAATGTGTTACTGTAGAAGTGATGTGTCGATTTGTGCTTGTCGTGATTTGTTACAATGGGTGAGAGAGCCGAGTGCAAACTGAAGAAATGTAAGGGCATACACCTTTGATTATGGTGTTTCTGAAGAGTTAATTCCATATTTAAAATCACACACACACACACACACACACACACACACACACACACACACACACACACACACACACACATCCCAAGTGTGCAGATCAGTGTAGCGGTACTACCTGATAGCGAGTGATTGCACATTATTGTAGGCCCACAATACCGGCCGTGATAACTCGATCGCTGAATTATGTACCACTTCCGCAAGTGAATTGTAACCATTTTCAGAACAATCTAGAAAAATGACACTTACCGCATACAAACAGCTCTGCGTTTACTCTTGTCCTCTAGGGGGGTAGTATCCCGATGTTGAGATGCCGCGGATTAGTGTGCGGTCTACAGCAAGTTCAGTTTAATTCAGCCCATTGCGTTGGTTTTGGGAGGGGGAAAAAAAAAGCCAGAAGCTTTTCTTTGACGTTTTCAGGGTAGCTTTCGTCCCGATTGCAGGTACCCCAATGGCAATGCCTAACCATTTCAGTGAAATGTATTCGCACAAACAGTATCGCGCTTCGCCATTTCCTTGCTTAGTTACTGACGGGAAAGCATGTGGCAACAGAACCGCGCTGCGGCAATTTTTTTTTCTTCTAAATTCTGATTGGCTGAAAATGCGCGCACCGGTGAGGTCCACTCTACAATGTATGGGAGTGAAAGTTTAAATATTTTCGGGCTAATGTCATCAGGCCCCGAGGACTTTTTATTTGGAAGGTTACTTATGAGTAAACCCACTTCATGAACAGCTAGCATGGGGATGTTGAAGGGGGTTGTGCCCATTGTTCTTTGTTGACCAAACTCAGACAGCAGATTAGAATGGTAATAAGTGCTGTTCTGGCTTGTCGAAATTAGAGATTCGGCAACAGAAAGAAAATGGTCATTGAATGTATCAGCAATACGATTAGTGGGAATGGTAGTTGCGGTACTTCGAGACCCCCTTGTGTTTAGAAGGCGCCATATAGCAGAGGTATCCTTGTTGTTTTTATCCGTGTCACGAACCAATTTTTTTCTTGCCTCTCTGATCATGTATTTAACACTGTTACGCTGTTGTTTATATTCAGTAAACATTTTATTGCTACGTAGATCGTTTCTAAGCGCCATCGCCTGCACGATTTCAGGAGTAAACCAGGGAGGAAGAGTGTGAGATTTTACCTTCCTCTCGCGTAGGGGAGCATGTTTATTAAGTACATTTAGGAAAAGAGAGTACCAAATACTGAGGGCGGTATTAGGATCATAGAACAGGAGCACGTCATTAAAAGGAGTATTTTCCAGATCAAATAGAAATTCGTCTTTACTGAATTGTTTGAATGTCCTATACGTTATAGTTGTATGTCCGTTCTTGTTTTGGTTTAGGGACTTTAGAAGACCAGGAGCACGCCACATGATAATGATTACTAACACTTAGATTTGAAACATCAACGTCAGAGATGGCTTTGGGTTTATTAGTATTATGTGGTCTATAAGCGTGGAAGTAGTTGGAGTAATTCTGGTGGGTGATTTCACTAACTGTACTACTGAAGCCAAACAGAGATGACGTTGTGTCCCAGGCGGGGTGCGGCTTAAGTAAATCTATATTAAAATCGCCCAATAAAAGAATGTCGGCCTTCTTTTTTAAAGCTCTGTCAAGGTTCAGACTAAACTGATCGTACCACTCAAAAGTTGAGGCGGGATTTCTACATAAGAACCCAATAAAATACCGGTTTAGATTTCGGACACTTAACTTCGACCCATACGCACTCGACCCCTATCGTTTCTAGGTCGACGCATCGATGAACTAAATGCTGGATAGAATTATGAATATAGACAGCGATGCCAGTTTGACCTAGAGACAAGGAGTCTCGTCTAGTGACCGAAAAATTGGGGATACTGATTGCTGCAACGCTCACACAGGAACTCAGACGCGTCTCACTGTTTCCAAACAGGTGGAACGGAGTTGGATTGTTAATGTATACAGATATGTCGGCTAGTTTTTATACAGATGGAAAACATTGAGGTGCCCTATTCTCATAACTGCACCTTTGATGGAAAATTCGCTTGGAGAGAGAGAGAGAGAGAGAGAGAGAGAGAGAGAGAGAGAGAGAGAGAGAGAGAGAGAGAGAGAGAGAGAGAGAGAGAGAGAGAGAGGGGGGGGGGTGGACAGATAGGAGGGGGGCGGCACATTCATATCCATCACTGCCCGAAAAGAAAAAAAAAAACAAGAAGAAGAAAGGCAAGGCAAAGCCATTATGGGTCACGTGTATGACCTATTTACATATGTGTGACCCTTGTGACAATAAGTAAAAGACTGGCTTCTGCACCAGCAAAATCCATGTTTTCTCAAAATGTAAGCATTTTTCACACATCTGTCAACCTCCCGTGACCCTTGACCTTTGCAATGGCGACTAAATTAGTATGCATAGGAAGGTCTTATCATCAGATACCTTTGTGCCAAATTTGATTAAAATTTTTTGCAAAAACGTTGATAATACCTAACATTTTTTATCAAAATTGGCACTTTACACACATTTGTCGGCCTCTTGTGACCCTTGACCTTTCCGAGGGGTCATCCAAATTAGTTTGCATAGATAGGTCTTACCATCAGGTATCTCTGTACCAAATTTGGGTTTGAAGTTGTGAATAGTATTTGAGAAATAAAGATTTTGTTTTGTTAAATATGGCTATTTTGGACCTCTTTCTCCGAGCTCTTGTGACCCTTGACCTTTCTCAGGAATCAAGCAAATTAGTGTGCATAGAAGGTCGTCCCATCAGGTATTTCCAGGTAGCATATCAAGATTAGCTTAGTCTGGATGTGCTGCTTGGAAATGTTGGCTGTTTTCATTTAGGTAGGGTGTGTGTGTGTGTGTGTGTGTGTGTGTGTGTGTGTGTGTGTGTGTGTGTGTGTGTGTGCGTGCGTGCGTGCGTGCGTGCGTGCGTGCGTGCGTGCGTGCGTGCGTGCGTGCGTGCGTGCGTGCGTGCGTGCGTGCGTGGGTGTTTATTTTGTGTTACGAATGCGCCTACATCGTGCGAGCAGGTGTTTATTTAAAGATTGAGTGCGTGTTTTTTTTTTTTTTCCGTTTTTATAATTATTTTTATGTGCTCTAAAGCGCTCCGAGCTTGCTGTTCATGGGGAAGGGCGCTATATAAAAACTATGTATTATTATTATTATTATTATTATTATTATTATTACTATTATTATTATCTCTGTAGCAAGTTAGGGTCTGAAGTTATTAATAGTATTTGAGAAAAAACATCTTTTGTCAAAATATGGCTATTTTTTTACCTATTTCCTAAGCTCTTGTGACCCTTGACCTTTCCGAGGGCTCATCCAAATTAACATGCATAGATAGGTCTTGCCATCAGGTAACTCAGTACCAAGTTTGGATTTGAAGTTGTGAATAGTATTTGAGAAAAAAACATCTTTTGTCAAAATATAGCTATTTTCACCTATTTCCTAAGCTCTTGTGACCCTTGACCTTTCCAAGAGATCAACCAAATTAGTATGCATGTAAAAGTCTTACCATGAGGTATCTTTATACAAAGTTTGGGTTTGAGGTTGTGAATAGTATTTGAGAAAAAATAAATTATGTCAACATATAGCTAATTTTTAACTATTTCCTGATCCGCTGTGACCTTGACCTTTGTGAGAGGTCACTCAAATGGTATGTTTAGAAAGGTCTTACCACAAAGTATCCTTGGGCCAAGTTTGAAGACTGTGGTTTGAATAGTCTCCGAGAAAATGCCAAAGTTAAAGTTTACCACGGACGACGGCGGACGGACGACAAACGACCGACTGACGACCACTGGTCCAAAACATAGACTCACTTTTGCTTCGCACGTGAGCCGAAACCCCCCAACAAAACATATGTGGTGGGGTTTGCGGGGAGGGGGGGGGGGGGAATGGGGGGTGGGGGGTGGGGTGGCGGGGCACTCTCTAGGGGAGATTCCACACTCTCCATGGGGGGTGGGCCGGGGTGAGTGGGAGGTGAGGGTTTCGGGGTTCCAAAATAGGAATCATCGCGAATAAAACCGTTGCCGACAACCAAAGGGTTAAAGCTTTCTTTCGCCGCTTGCTGAGTCCACTTGCACGGTTCTCATTCTTCGAGCTCAGTGACTAAACAGTGAAGAAAAAAAAAGTAATTAAAGTCATGGTCTTCTGACCGACATTGTCATGAAGATTACATAGACTCCATCTGGCCAAGACCGTTCCCGATGGCACCGATTTACCAGCAACAGGCAGAGATCCACAAGAGCCCCAGCATTTGTGGTGGCTCTTGAGGATACTGTACCCCTTGCATCCAACTGTATCCACATTCGTCCGTCCATGACTCAGTGGTGCCGCTTACTTAGAAAAGGGCTCATCAGGGTTGTAGCCCTCTGACTGACATGTCATAAAGACTGTGTCCATCACATTCAAACCCTCCGGAACCTGTTTAGGCAAAGTTACGACGATCTTCGGCTCTAAAACAAAAGAAGAAGAAGAAAAGAAAAAGAAATAGGCAAATACACAAAGCAAAGTGATAATGGATATATTAACCCTTTGGCTGTCGACAACGCGTCAGTTTTGTCACGATAATTCCTGCAGGAATCATCGTGACAAAACGCGCTGCGGAGAGCTAAAGTGTTGATGAATACACGTATATCAGGGCTCGACTGACTTTTTTTTAAGCAGGGGGAAGGCCTTACCCTCTATGACAACGACAACAAAAACCAACTAAAGGTGAAATACCAACGACTGGATTATTACCTGTAAACTTGACGATCCCTTTGTGTATACATAAGGCCAGGGGGTGACTGTGTGTGTGTGTGTGGGGGGGGGGGGGGGATTAACGAGTGGATTTAGCCTCTGTTCATGAATTAAAAATAAGAACGACGGACAGCCTAGTATACAGACTCAAATTTGTTATCGGACGTGAGTAAAAAATAAAAATTAAAAAAAAAAATAGCATCGCCAAAATCAAACGACGAACTCAGTCTTTCTGGCTGTCGCTATACCACCATACAGACAGATGTACGTGTACAACTATTTTGCTTCTCTTTGCTTCCAAACTTCGCCTATCGAGTGAAGGTGAAGCGGCCACGTTGTGTGCATTTTCGCATCTCCGACCGCCTTCAAGTGACATTGTATCCCCATCCACCTTTATTTCACGTTGTTTATTTTGTATTCACGTTTTTATATTTACCCTTAGGACACATTTTCACATTTTTGTATCCCCATCCACCATTTCAGTTAGGTCACATTTTGTACATTTTCGTATCCACATCCACCTTCAGGTCACATTTTGTATATTCAGTTTGTGTACTCCATCCACCTTTTGGTCACATTTTGTATCCACATCAAACTTTGGTCACATTTTGTACATTAAAATTGTATGACTTCCATCCATCTTTAAGTCACATTTTGTACATTTTAGTTTCCACATCCACCATTAGGTCACATTTTGTATATTTCTGTATCCCATCCACGTTTAAGCCACATGCATGTGTAGATCCACATCCACTTTTAGGCGCATTTTGTACATTGTGTATCCGCATCAACATTTAGATCACATTGATTTATTTGCATATGTGTGTATTCTCATTCATCTCTATGTCACAATTTGTACATTTTTATATCCCCATCCGTCTTAGGTCACATTTTGTTGTGCTGTCCGCATCCCTATTAGGTCACACGTTGCACATTTTGTTATCCTCAATCACCTTTAGGTCACATTTTGTAATTTTTATTTGAAATCCCCATCCACCCTTTAGGTTAAAATTTGTACATTTCATTTGCATATTTCCATCCACCTTTAAGACACATTTGGTACATTTGTGTCCACCTAACCAACTTCAGATGTGTGTGTATATATCCTCATCATTTTTGGGTTGCATTATGTAGAGATTGTTTATATGCCCATTCACCCTTAAGTCACATTTTGTACATTTTCATAACCGCATCTTGCTTTATTAATGATATTAAATTATGACTAATTATATTTTTATTAATTATATAACTAACAAATGATCATTGCCACATTTCTAGGCGTGCCGTATCCGGATATCCGAAAGAATGCGTTAACCCCTTCCCCGGGCCAATGCCGGTACATACATTTAGTTTTGTTTCTGAAATTTTGTTCATTCAGCGACCAAAAGCCAAAACCATCAAATAAACATGGACTGATACAACTGGTCTCAGCAAGAGGCATATATTTTCACTTGGACCCCGCAGTCGCAGAGCTCATGAAGATCTGTCTTTTGCAGTTGGATTGTATTCACTTTTGCTCAAAGTGAAGGGGTTAAACTCACTTCCATAGCAAGCATCAGCCACAGCGTAGAAGTCAACCCTGCACCGACAGAAGAATGTCCCCTTGTCTTTGGCCTCGCACGTGCTGTAAGTACAGGCACTTTCATCCTCAATGTGACAGGCTTTGTTTGTAAACCTGTCGGCTGCTGATGTGTCTGTAAAATATGAAATTAAAAGACAAAGATATACATAAAGTTAGAACTGAGGTGTTGGACTGTGATATAAATGCATAGTAATATATACCGTAAACGTTGTTCTAGAAGATAATACACGAAATAGATTAAGGCATTTGACTGACTTGACAAACCAATCCTAACTAAACAATCCAAACTAACCAAACCAAACGAAACCAAACTGCCAAACCAAAACAAAAGATTAAAATAAAACGCAATAAAGCAAAATAAAGTCGTATAGAAATGACGTCTTTGCTTCTTCTTTTTTTTATGTTTTCCTTACTAGAAAGGTTTTCAACCTTTCTTTCTACATTCCTTTTTCACAATAAAACTATAAAAAAAAAAAAAATACAATAATAATTTTTAAAAAAATCATACAAGTACAGCACTTGTCGCATCGTTACTCACCTTGCACAAGTAAGAATGTTGTTAGAATAAGCAGCAGCAGCTTCATTGTCACTTTCATTGAGTGTAAGTGCAGGGCTGACCTACAAACCTGAGCCGCAACTACGTGACGGTGAGTGAGGTATTTTGATAGAAAGTAAAGTCCAGCCTAAAAACTGCAAATGCAGGGCTGGCCAAAATGGCAGTGGAGACATCTACTATTACGTCACAAGTATGTATTATATGAAAGAATAACGTCACCAATTATGTCATGGAAAAAATCAGAAGCCAAGCCAGCCCCCTCCCCCTCCCCTCCCCTCCCCCCTCCCCCCCTCCACGGTTTTCCGGCCTTTAAATTTCGACGTGAACAGTGTCACATTTCTTCATCTTTTATTATGAGGAAAATAGTTATTAAGCTTTATTTAAAATCTTCAACAAAGCATATTTTGTAACTTAAAAAAAAATAATAAAAGAAAAGAAAAAAAAAAATGAAGAAAAAGACTTCCTACATACTAAGGTAGTGTACCCGTTTTGTAAATAGTCGTTTTATGATGGGTTGTGTCCCTTGGAATCGTCCGCTCACGCTACGCTTCATCATGTGATCAGTGTCCTCGTCTGACATAAAAAGGAAACAGCCGATAAATGGTTTAGCAAATTTAAGTAGAATCACCAAACTTTAACGATTAATATTAACATATAACTTTGATTTTAGTGACTAATTGAAAAATAATGAGCATACTTAAATATGGAGACAATAAGATGATTTATTGATCACATTGTATTGATCGGTTAGAAGCGCATTACTGTTTTTGTGTGCCCACGCGAGCAAAACGTGACTACCACAGCGACTCGCCCGTTACAGCGTTGAATGGACCGTTGTCGGTGTACATCTCTTACATCAATCACTGATCATTTGTCTGCACAAGTTCCGGCATTTGACAAAGGTACACGTGCTATTTTACTTCCTTCAAACACTATTGAAAACATCCTCTGCGTTTCGTTTGGTCCGTCGGTACTAGTTCAGTAGTTGGATATTCTGACATTTTGACTTTGGAGGATTCTTGGCAAACGAGCGTGTGTTTGGCTCTCAGATGTCAAAGCCTGGCAGTAACATTTTAAAAGAAAATGAATGGTAATATGAATGGAAATATCGCTGGATATGAAATTCCTTTGATGCTGACGTTATCTTGCGAGTTAATCTGGCAGTAGTTCAATATAAACAAATCTGGCAGTGTTGCATCATCATATCTTCACATTTAAGAAACTGCCCTCCTTTCTGTGTGTCTTCCGACCAACTTCAGCTCACTGAAGATCATCATCGGGATACAATGTGAATGCTGTATGTCAATTTTCCAACCTAATGGCCCGAAAATGTTTATTTTTCATTTGGAACAGTGTCAGTGGAGATGATATTTTTAACATGCTCACTAAAATCATGGTCATTTTTGTGTGGCAGCCGCCACAGGTACTGTTAAGAGTTATTAAGATCACTTGTGTGCAGGACATCCTGCAGGTCTTTTTTTAAATTTTTTTTTTATTGCAGTCATTACTTGATTGTCAACGGTGCCCTTCGCCAGATGCAAACCAAACGAAAATATAGTCAGTGCTTTTGTTTATTATGTTCTCATTGAAGTGACTGGCATAAATGCCTACTGATGTTAACATCATTGTGCATTATGGGTATTGAAGTATACATGAGGACACTGATGCCCTGGACATAGGTACCAGTGTGACCAAAATGATGACTGAAAAATGCAAAGAAGTACCCAGCAGAAAGCAACACACTTCATGTTATATTCTGTGTGTCATGAAGATTACTCTTGTGCATGTAGTCCATGGTCCATTTTTTGAAGAAAAAAAATTGGAAAAGGTTATAAACTGTGTTTTACTGTTCCTTTTGAAGATTGCATTTTCTTTCTTGTGAATTATTAATGGGAACAGGAAGTCTCACAGTGTAAAGTGTATGATCAGCACCAGCAGTTAACTCCCATCTATGCAGCTGCCACTAGTGCCAGTATTGTTTAACAGGCCACAGAACACAGTGCCATTTCCGTACTGTCCAGTCTCTTAGCCATAGTCAGTCCCCCCAGGCATCCCTAATATTTCAATCCCCTAAAAAACACTAGCGCCCAGCAGCTGCACATTTGCCATGCACAAAATAACCAAAAAAACAGTACATTGACAGTCTCATTTCTTGGCTATGAACCTGATTCCTTACCAACCCCACACCCAAGCACAGCTGAAATCAGCGTGACCCTCAAATCACTACGTCAATGGCAACTCAACATAGGCCCACAATTGTCACTGTATAAGTTCAGGATGGTATGAATCAAAGCACCAAACATGTCTCCTCTCAGCTAACCAGAAATTTCCAGCAAATTCAAACATTCAGCCCTACTACAAATTTTCAAACAAGGCAAAAATTATTTTTTAAAAACACCGGTCCTCTTACTCTTAGTCTTACTGCCTCAACTGCCAAATTTAAATATATAACGTGACCTGTAAGAGAAACTGTCCCACCTGAACACCATTCAATCTGCCATCAGTGCAACCCTTAGACACTAGCCAAGTCAAACCCAAAGTGACACCATTGCATGTTGCTGCATTTATGTTATGGCCCATTATGTGAAGCACGTTGTGGCATTTACAAGGCTGTTGATGTGTTGGATCATGCATATGATGCCATGAAAAACAGACTAGATATGGTCAGAATGCCTCCAAAATTGGCATGTACATCAAGTAATATATCTGATCTTCAGAAATGTTGCATTTGAGACACAGGCACATGAAAGTTTTTTTTTTTTCCATATTTTTGCACTATCCACCCCCCTACTTATTCTGTTTTTCCAAGTTTACACACACATGCAATACAGTCAAACTGACTTCTGGTGGGCTGGACAACTGAAAAAGGTTACCATGACACTGACATTGATGAAAAATGAGCTTTCAGACCCAAGGCCATTTCCTTGTGTATCTCAGGGCAGCCCAAAAGACAATGCCCAGGCATATTCATTGACCCTGTTGTCTGACAACAAGCAGGAAGAGGCCTGTAACCAGCTTCATGCCCTCATATGCTGCTTGCAATCTTTTCCACAGTCAAAAGGGGTCATGAAACAGCTGTGCAATTTAAACATTAAGTCTACTGAACTAACCCACAGACAAAAGACTACACAAAACAGCCAAAACTATGCTACGCGGGACTCACCGCATACCCAAACAAGTGTCTGGAGTGCTTATTTAGGAGGTAGCAGGGAAAAATGGATATGTACAGTTCATTTTTATATAAAACACACGTGTCAAGAGTCTCAAAAGACCTCAACTCATGTTGCAAATGCAGCAGGCATGTGTGTGCCAAACCTGTGAACACTCCTGTAAAAGCCTGTACTGGTAGCCGCAACTGCTGATCCCATAACAATGCACTCAAATGAGCTTTACGCAGTGTAAAAGTGCTTGTGTTTGGCTCAGAATAGACACCAGAGACATCCTTAATAACAATTACAGCAGAATGACACCTCAGACGCAGCCAGTTTAGCTGGATCATGCAAAATAACACATCTGCATGTCACACTATTTTGGGGGCTTATTTCACTCTGAGGTCAGCTGTCTGATGAAATGTTCATGCTGACACTGTTCCATTGTAGTTTTCATCTTAACCTTTGACCTTAAGCCCTCCCCCCCCCCCTTCCCCCCACCCCACCCCACAACTTCAAATGTGTGTAAAATGCCCATTTTTTTGATAGAATTGTAGTTATCAAAAGTCCTTATGGCTCACGTGTATGACTGATCTACATGTGACCTTTGTGACAATAATAAGTAAAGGGATGGCTCTACAACACCAAAATCCATGTTTTCTCAAAATATTTTCAGTTTTCACACATCTATCAAACCCCATGTGGCCCTAGACCTTTGCCATGAGTTGACTAATTAATTAGTATACATAGGAAGGTCTTGTCATCATCAGCTAACTTCTGAGCCAAATTTGGTTAAAAAGTTTGCAAAATTGTTGATAACTACAATTCTATCAAAAAATGGGCATTTTACACACATTTGCCAACCTCTTAGGACCTTTCCAAGGGCTCATCCAAATTAGTATGCATAGATAGGTCTTACCATCAGGTATCTCTGTAGCAAGTTTGGGTTTGAAGTTGAGAATAGTATTGAGAAAAATACATCTTTTGTCAAGATATGGCTATGTTGGACCTATTACCCGAGCTCTAGTGACCCTTGACCTATCCGAGGGGTCATCCAAACTAGTATGCATAGATAGGTCTTACTATCATATATCTCTGGAGCAAGTTTAGGTTTGAAGTTGTGAGCAGTATTTGAGAGGGGAAAAGAACATCTTGTCAAAATATGGCTATTTTGGACCTATTTTCTAAGCTCCTGTGAACCTTGGCCTTTCTGAGGTATCAACCAAATTAGAATGCATAGAAAGGTCTTCCCATCAAGTATCTTTGAACCAAGTTTGGGTTTGAAAAAAATTGAAGTTGTGAATAGTATTTGGAAAAAAAAATGTCAAAATATCTATAGCTATTTTGGACCTATTTCCTGATCCCTTGTGACCTTGACCTTTGTGAGAGGTAACTCAAATTGGTATGTTTAGAAAGGTCTTGCCACAAAGTATCATTGGCCCAAGTTTGAAGACTGTGGCTTGAATAGTCTCCGAGAAAATGCCAAAGTTTACCACGGATGACAGATTACAGTGTACTGGTTAGTGATTTAATATTGACACTTTTTATAGTCTCACATTAACTCATTCGAGATGTGCTGCAGCCGGATACACGGCATTAGTCTGTGTATGTGGCTGTGGCGCATTGTTATGTGGTGGAGTTGTAGTCGAAGTATGATAAACACACCAGACACACACACACACACACGTAGAGTTCTTTAAAGTAAACCTCGTTCAGCTGCAATCCGTCACACGTGGCTTAAGGATGTAGACAATACTGGAGTAACAGTTCCAACAATATTTAATTCAGCGATGCGATATCCTCACAGTAATGCTCTTTCAAATGCACAAACTACTGAATACAAAGTCTCTTTTGCTATGTCCACACTACGACTCAAAGTTTCTCATACATCACGTCTCTCGCAATAAACTGCGTGTCTCTACAACTGACAAAGCAAGACAATGTACTAACGGGCTTTCCCAGCGCCCTCCTTATATACACTATCAAAATCTAGAATCTTCTACGGAAATCACACAACACAACCAATCAGAACGGAACACGCAGCCGAAACTCAGTAACATGAACTTTCCAGAAAAAACTATAACGGGCTACAAAAACACGGCTGCTTACTTCAGCTCTAAATTCTAGCGTATAATAAAGTCACATAAAAGTATGGTATCCCTATCACCTGGTAGCTCTATAAAGTACGAGAACATTCCCAAAACAAAACAAAGGGCTGCTCAATACACGCGCACAGGAAAACAAAAAGTAGCGAAAATGTTGCGATGTCAACCGACGTGACACTTACGAGGCCACTAGACAGTCCGACCCTTCTACAACACACCGGATTAAACACAACAAAACGAAATCAGCTCTACTCACGAACAAAAGAAAAACTTACTAAAAAAACCCACGTGAAACGTAACCGTGATAGCTCAAATAAACATCAGATCGTTACCTACGAATAACACGTACGCTCTCACAGGAAAACACAACCACAATCGTAACATGCATCTCAAATGTGTTAACTCATTTAGCTCTGACACCCTACAGCAGGAGATGGATTTGCTATGATAATTCAAAGATAGTGACATATTAGCTTGGTGCCAACAGGTGCCAAGCTAATCTGGCAATACCCTTGAATTATCATGGTTGATCCATCTCCTGCAACTGGTACATAGTCATTAGATGACACCTTCCAAATTTGGGAATTTGGAAAAGTGGGGTTATGTGGGTTAATTTATTGAAATTAATTTCACTGTTATTTCTTAATTTAGAATTAGATACACTATTTTTCCATTATTGGATCATGTAAGAAGTTGCACACATAGAGACACACAGACATACACACACACCGTACAAGAAAACTGCACTTGGGTTGTAGCTGTTGTACACACAAGTGTTCAGATAGCTAACCCTGAATTATCACTTATGTGCTTGCATCCTCCAGTACTGTGAACAGTACTAGTGGCTGCATGCATGAGAGAGTTAACCTTCACTGGATCATGCTTTGGACTAGACACAAACGATGATGTGGGTCCTGTGGGACCCATATTTTTCAAAGAGCGATTTAACTGGTTATCCCTATCCTGGTGGCATGGGTCCTACAGGACACTTATTTTTCAAAGAGCGATTTAACTGGTTATCCCTGCCCCGATGGCGTGGGTCCTTCAGGACCCATATTTTTCTAAGAGCGATTTAACTGGTTATTCCTGTCCTGGTGATGTGCGTCCTACAGGACCCATACTTTTTACACTATAGTACACATTACCGGAAGCATCCTTGTATTTTTATAGTCGTCATGGCGGAGAGAAAACGGTCTGCAACTTCTCTGTTACCCCAGAAACTACGTGTGAAACTGAAAGTTCACCATTTCCAAGAAACTGAACTGAAACTGGTCGATTTTGCGTGGACTTTGACACCCTTCAAAATTAAAACAACAAAAAACAAAAACCAACCAACCAAACAAACAAAGGAAAAACTTGGGTGAGATGCAATTCTCTCATCTTTGACTCTTCACAAACTGAGGACCAGCATCATCCGGAGAGGAATATTCACCTTACTCACTCTTTAAAAAGTATCCATGGGTCCTGCACGACCCACACCATCGGTTGTGTGTAGGACAAGTTCTGACAATTGTTTATTTTTTTCATCAATTACTATCATAAAAAATTCATATTTTGTCAAAATTTAGTCTTTTATGAGCTTGGAGCATTTTTAAAATTTCACGGAAATATTCCCAGTAGTTAATGAAATATTTGCAATTAAACACCCTTCTGGGTCCTCCGGGACCAAGCAAGCACGGTGAAGGTTAAATGCGCTGGTCATGTCATTGGGTCACTAAGATAAAAGAGCCATGACTGTAAGGTATTTTGAACTTTGTTGGCTGAAATGATTCACTTAAATGTTGGGCATTGTGCTATCAGTTGTACGTGATCAGAGCTATCAGGAAAAACCTTGCTTGCAAACGTGATCTTTGTTATCAGTCACCTCATGAGATTTGCTATCATTGGGGTGAAACCTAATTCTTTGGTCCATAGCTAGCTCACTTCATACAGTCACTGAATAAGAGAAGGAAAATAAACAATCGGCATGAAAAGACAGTATGACAATCAAATCAGTTATTTATTTAGCCTAATGTTTTGTCTTCGTTGATAGCGGGTTTCCTCTTTTGCACATGGTTCTGGGTGGGACATTGGAAATGTGCTATCAGTTGAACGTGATCAGAGCTATCAGAAAAAAACATGCTTGCAAACGTGATCTTTGTTATCGGTCACCTTATGTGAAATTTGCTATCATTGGGGTGAAACCCAATTCTTTGGTCCATGGCTAGCTCACTTCATACACTGATACAGTCACTGAATAGGAGAATGAAAAGAAAGAATCATCATAAAAGACAGTATTAGTATAACAATCAAATCATGCACACTGCAAGTGTGTCACTTTTCAACATATATGTATAACAAACCAAGGGGAATTACTCAGCGCTGGACAGAACAGTTAGATCCCCTGCCCCCGCCTATCAGGCACCCATTCGCCAGCCCACAGAGAAATACGCAGGTATAGAACAAGACGATCATCTACATCCCTAAAAGGATGCATCAGGTCTCTTATATAACCCATGTCTTTCTCCGGAACTTAGGAAGTAGGCAGGAGAAACATACATACACAAACACGAAGGTGCATTACTATATGTGGTCGGGTAAATACCCTGAATTCCCACAGTAGATGCACAGAACATTACACAACAATGTAACGATACAAATTTGCCTCGAGTTATACTGAGATACTCACAAACCAGATAGGTGAGGCTAGCGCTGGCAGAATTGTATAACAAACCAAGGGGAATTACTCAGCGCTGGACAGAACAGTTAGATCCCCTGCCCCCGCCTATCAGGCACCCATTCACCAGCCCACAGAGAAATACGCAGGTATAGAACAAGACGACCACATATAGTAATGCACCTTCGTGTTTGTGTAACATGTATGTTTCTCCTGCCTACTTCCTAAGTTCCGGAGAAAGACATGGGTTATATAAGAGACCTGATGCATCCTTTTAGGGATGTAGATGATCGTCTTGTTCTATACCTGCGTATTTCTCTGTGGGCTGGCGAATGGGTGCCTGATAGGCGGGGGCAGGGGATCTAACTGTTCTGTCCAGCGCTGAGTAATTCCCCTTGGTTTGTTATACAATTCTGCCAGCGCTAGCCTCACCTATCTGGTTTGTGAGTATCTCACTTTTCAACAGACATGCCATTGAACAAGCCCGATTTTATTCCCAGGATGAGAAAAAAGCCCTTTTTGCAACACTTTATAAATACATGTAAAACGTGAAAGCTTACATTTGAAAGACAAGGAAGATGATTAACATTTGCTATAAATTGGTTACCTGATGTGTGTATTAATCTGCTGGTGCTGTATTGAGTAATGACATTGTTTAGGAGCGTGTGTGATCAAGCACATTATGGATGTACATACACTAACACACCCTTGAACAATCCACAGTACTCTTAAAAACGTTTCTTCCAGTTGTCCAGAACAAAAGGAAAACACCTGTTGATTGATAATAAAAAAAAGGCTGGTTTTGAACATCATAGACCAGTCACAGTGGCCTGCTGCCTTGCCTCGGGGCAGATTAAAGCAGGGGACACAAAGCACTTGACCCTTGACTCACCTTAACTCTTATCGTTCGGAATACACCAGTGTATGAAATAAGTTTGATTAAAATAGTTCAAGGATAGTTCCAGAATATCTTGGCACCTCTAGGTGCCAAGCTATTCTGGCACTACCCTCGAACTAAAGCCATTGGTTTATAAATTATATCCTTATCTGTACTTGTACTATTTATGTAGCTTGCATATGGCAGTCTACAAATTTGAAGCTTTTAGCCTCAGTTAAGTATGATATGGGTTAATCGGATTAGGGGACCGCGTTGATTGCAGTTAACTGCATATGGCGTACCATATGATGCGGAAATGTCAGTTTGTTAATAGTAAATTAATTTTTAATGAATCATTACGGACGCTCTAGTGCCGATATTTCTGAGTACTTTTAAGGACGTGTTCTGCGTATAGTTCTCTACGGACTGGCGTTGTAAAACAACTTTTGTTGCAATTTGTCCCAGATCTACATTATGATTTTTGGCTCATGTGCAAAGCAAAATTGAGTCCATGTTTTGGGCCTGTGGTCGTCCGTCTGTCGTCCGTGGTAAACTTTAACGTTGGCATTTTCTCGGAGACTATTCAAGCTACTTTCTTCAAACTTGGCCCCAAAGGATACTTTGTGGTAAGACCTTTCTAAACATACCACTTTGAGTGACCTCTCACAAAGGTCAAGGTCACAGGGGATCAGGAACTAGGTCAAAAATGGCTATATTTTGACATAATTTATTTTTACTCAAATACTATTCACAACTTCAAACCCAAACTTGGTACAAAGACTTTTCTATACGTACTAACTTGGTTGATCCCTTGGAAAGGTCAAGGGTCACAAGAGCACAGGAAATGGGTGATAATAGCCATATTTTTGACATTTATTTTTTCTCAAATACTATTCACAACTTCAAACCCAAACTTGATACAAAGATGCCTGATGGTAAGACCTTTCAATATGTACTAATTTGGTTGATCCCTCGGAAAAGTCAAGGGCCACAAGAGCTCAGGAAAAAGGTGAAAATTAGCCATATTTTGACAAAAGATGTTTTTTTTTCTCAAATACTATTCACAACTTCAAACCCAACCTTGGTACAGAGATACCTGATGGTAAGACCTATATATGCATACTAATTTGGATGACCCCTCCAAAAGGTCAAGGGTCACAAGGGCTCAGGAAATAGGCCTGAAATAGCCATATTTTGACAAAAGATGTTTTTTTCTCAAATACTATTCACAACTTTAAACCCAAACTTGCTACAGAGATACCTGATGGGAAGACCTTTCTATGCACACTAATTTGGTTGATCATATGGAAAGGCGAAGGTCACGAGATCTCAGGAAATAGGTCTAAAATAGCCATATTTGGACAAAAGATGTTTTTTCTCAAATACTATTCACAACTTCAAACCCAAATTTGGTTCAGAGATACCTGATGGTAAGACCTATCTATGAGTATGAATACTAATTTGGATGACCCCTTGGAAAGGTCAAGCTCACAAGCGGCTGGCAAATGTGTGTAAAATGCTGATTTTTTTAATAAAATTGTCAGTATTCCGAAATTTTTGCAAATTTTTCAACCAAATTTGGTACAAAGATAGCTGATGATAAGACCTTCCTATGCATACTAATTTAGTTGACTCATCACAAAGGTCAAGGGTCACGAGGGTTTGACAGATGTGTGAAAAATGCTTACATTTTCAGAAAACGTGGATTTTGTGCTGCAGAAACCAACCCTTGTCACAAAGGTCACACATGTGTAAATTGGTCATACACGCGAGCCTTAATGGCTTTGCCTTTCTAGTTCATAGGCCTCTTACACTAAATCTGAAATTACCCACATGATGTATAATGGGTTAAACGTAAAGTCATTACGCAGCGTCTTGCCAGTGGCAACGCTATACAACTGTTGATATTGGACGCCTTGAATGAGTTAAGTCATTGGAGACGTGCCGTATACGGATACATGGCGAATCGCCGCATATCCGTAAACTGCTTCTCTCAAATGAGTTAGGACGCTCAAAAAAATCATAGTTTGAAGTGTCATAGTTTCTGAGGACAGGTTGAAGCGAAGCCTCTGTCCTGTGAAATCAAAAGCCCATGTATTAAATGGAAATCTCAGTTTTCACACACATGGACTGTCTTTTGCCTTCACAGGAAAGAGTAGGTCGTACCAGACACTCAGTAAATGTCAGTAATCTCCTTCACATTCAACTTATCTTTATCGATGCAAGAAAACACAGGAGATGAGTGTGGAAGAGAGGCGTGGGGCTTGTTGTGTGTGTGTGTGTGTGTGTGTGGGGGGGGGGGGATGGATGGAGGGTGGTTGGGAATAATGTACGACTTAACAGTACGACCGTTGACACAAAGATAGTGACGGTTACAAGTTCAGTGTGTGGTTCTGAGTTTCTGTGAACCACACGACAACCCACACACGCACTGGAAGGAGAGTGCAGACCGGGTGCTCTTTGTACCCTTCTGACCTTTAGGGGGTCTTCCGCACTGGCAATGGAGAGATTACGTTTACGCGGAACGACCCCCAACAACGAACGAGAGCGAAGTCATAAGCATAGACTTTGGATCATTCCGAACATCCCCAAGAGGCATAGATCTTCATGAGACCGGTGGGGAGGGGGGGGGGGGTGGATGTTCGGAATTTTGTCTTGGCTGGGGGACATGAGAATCTATAATCTACACTTGTTAGTGATGCCTCGGGAGGGAGGGGCTTATGAGGATCTATTTCTCTTGGAGATGCTTAGAGTGTTGTCTAGGCTAGGGGTTGGTGGGTTCATGGGAGTCTATGCTTGTTAGTGATGTTGGGAGTGCTGTCTATGATGCTTGTGGTACTCATGACGTAGCCCTCTATCCTTCGCTGTTGGGAGTCGTTCCGCGTAAACTTAACAAACGTAACCTCACTCATGACTGATGATGGTAAGGCAGTACAACTTAACCTCTTTGTGCGTGCAGCCACCGGTACTGTTCACAACACCAGTGACTTCATGCGCAAGGGGGTTTATTTGTCAAGTTCATTTAGCCTTTCAATAGATAATGACCGGCCTCGCACTGTGTTACTTTACATAATTATTAATTTGACCTTTGTTTCATACCAAGTGTCCGTGGTGTGTTTTTATTGACTTGCATGCCGGCGAGTGATGTCGATAATATAAGATGAGAGCAGGTTTTGAACCCTGTTAGCCGGTGTGATTTAGGAACCTAGCGGCAGTTTGCTTTAGCTTCTGTTAATGGTTACAATGTAGATAAAGCACGAAGCGATAACACTCGGTTGACTACGTACGTGTCCATCCGTGAAAGGGTGGACACCGCATACATGTGATCAAGGGAGACGATCTTCTAAACTATTTTCACTGCTCTGGCTGTCTTAGACCAGATTCTGAGTTATTCAGGAACAACCTCTAATATGCTCAGTTGCACTAACCAGGTATGCAAAGGTGCTCGGGCCCACAACGGCCGCAGTGGGCCCGCGCACGGCTGTGCGTGGGCCCAATATAGCCGTTGATGGCCCGAAGACGTTTTGCTACTGGGGAAATGAACTCAGCTGGGCTTTTCACAGAGTTCCCACACACAGTGGAGGTAGTTTATTAGTAGCACATTGTGACAATTTCGAACTCGTTCAAGGCCTCCGAAGTGTATAGGGTTGCTGCGGGCAACGCTGTACAGCACTTTTGCAGATATTGATGGGGGGGGGGGGGGGGGGGGGGGGCTTGAATGAGCTAAACTTGACCATTTGGTGGTCACTACCTATCCCGCTGCCCCGCCCCTCCCTCCCTCCCTCCACATCTAGTATGAAATCACATGAGGTGCAGAAGTACTTTCCATGTCGAATTAATTGTGTGTTTACTTCAACCTGACAGACCCTAGTATTTCCTGTAAATCCTAAACTTTAAAAAAAAAAGTGATCCAAATAAAAATGAAATAAACAACAAACAAACAAAAAAGATGTGAGGATGATCTAGAAATCGATACCGTCTCTCTGTCAAGGGGAGGGAATGTGCGTAGTTTAAGTAGCTTCCCCTGGCTGTTATTATACGTTTGTAGACGGTAACTTGTTTAGTATGTTCTTTATGCATTCCTTGGACTCTTTCCCCTTCTGTGTTGCAGTAATACACTTTTTTGTGTATGCATTATTATAAATTCATGATATGCCTTGTCAAATGGATGCTGATCTGTGATTTTGGATCTTGCGGCGTAGAGCCATAATGTCTAAGGACTCCGAGATCACACACTAGGACACAACATTGCGAAACATTTTGACAGTTTGCATTGTAGAGTTTCGATTTGTGGAAGTCAGCCATGACATTCAGATTTAGTTTCATGTTTAACAGCCGAATGCAAATTGCCGTTAGGTCCCTTCCTCACACGCACGCAGAAATTCGCTGACTGTCACGTGATGCCATCCTATAATTCTGGCCGACACTCTGCACATTTTTCCAGTGTGTGCTCTGCCCTGTGCAAATTATAAAACATGTATTTGCCTGAAGGATTGAAGGACTTTTTTTCATCATATTATTTCGCGGTAAGTCATGATTGATTAACTCGGTGTCCGAACGCAACGTTCATCACTAAAGGCAAGAGGCATAAATCGGCCTCATGGGTCCCGCATTTGCGGGGGCACATGAGAATCTATGCCTCTTGCTGGTTGCACTTGTATTGACGAGCCGCATATAGAGTCAGAATTTTATGGAACTGAAGGCTTACACCACAGCGAGTCTGCGATGGCTGCTGACCGGCGTGATATCTCTATATGTCAATAACAGTCATTAACTAGTAGCGGATGAGGCCGCATCTGGCGCGAAAATAACCGACGTCTGTTTCAAGAGAACTTACATGAAATAAGGCATGTCCAGAATCATGATCCAGCCCTTAAATTGGTTCCTGCGCCAATAGATACTTCGGCAAGTGTGAGTAGATTATTTGGTGTACGGTAGGCAATATAGTTTTTTTTTTTTTTTTTTTTTTTTTGATGGAGTCAAACTCAAAGGCGACTGTGCCGTGACGTTGATGCAATACAACGCTACGGATTTTCGCGTGAACCCTCACACGCTCGGTGCAAGCTCACGCGAGGGTTTAGCCGAAGAAAACTTTATTGTAAAAAGAAAAGAAAAAGAAGAACAAACTATTACAGCAAAGTGGTGGACACCGTTGACAATACAGATGCAGAAAAATAGAATAAATTAAAATAATCTTCGATGTACACAATAACTGTGAGATTTCTTTGATTTCCAGTTAAAATATTAGCGAAAAGAAGTAGAAAAGCAATCCAGAAACAGTTTTCCAAGGCGGGTGTACATTTTCATTTTGTTTTATTTCGACACTCGTGGTAATTATATGTTGAAGATGTGTGTGTATTCACAGCTTGTTTGTATTTGTAACCGGCTGACGCGGTCCCTCCAGCTGAGACGTAATGATGTGTTTTTTTTCCCCTTTACCCTCTGGGAAGGAAGTCGTCGGCGAGGTCGTCAGAGAAAGAGTTGGGTCGCAAACATAAAAGAATGGACCGAACTCGAGATGCCAGACTTGCTTGCCACCGCCCAAAATAGAACTCAGTGGAGAGCACTGTCTGTTGCTGCTGCCTTTCAGTCCCCCCAACGCCCAGTTCGGGCAAGGGACTGATGATGATGATGATGACCCTCTGGCCACCCGAGTCCTTAGCCTTGGCGCAACCCACGCTTAGCCAGATGCCGCAACCCAGCCTTGTAGTCAGTCAGCTAGTAACTTTGTAGTACTTCGAAGGTGTGCTAGTTAGTCCGTGTTCTAGCCTCTTTAACTTTTTAACGTTTTTACCGATCGAGAATTCGTAGTTTGCTTAAGTTTCATCATGCAATTTCCTTTCTACTCATAATATTTGTGTTTAGTGATTTTGTTTCCTTACTTACTGTCCGTAACGCCGAAGGCGCATAGGACAGCAACGAAATCTCTCCACTTCACTTGGTCACGGGCCAGTGTGCCTATCGTTCCCCATGTGTGGTGGTGATTTTTAAGTTCTTGTTCCACCGTTCGTCGCCAGGTGATCATTGGCCGTCCTCTCTTCCTCTTACCATCTGGTGTCCAGTGTAGGGCTGTTTTAATGATGGAGCTGTCTTCTCTCCGCAGCACATGTACAATCCATCGCCAACGTCTTTTCATGATTGTTGTGGCTATGTCTTTTTGTTTGCAGCGGGACAGTAGGTCTTCGTTGGAGATTTTGTTTGGCCAAAATATCTTGAGTATTCTCCTGAGGTTCTTGGTTTGGAATGTGGACAGCTTGGTGAGGTCATGTTGTGTCATTCTCCAGCATTCTGCTCCATAGAAGAGTACTGGTACAACACAGCTGTTGTAGAGTTTTAGCTTGGTGCCCACACTGTATTGTGAGGACTTCCAGATGTTGTTCATACTGATGAAAGAACTCCTTGCTTTATTCAGTCTGTTCTGCATGTCTTTCTTGCTTCCGCCATCTGGTGTGATGATGATGCCCAGGTACACAAAGCTTTCAGTAAAGGGCAAGTCGTTGTTGTTGACTTTGATGGGAGCTTGTGTAGCGGTGTTCATGGTCATCACTTCTGATTTCTTCTGGCTGATCTTGAGGCCAACTTGGGAACTCAACTGTACTGGTTCAATCTGTCCGTCTTATCCTGCATACGTTGATGGGTGTGAGCCATTAGTGCCAAGTCATCGGCAAAGTCCAAATCTTCAAGTGTGGAGAAGAGCGTCCATCTGATGCCGGTATGTCTTGTCTCTGTCGTGCGTTGCATCACCCAGTCAATGACGAGATTGAAGAGTAACGCAGACATCACACAGCCTTGCCGGACACCGGTCGTCACTTCAAACCAGATGTCGCTTCCTCCCACACAGCAGCTGTAATTGTTGTAGAAACTCTTGATGAGCTCCACCATGTGGTTTGGGATTCCGTAAGCCCTCAAGATGCGCCACACACTGTCTCTGTGTACGCTATCAAAGGCATTCTCAAAGTCTATGAAATTCACGTAGAGTTGTCTTTGCCATTCTGCACTCTGTACTATGATGTTTCGCAGAACAAAAATCTGTTCTATACAACTCCTGCCTTTTCTGAAACCTGACTGTTCTTTTCTCAATGTTGTATCAACTGCCGTAGATAATCTGCTTATAATCACATTGGCGAGGATCTTGCTGGGGATCGACTGAAGGGTGATACCGCGCCAGTTGTTGCAATCGTTGCGGGTGCCCTTCTTTGGAATCTTGATAATCACCCCCCTAGTCCAATCCTCGGGTACACAAGCTTCTGTCCAAATTGTTTTGAAAAGTGGTTCTAGTATTCCAGTTGCCATCTCTGGATCTATCTTAAATAATTCTGCATTCATGTTGTCTTGTCCTGGGGCTTTGTTCTTCAGTATCCTGATGGCCGCTATGATTTCATCTTTAGTAGGGGCATCAATGCTGATGTCTAAATCTATCTCTTTTTCCGGAATATCAGCGTTTTCTTCTGGTGCTTCTCTGTTCAGTACTTCTTTGAAATGTTCAGCCCAGCGTGCGTCTTGTTCTGCTTGAGTTGTGAGAAGTTTTCCTTCCTTGTCTTTGATGGGTGGGCTGACTGTAGAGTGGTATTTATCGCAGATCTGTTTGGTGATTCTGTATAGCTGATTGATTTTGTTACCACCATAGTTAAATTAGCGATTTTCTTACGTTAATAAACTTCAGTGAGCTCACTTAGCCCACTTTAAAATTAAATAATAAATTCCTAGTACTTCTCACTAAAATATAGTTTAAGGTAGTTTTTCGTTATTCACACTTTCTGTCCTGTACTTCAAACCCGAAGCCTTTGCGCCAAGTAATTATTGAGTTATGGCTCTTTTTGTAGTACCTAGGCAGCACAGATCTATCCATTCTTCGGTCTATTTGGGACCATTTTTGGATCCGCGCCGTCAAGCGTTCTTTGCGGCTCGCGCGGTCAGTATTTAAGCCCCGGGAGGGCCAGCGCGCAACGTCTTTGTCCTAAATTAGTCGCCCCACTGACCGTGTAATTGCCGTCACTCTGTGCCATCATCTTGTCTTCAACCGTACCTCCACTGGGATATCCGTGCTGTGTTTTTCGACCTATTTGATAAACCACAATTAAAGTACGTCAACGCGACCTCTGCTTCGGCTTCTTAATTCACCAACCTTATTCACCCACCAACACAGGGTGCACACAAGTTCACATATTGATCATAAGTTAAGTATATTGCTGTCTTATTTTCAATTTGTTCTGTGATTTCTCTGACAATTAAGCGCGCGTATACGTGTAGGCACAGCTTATTGTCATATTCATTATAATCGTATTTTCTATTGCATATGAGTCATTCTTTGCTAATGGTGACAAAAAAGATGTGAAACTCTATGTAAGACTAATTAATATATACTTTGATGAAGTTGATTCAGTCTATTACCTGAAATAAAAACCCAAATATCAGTAGCTGTGATGGTTCGGGCGTCAGCGCGATTTTTTTTTTTTTTTTTTTTTTTTATTAGGGAAGGGGGGGGGGGGGGGGCGTGCTTAAAGGGTAGTCTCCACACACTGTGACGCGACATGATATTTTGTCAAATCTGGAAACTAGCTGTGTGATTTCCAATGTTATATCAAATTAAAACACACCAATTACACTCCATTTATGACTTTGGAAATTCTTAAGTCCAATATGTAGTGCTTGGGAAAGGCATAAACCTGTGACGCCATTTCACTTTTTCTGGTGTACTTAATTGTCACAACTAAGGTTTAATAATCCTGTCACATATTATCTGTATAGAGATGAGTCAGCTAAAGTATACTGTATTGATCCAGTATATAGAAAAAAAAAAAAAAAAAGCAAAATAAGTGTGACCGTGACTAAAAACCCCTGTAGCGAAAAATGGCGGACGTTTTTGTAGCCCTCTCGGTGACACATCTTGGATGCCAGTTTTGTTCTATAAAAGATCGCCACACGTTCTAAGGTACAAAGTTCGAAACAACAAGCACACTCAGTACTGGAGACGGCCGGCAACGTCATGACATATTTTAAATCACGTCATAAGTCTATTATGTATAAATATATATTCCTTTGACGTCAGTCATGTCCGGCGTGATCCAGGTCGCAAGATGTCTTCTTGAGTGAGATTTCTTTTACGAAAATAGTGGAGGAATGAAAACAAATACTCGTACGTTATTGGTCGGAAAGAAAACGTGTTGAAACACTATTTCGCTACTATCTCATGACTATGGTATCCTCATAAGATGGCGGCTGACGCGCCGACGCTGCTAGACAACGCGGGGAACCGAGTCCTATAGGGGCCCGATGATAGTAGCTTTGACTAGTAATGCAAATCCGCTGCGCCACCGCGTGCGCGCCACCGCCTTCTATGCTCAAATTTGACGAGCTTTGTAGGCGGTGGCGCGCATGCGGTGGCGCAGCGGATTTGCATTAGTCAAAGCTACTATCATCGGGCGGTTACGAAACCATGACGGCCCCAGTGGGCCTGCGCACGGCCGTGCGAGGGCCCACTGCGGCTGCCGTGGGCCCGAAGACGTTTTGCTACTGGGGATTTTGGTTGGGACAAGCCTAGCGGTGAAAGAATGAGCCAGAGAGAGGGGGGGGGGAGGGGATGGAGAGAGAGAGAGAGAGAGAGAGAGAGACGCACGCACTGGCTCACGCACGCACCCCAAACACACACAAACCTACACTGACACGCACACACACAAACACACGCACACTCATACACTGATACGCACAGTCACATTCACACACTCACATTCACACACACACACACACACACACACACACACACACACACATCTTGTTCCTTTGGTCCATGACTGAACATGCATTCAAATTCAAGTTCTGCTCGGCTTGAGGCGACTGTGAGCGAGAAAATTAGAACGATCATTGTATTCACGTGAATCCTTGACTCCTAAGGAGCCTATGCTGCTGTAAAGGCTTATGAGACTCTGTTCTTGAGCTAGTCTTGCCTCATGAGAATCACTTACTCAAGACGTTTCCAGATAAGCGGATTGTCGCGAGGGTCTGCATGTATGTATTCTCAACTTTTCTCCTTCGGTGCTTTTCTTCCGCCTTCAGCGGTTGTCCGCCGTGTTACCTTGGCAGACAGAGAGGGCAGGCCCATAATCGCTGCCATAATCGAGGGCTGATCACTCCTGACGCAATAGGTTAGGCAACTCTTGACAGGCCAGGATGAATGACTGACATGACCTGTATGCGAATGACCCGCCCTATTGCATCACGTACAAGGTAATCTTTAGTTTGTTGACGACAACATCTGCCGCGAGGTAATGTTCAGTAAATTCCTCAACCATCCAGTTTTCGTTTCCAAGAGGCATGGATCCTCATGAAAATCTATGAGAATCTATATTTATAAAAAATGCAATCCAGACCAAAAAGGTGACTGCCAGGCGTGTAAAATGTAAAGAAGTACCCAACGGAGAAAGAAACGCGCTTAGAAAAGACAGTCAGTTACAACACAATTTATTAATATTTTGGATCAATACCCTTTGTCAAAATAGACAAACAAACAGAGAGATCAGTCGCTACTTATCTTCTTTTTAATCGTAGAAGGAATGTTCTTTCTTCATGAGAATTGCTAGCAACGCTTGGCACACTTGTATATTTATATATCGTACATCTGTGATTCTGAGACGCAGAAAGTGAATAGAATCTATCTTGTGACAAGATTTGCTTCTCTAAACAACAGCAGAGATAAAAGAAAGACTAGGGGTGAGGTTAGTCCTACGCTAGCCTGTAAGCAGGCATGACTAACCTCACTCATGCAACTGGCTCTTGGCACCTCCACTGTCAAAGACATACCCTCAATGTCTATAACTAGACATATATATATATATATATATATATATATATATATATATATATATATATATATATATATATATATATATATATATATATATATATATATATATTTGTTTTCCTCCCTACGTCACACGACCAGTCACTTTAGCGCAAACCGTACCATGTGACCGTGATATAAAAACCCCTGTAGCCAAAAATGGCGGACGTTTTGTAGCCCTCTCGATGACGCATCTTGGATGCCAGATTTGTTCTATAAAAGATCGCCAAACGTTTTAAAGTACAAAGTGATTTGTGTTGTTCGAAACAACAAGCACACTCAGTACTGGAGACGGCAACGTCATGACATATTTAAAAATTACGTCATAAGTCTATTATGTATAAATGTATATTCCTTTGACGTCAGTTATGTCTGGCGTGATCCAGGTCGCAAGATGTCTTTTAATTTCTTTTACGAAAATAGTGGAGGAATGAAAACAAATACGTTATTGGTCGGAGGGGTTCGCGGCATGGACCCTTGTAGGCCTTCGGGAGATCAAAGGAATCATTGTACCCCTCAGGTCTTCGGCCTTCGGGGTACAATGATTCCTTTGACCTCCCTCAGGCCTACAAAGGTCCGTGTAGCGAACCCCTCCGACCAATACCTTATAGTAGTTACCAGACTTTGCAGCCGTGAACTAAAGATCTGAGTCACGGGCATTTGCCACTGCTCTTGGTGTATCAATTTACAGGTCAGTGTTGGCCGGACAGGTCGTAGACCCACCCACCCCCACCGCCCCCACCCCCACCCCCACCCCTGCCCGGCATTTAGTGAAACCAGATGGGAGGCGGCGCGTGCCGTCCCTATTAAAAGGTTGTCTGTCAACAAAAGGGCTACTGGGACGCTATATAGGAGCTTGTGATGATATGAAATGGTAACCTGCATTATGTGCGACGCCAAACTAGGATGCCGTCAGAAAATAAAAACAAAAAATGCTGCCATAGTCGGCATGAATCATGCTCAAGAGTCGTAGGCTCGTAGCACTTGTGGATAAATTAACCAATCCTCCACAAATTCGAACCGATTTTTAGAGCGAGTCGAAAACGTTTGGTCGGAAGTAACCTGCAAATAGCGCGTCACAGTTTTGGGGCCCCCGCGGACGCAAAACATGAAACTTCTGCCGCAAAGCGTCATCAATGTGTATCTGTGTGATACATTTAAACCACTCGCGTTATGTTGACGTTTGAAAAATGCCGTCCTTGCAAGAAATCGTCGAAAGAAAAATTGCGGTAACTTGTCGCGGATGTGACGCGACACTCTAAAATAAGCTATTGAGAGACATATAATTGTTTTATTAGCTTTTACTTCTTAAAAGCAAGTTATTTTAAACTCACAATTAATAAACAATGCAAACGTGCTGGCTTGGATGGTTTCTGTGTCTGCTCAAGATTCAATTTACGAACCCGTCTTTGTGACACCATATGCAGGTTACCCCCTTTTTTTTTTTTTTACAGAAGCGCTATGCAACAACAGCAGGTTGTTTTTAAACTTCTTTTTAGTTTCAGCTGTATTTACATACGAACACATGGCATAATGTTTGCTGTTTTAAACACTAACTGTCTAAAACAGATCGTAAACAAAGTGAGGGGTTGTCGTTCCACTTCTGGGCAGCCATTGTATATGCTAAAATCGAAAACAATCAAGAGTAAAGACCATTTATTGTGCACTAATTGCCCCAAGGTTGATTTTGCGGATACTGTGATATTTGAAGCATACAACAAACATCTCATTTTATTATGGCCGTTTCCCGATTTCCTGAAAATGGGTCAAGTTTACACTGACCTTCTGTTAGTCACCATTAGCAAAGAAGGACTCATTTGTGTTAAATAATAACTCAGTCTGCCATTTTAACGCGTGTATAAAGGCACAGTATGTTTTTAGTCATCATTATACTGCAGTTTTATTTTCAGTTAGATTAGTTTTATAATTCAGTTTGTGATTTAAAGACCCATTACCGCCGTAACTGTTCAAAGATACACTTCTGTAACACATGGTTACGAAACGCTGCACACAGATCTAGTTATGGTTCATTTAGACACAGGACAATCCAGTTTAGCACACGTTGTCTATCAAGTAACCTGACAATGACTCCACTCCGTTTTATAAATACAACACTTTCAGGGCGAGAAACAGCTGAAAATAGATTGAAACGCTAACGGCTGAGCAGAATAAATACGTGCGATTACGCGTGTGCTTTTGCTACTGGTGTTAAAGTTCAGTAGGTGTGTCGACAAGGTATAACAAACACAAATGGTGCTGAAAAGTGTCTTCATATTTATGCGTAATAGCACTTTAACGCGCGTGCATGATAGTGTTCTTGTGCGAGATAATGTGTACATCAACTAGGTTTATTTAACCTTTCCCGCGACTTGACGTTATATGTGACACGCTGGATGCAATCGAAATTCTGTAGACCGCCAGTTTGACTACAAAGTCACACCCTTTTAGCCGACTTATTTTTGGCTCACGTGCGATTACGAAAGTGAGTCTATGTAGAGGGTAAGTGTTCGTACATCCGTTTGCCGTCTTCCGACGAACGTGGCAAACATTGGCATTTTCTTGGAAACTATTCAAGCCACACTCTTCAAACTTAGCCCACCGAGACCTTGTGGCGAGACCTACTTAAACCTACAAATTTCCGTGACCAAAAGCAAAGTCAAGGTCACAGGAATCAGGGGAATAAATCAGAAATGGCCGTATCATACAAATGGACATAATTATTAGAGAGGGTACGTTTACGCCGGATGATTCCCAACAACGGACGGGAGCGAAGTCACGGCGGATAACCAACTGTAGGCTCCACACATCTCCAGGAGGCATAGATCCTCATGAACTTTGGTATCAGTTTCAGCCAACTTATTAAAATTTCAAATACAAAGATTTCCAAAAACAACTTGAGTAGCTCGCTTGAGCTTGCCCTTAGCACCACGTGAATGTTCTGTGTTTACGTACAGTGTGTGAGTGAATGCGCGTGATTCACGTGAGCGTGCTTGCTGGGTTCAGTTCGCGGCTACATTCTGCGCATTGAGTTATATTATAAATATAAGAAATGCGCCATATAAATACCATGTAATAATAATAATAATAATAAATAACTTGGTGGGATCATGAGGACGTCAGCCTTGTGGAGATGTCTGGAATATTGTCTATGCTTATGGTACAACCCAGTGAGCAAGGGTCCTCGGGCCCACGACGGCCGCAGTGGGCTCGCGCGCGACTCTGCGCGGGCCCACTGCGGCCATCGTGGGCCCGAATACGTTTCGCTGTTGGGGCAGCTGCATATTCTCTTTGATTTTGCTCTCGTTCGTTGTTGGAAGTCGTCGCTTGCAAACAAAACCTATTTGCCTTCATTGGACAGACATCACAGACCACATAATTATTTCCTGGCAAGTAAACCCTTGCTTTTTGTTTCAGGTTAACGTCTTTTTTGCCAGACCGCCTGCAGTCGCCCTTGCCCGGACATTGCCCCGCACGCAGTCCCGCGACATGGTGGAAGGAAGCAACACGGGCACCGCGTCCGAGAAAGCAGAAGGCGCCGCCTCCACCTACGATGCCGTGGGACTTTCTGAGGTCCCACCGGGCTCGCCCCCTCCCTCCACGATTGTGGACGGGGCCGGGATCACCGACCCGGACGCCGAGATCCTGGGCAAGCTGAATCTGCCGCGCAAGATGCCGTCCATAGTGGACATCAAGAAAGCCCTGCCGCAGCACTGTTTCGAGCCCAAGATCAGCACGTCGATGTACTACGCTTTCAAGGACCTGGCCCAGGTGAGTCTGTAACTGGATAGTCTTCCCACCTGCTTTCTCTCTCTCTCTCTCTCTCTCTCTCTCTCTCTCTCTCTCTCTCTCTCTCTCTCTCTCTCTCTCTCTCTCTCTCTCTCTCTCTCTCTCTCTCTCTCTCTCTCTCCCCCCCCCCCCTCCCTCCTTTACCTTTCTTACCTTCGCCCCACCGACCATCGGAGAAAAGATGTATTTGACCCCTTAACTGCCAAGAAATATTGAACACGATCCAACAACTTCAAGCGGCATAGAACCTCATGAGCCCCCGCAATTGTGGGGACTCATGAGGATCAATGCCACTTGCTGACTTCACTTTGAATCCATGTACCTGGGACAACTGGATATTTTGGGTGTTGAATTAGCTAGGGTTGCAGAAACACGATCCGCTCTAACTGGCAGTGAAGGGGTTAGTTCATCGCGTTTACGCGTGTTTGTATAATTATCTGTGTTTGTATGGCAGCTTTTTTTTTAAAAACACATTTGATGCGTGCTGCATTCGAATACGCGGCATTGACCCATTTAACCCCAACGCCTTGCAGCAGGCGATGGATCGACCATGACAATTCAAGTATAGCGCCAGATTAGCTTGGCTCCATTAGGCGCCAAGCTAATCGGGCACTGCCCTTGAATTGTCATGGTCGAACCGTCTCCTGCACTTGGTACATGGTCGTTTGGTGACACCTCGAAATGACACCTGGGAAATGCGGCCGTGGGGCTGAATGGGTTAATCCACGTGTCCGGATGCAGCACGTCTCGCCTGAATTTTTACCCTTTGCGGTTTCAATCGGGAATCATCGCGCCGAAAATCGTTACCGACACGCAACGGGTTAAAGCAGGCCCCATGTTCCTCGCCGCTGAACCGATTTACCCAAGCTTTGGACGGGCGATACAAAGTCTACTGTGTCTCGAGACGTAATATGTTGAGTAATTAATCATGTCACCGAGTGTAAAAAAAGACCACTTAACCGATTGGGCGCAAAGTTTATTACAAAGATTTCCGCTCTAATCACAAACGATATTTGTCAAGAAGAGCAAAGGCAAGGTCCACAGTTTGCATGTAGATTGTAATCACAACTTTTCTGTTAACCCCTTATTCCCGCTCCCGATACCGTTCGGCGGGAAAGACGTACAATACGGTACAATACAATACAATATAGTACAATACAATACAGTACAATACAATACAACAATACATGGGAACATTCACTATGTGCCCATAAACACATGGCAAAACACCGAGGAACACGCGCATCCATTTATCATTTACTCATTTAATTAATCAAATAAACTCGCAGTTAAAGAATTTAATTGTAACTGACGTACCTTTGTAACACTCATGGCATCAGAAACACTCATGGTTTGTGCCCCATGTTAAATAACAGTTAAACGTTTAGGGCTTAACGTCTTTGTCCACCACGAAGGCGATTTCAAAGACGGGGCTCCGCTTTATGCCCAACGTGCTTCTGGTGTCAGCAATGTTGCAATGAACTACTGAATGGGCTAGGACTAAAGAATGTTGACATAAACTATCTACTGATGCTACCGTTGACATGGGTAACAGCTGAAGGGACAAAGGTGGTGGCATAACGTGATGTACTACTTTTGTATACATGAAATATGCCACTTCCATCGATACGTTTACTGTCAAATTCATATCTAAGTGGATGTGTTTTGTTATCAGGAATGTGAGCCAGTTTGTTCGTAATCCGTCTGTTGTACAGTCTTTCCAATTGGCAAAGTATCTTGTGCTCTACCAACCACCCCGCCCACTTTCCTGATTATCTTGTTAAGACGATCTTGATCTTTTTTTACATAAATTTCTACCTCAGCCCAAAAGTGAGAACGCAAACAATACTGGAGCAGTAAAACATCTGCAAAAGCTGAGTGCTTGCATTAAATGATCAAACAGTAAGGACGGGTATGCGCATTTTTTTTTTTCAACGTAGCCACTGTGTTTTGTTTGCTGTTGAGCGTGTTGTCAAAAAGAACGCCTACATACATGTAGGACTCTGCACGCTCAACTTCCGTTCCCTTGATGACAACGGGATCGGGGTGGGTTTTTTTTGTTTTGTTTTTTTCCTGAAATCTTTGACCATCTGTCTTGTTTTGCCAACATGCATTTCTAGATAGTTCCTATCGAACCTCTCGACAAAAAGTCGATTGTGTCTGTCGTCCTCATCTGTAATCTGTCCTGTCAGTGCCGTGTCGTCAGCGTGTTTGTCCATGACACTGTCGTCATGAGTGGCTGTACAGTCTGCTGTGTGCAAAGAAAACATAGAAGGCGACAGGACAGTTCACTATGGTGTACCGGTGTTGGTAAAAATCACATATGAGATTAGATCCGAAATAATTCTGACATACTGTGGGCCATTAGTGAGGTAGACCAAAACCCAAAGAATGGTAAAGGCGTTTATGTTCGTGTTAAATAGTTTGTAAGCGTCTTTTCCGCCGAGCGCGATAGTCAGAACAAGTCCAGGAGGAATCACGCGTCTCTTTCACCGAACGGTCTCGTCAGCAGCAGTCGAGGTGTTAATGGACTGGATTCCGAGGGCAGTGCCGGATACGCTTGGAACGATGGTAGTCAAACGTGTCGGATCACGTGAAACGATAGTAAATCACCAGTAATACCAAATTTTATTGGGATCTTTCATTGTATCGGGGGTCCGGCTGGTGTTTTCAGTTGTGCATACGTCTGCGCGCATGTTCGCATGAAAAAAATGCTTGATTCTTGCTCCAACAAACGCTAGTTTTACGCAAACACACCATAATTTAAACCCAGACACAAAAAGGGGGTCGTCTCAAAGATGCGTGCGTGTATGTGCAGACGCTTCACCAAAAATGCGCAAGGCTTTCTCAAAATGTACGGTTTACGCAGAAAAACTGCAATAATCTCGACACCTGTTGGTGGCCATGGGTAGTGCAGGATGATCAGCTTTGCAACCATGGTAGTCAGGAGTTAGTGGCGGATTACTGTCGGACAATGGAGGTCAAGAATAGTGCCAGATTAGCTTGGCGCCTTAAGGCGCCAAGCTAATCTGGCACTACCTTTCACTTCATTTCTTCTCTCGATCTCATTTCTTCTCGCGACCTCACGTGGCCTCACTTCATCTCTTCTATCAGGTCGGGCTGTTATTCGCTGTGGCGGAGTACATCTGGTCCTCGTCTCTTCTCCCCACGTGGGCTCTATGGGCGCTCCTGCCGGCCTACTGGCTCCTCCAGGGGACGTATTTCACGGCCATGTTTGTGCTGGGCCATGACGGAGGCCACGGGTCCTTCTCCAAAAACACGATGCTGAACGACGTGGTGGGGACGATCTTCCACACGTTTTTGTTGTGCCCCTACTACTGCTGGAAGCTGAGTCACCAGCATCACCACAAGAACACCGGCAACCTGGATAAGGTGAGGAGGAGTGGAGGTTATTGCTGGATCAGAATATGGTGGGGAGGGATTTGGGGGGGGGGGGGGGGGGGTGGGTGGCGGCGGGAGTGGTCAATGCGGGGACACGCTCTTTCTTTCTCTCTGCTTACACTTTTCGCCACTTCTCACTTAATAAGAGGCATAGATTCTCACGAGTTTCCACGACTGGCAAATGAGAATTTGTGTCTTTTTGCAGAGGGAGCTGTTTGGGTGAGAGACCAGCATATCGCGTCGTGCCTTTCACTGGCCTCTGATTCTTTATTCTTGAATAATAACCTTTTTCAGAAATAATAATATAACAATTCTCAAGAAATAATAATAATAACAATTCTCAAGAAATACACAACTATAATTTATTTAATTATTTCACCCAGGATGAGGTGTTCTACCCGATCCGCAAGAAGGATAACGATGGCAGTAAAACCTTGCCGGGGTTCGGGCTGGGCATTGGCTGGTTCTTCTACCTGTTGCGGGGCTACGGAGTACGGCGTGTCTACCACTTCACACCCTTTGATCCCATGTTTAACAGGTAGCTATCAGCATATTCACTCTTACCTCCTTCACTGTCAGCGGGCGCAAATTGTGTTTTTGAAGTCACTGTAAATGCAACATCAAGGATCCCAAGCCGTAAGAAAAATAAAGATAGCAAGTGATTTCAGCAAGAGGTATCGATTCTCTGAAGCCCCCGTCACTGTGGGAGCTCATGAGGATCGGTTCCTCTTAGGGTTAGTGTCCAATCTTTCACGGCAGTGAAGGGGGTTAAACGTCTGCTGTTTTGATGACCTCAAGCGCTGAGAGGATATTTTTTTTCCATTTATACTGTGTAGCGCGCAGTCATCTCTGCAAGTTACAGTTTCAAACCCCCAGCCCCCAGCGACCCAATAAATTTTCCGATAGCCAAGGCTCCAAAATTGGCCAACCGGTACCAGTCAGGCAGGCAAATTCTCATATAAATTTTTGGTATGCTCAATGACCCTAGGGATAGAAAAATCACGGGAGACTTCTGGATCGAGCAGCTTTTTGTCTGTTTACACATGATCTTTAACCCAACCTTCATCTGCACCGACGCCGATTTCAAGTCCACCATCTTCTTTTATCATTGACAATGATATAAATATAATGATACCAGTGCAAATTTCCTATTGAAACGACATGCATCTATAGGTATGCTGAATCTAAAAATATGATTAAGTCTGTGTTTAGTTCTATATCCTGCCAGTGAACTCCCACCCCCTCCCCCACCCCCCAAAATGCTGAAACTGGTCAAAAATTTATCATTATTTTCATCAATGAGTATACCCTTTTGCTTTGATTTTGATTTTGGGGGGTTTAATATGTGTTGTCACAATACATCTACGTAAAACGCCGTGTGTTGTTTGTCAGTCGATCTGTCCGTCTGTCCGTCACTCCTTGTCATTCTGCTATGTTGTTATAGTAAATACATAAAATAATATTTTTTTTCGAAACTGTGCATACCAATAATGTCAAACTTGGCATATGGGTAGCTGATTGTAGTGCAATTATACACAAGTATTTTTTGATGACCTCGTATGAAGGTCAAGGTCACAGCGGGAAAGCGTTATTTTATGGTATAATATGCACCATCTCGCACAGTATGACAAGGTCTGAGCAGCAACTTTCCACAGTTGTTTGTGCCTTACACTTTCTCCTATGCATCTATGTTTCCTTTTGTATATATGGTAGATTATTAATTCTAAATAGACGACAGTCAGCAGACAGACTTTTTTTTTCAAGTAATATAAATCATTTAAAACGTGCAAAGATTAAGGTTTACAATTGTGTAGATGTTCTGGCTGACACAAAGAAGAAGAAGAAAAAAGTCTTGAGTTTTGTAGAAACAAAACCAATCTCTGTCCTCTCCACTTCAAAAACGTTCATCTACCATACGTCTGTGTTGAAATGAAATGAAACTTTATTTATCAACGGATGAAGTAATTAGCACGTGTGCCATTTTTCATACTTGCCGTTGCTACTCTACGAACACAGGATAATAATTGTAATACTAATAGTACCAAATTACACAAAGAAAAAAAATAGGAGACATTAAACATGAAGAGATATTAAACAAAATTCATTCATTCATTCGGTCATACAAAAACAAACGAAAAACACAAAGTACACGCAACGCGCGCACACACATACACGCTCGCGCGCACACACAGACACGCGCTAATGATAACTTGACCTATATACGAAGCAAATCATTTGAATCATAGTGAAAATTCACTTCAGACAGCAAAATATTATTTGGATTATAATAGAAACTTGAATTATGTAATTAGGCGATTATTATTAGTATGGACAAACCATACGGCAGCATGCACTGATTATACGATAAGCACATGTTTGATACGGATACTTGTGGTAGATTATGTATCGGCAGACAAGTACTTGAGAAGGCATTCCTTGAACGAGGAGAGGAAGCTAACGTGTGTTATGCATGTAGGCAGTTTGTTCCAGAAAGATGCGCCTGAGAAAGATGCACTGGTTTTAAATAGATCTATCCTGGGGCGAGGTGTAATAAAGTTTCGTCTTGAAGTAGAATAACCTGAACTTGCCTTGGTAAAGAGCTTACAAAGTTATTCTGGGTGAATCTCATTCCAGATTTTATACATAACCACACCCTTGTTTAAGAGGTGATGCTTGCTAAGAGGTAGCATTTTCAGTTTTTCAAGTCTTTCGTCAGTTGTCAGGGCTGAATCAGGCAGGATATGTTTCGCTGCTCTCCGATGCAGGGAGTTAAGCCTCTTCAAGTGTATGTCACCGCTGCCATCCCATATCGTGGACGCATAATCGATGTGGGATTTGACATGTGCATTGTAAAACAACTTGCGGGCATCAACATCGATAAAGTACTTCAACTTTGAAAGCATAAAAACATTTATGGCAACAGTTTTACATACAGCATTTATGTGCTATTGCCACTTCATCTGGTCATCAACAATTACACCAAGTAATCGGTGTTCCGTGACCAGAGTAACGATGTCGTTATGGATAGTCAGGCTGAGTGTAAGTGGCTTGAGCTGGTGCTTCTGACGGGTTGCTATCGTCATGCATTCCGTTTTGGAAGGATTTAAAATCATTTCATTGTTTGCGCACCAAGTGGAAATTTCGCTCAAACCCTGCTGCAAACGGCCATTTAAAGAATCAATACTCTTGTCCGGGGTGTGAATTGTGGCGTCATCAGCGAATAAATCACATGAAATTTTGTCGCTAGTCAAGCAAGAACAGAAGTGCGTGAGGACTTACTACCATTGCATGTTTTCAGCAAATAAATTTAAAATCAAGTTTTTATTCATCATCACCATCGTCTTAATCATCTCCTCCTGTGTTTTATCACGATATTTCTCTGAGCTTTGATTCTCACAGCCTAAAGCCTGCACGTGTCCCTACATCTCAGAGCATTAATTTTATTACACAGAAGCACCCTGATAATGTTCAGGACCTGACACATGCACGACAGAAGCTCAAGAATTTCCTTTGATACGGGTGTGATGTTTCCACCATGGGTCGTGATTATTGCGTTGTTGTTTGTTTGTTGTTGTTGTTGGGGTTTTTTTTTGTGTTTTTTTGCGGGTGGCGGAGGGTCCGGTGGGGGGGGGGGGGGGGGATGGTGTCGGTGGGTGGGTGGTCTTTCTATGTCTGGGAGATTTACATGTTATGCTACAGCTGCTCAATGACTATGGTGGTGAGTGGGTCGGCTGAAGGACCGAGTGCAGGTACATTTTACAGTCTGAGCTGACAAGAATCCCCCCTCTCCCTCCTCCGCCTTTTTTTTTTTTTTTTTAAGTCATGACTTGAGTGAGTGTCGATGTCATGCTTTTGTTTCGTGTCATAGGCATATTTAAGGACCCTGTGCGTACTCGAACGCAGAAATGAAAACTGACACCGGTGCGACCCCCGATCCGTCCAGGCAACAGCAAGGATGTTCTTTTTGTCTTTTGTTTCCATCCTCCATCCATGCTGGTATTATCAGTTGTCTCTTTGAGTTTGAGCACGTTTCAGGAGGTAGTCTGGACAGGGTGGAAACAGGAGTGATTCCACTTTTCTGTTCTTGGCACACAATCAAGAAAACGGACTTTCCACGGAGACCATTTTTCAAATTTGATATGAAAATGGCGAGCGCTGTCCGCCCTCTGGATGAGCTGTGTCAATCTTGTCCAAACGTACGCCGTGTCTTCTGAGATCATCAAATGAAGTAAACTGGTGCCTACATCTTCATGCCATTCAAGGTGCTTGTGTATGGCAAACCTAACTATTCTCGTTACCTTCCTACATAATACGCTGAAATGACAAACCTGTCATCAGACCAGCCAGAGATTTATCAAGTCTTTAGAGATGGAGGCTGTTCTGTTCAGCCAAAAGGCGGGAACCCATTTGGTTCTCGTTCCCCCACCTTGACATGGCCCTAGTTGCCCTCTTGACGTTAAACCCAAATAACTGACTAACGCTCCTGTAGACCAGACCATCGAGATGGCTGTAAACAATTACACTCAGATCGTGTGTGATACAACCAAATTTAGCCTCATGGCAGGGGCAGTGATCCAGATATGAATTTCTCAGGAGACTGAGGGACAGGATCTATCTGAACAAGAATGAACATGACCACCCAGACCACACACAGTCAGAAAATTAAAACAAAAGATGAGTAAGCTGTGATAGCTGCTAAATGGGGAGGCAATGCATCAACCAGCGGAGAGCCTTATGTATGTGTGCGTACATCCTTTTTTGCTTATTCTCAGGCGACCATCGTCAGAAGCAAGAGCCCATGGAAGTGGCCCGAGGGGATGAGAAAGTATTATCTCAAGCTCAGATTTTTCCACCGGCCTTTGATATTCATGTGCCCTTAATAGCGACCTTTCAGCTTCCAAAATGACAGATATTCCGCTAGTGCAAATGGTTGTTTTCTTTTTCAGCACAGTTCCAAAGGTCTTCAACGGAGCTCTATCCATGGTTCGTTTGTTGGAGACCTTGACTTCGGGCGTTCTTTCTTTAAAGCTACTTATGCACTTTCTCCTACTGTAAAGCGTTTTAGATATCCCCAGCAACATCAGCTGGCGCAGCAGTTACCTTGACAGAGATTCAACCAGCTCGATAAGCTTTCATCTATTGAAGAGACAGCTCGTTTATCTTTTGAATTTTGACTCCTGTAGTACTGAGTGGTCACGCCCATTCTGTTTCAAATAGATCATGTCCCTCACTTTCACATCTGGAATTAGCTGTGAGGTAGAACCTACCCACTGCCCCTGACCTGAGGCTAAATTTTGGTGTACCTCCTGCAATCTGTGTCGTATTCAGTCATGCAGAAGTGGAACCACATCAGCTCTCTCCCTGTCGACACTGCGTCCTGAACATGTCTAGTGAGCCACCAGCCACGAATCGTTTTGAAACGGAAGCTTCGAAAATTACCCTGAAGCTCCTGATCCCATCAAGCATGGACGAGAGACGGAAACAAAAGACAAGAATAAGCGGTTCTTAAACTTCTAGCGTGCATGCGTGTCAGATCATGGACAATACCAGGGCGCATCTGTGTAAATGATCTGAAAAGTACACACGTGTGCAGCTTCAGAACTTTGAGAATCAAAGCTCAGAGGAAGATCGTGATGAACAGCCACAGAAGTTGATAAAGACGATGCCGATGATAAAGATGATTGTTAATTCACTTGCTGAAAACTTTCAATCGTGGTACAGTCTTCAAGCACTTCTGTTATTGCTGATGGAAACAGACTTGCAGGCCGTATGGTAAAGGAACTTCTTGAAAGTGGAAAGGGCAGAGGACAGAGACTCATTTTGTTCCTAAAACACTCACGGCTATTTGTTTTCTTGTCTATTAAATTTGCCCAGAACATTACCTTAATCTTTATGTTTTCAGTGATTTGTATTGCTTGTTGAATTGATCCGTGTGCCGGTCGATTATTTAGAGTGACTAATTTACCATATACTTTGCAGACTTTATTCCGTGAACAGAATGTAACAGAATGTAATTTGAATTAATAAATAGTTAATACACGATTAATACATAGTGTGTGTGTGTGCCCGTTATCTTATAGATATACCTTGGAAGCGACATTAAAGGTTATTTGATAAGAAACAAAAAGACAGCTGAACGTTCACTGGAATTTTAACTGATTATTCTTTGCATACATTTTATTTCAAATCTGCTGTAAATGTCTAATTTAATGTGTTTATAAGAACACAGATTATAAGTTACAACTTTGCAATATCTGGGTTCAGATCTTGCCATAGTGTGCAAGAGGGTGCAGATATTGGCGTAAAATGACAATTTGTTATCTTTAATTCACCTCATCGAAAAATACTTGTGTACAATTGCACTACAGCCTACTACTCTTTTTGCCAAGTATGAAGTCAATGACCTGTATAGTTTCTAAGAAATTTTTTTTTTTTTTTTTGGTATTTACTATAACTACATAGCGGAATGACAAGGAGTGATGGACAATTAGACGGACTGATAGACAGACAGACAAAAACACATGGTGTTCTAGGTAGATATACTGTGTTTCCACATATCAGTCAGACCCAAAAAAACATCAAAATAAAAGCAAAAGGGTACGCTCAGTGATGAAAGTAATGCTACATTTCTAAACAAAGACTTAAACATATTTTTAGTTTCAGCAATACCTGTGCATGTTGTTTCAATAATAAATCAGACCTAATATCAACATATTTATATTTTTGTCTTTGATAAAAGATGACACAGGACTTGAAAACGATGTCTGTAGAGTGGAGGGTGGGGTTAGAGATCATGTGTAAACAGAAGAAAAGCTACTCGTTCCAGAAGTCTTCCGTGATTTTTCCCTTGGGACATTGAGCATACCAACAATCTATATGAGAATTTGCCCGCCTGACTTGTACCAGTTTCGAGCTTGGCTCACGGACTAAAACCCGGCACACGAGTGCTAACGCTTCAACCTACAGTACATAGTGATCCGCTCAGCTGGGTAGCTGGCAGTAGGCGGGATCACTATGTACTGCAGATTGAAGCGTCAAACTGGTCAAACTACAAACATAAGAGTCAGCTGGGTAGCTGAGCGGATCGCTATGTATTGGAGCGTGTTCTGAAGTCTGGTGCTTTTCTAAAATGAAATGCAGACTCCCATGTTTGTAGTTTGCCCAGTTTCCTCTTTTGTAAGTTGACGGTTGATTTGTTAGCTATTAGGCTGTCTTATGATATTTCGCTTTCATATAACCTCCTATTTTACTGCTTCACTCCAGGCATGTTGCAGCCACCGCTCTCTCCATCGCCTTTTGCGCATGTTGGGCTGGCGTCCTCTGCCAACTGGGCATGACTTACGGCTTTTGGAAGCTCTTCGTTCACTATGTCGTCCCGGACTTCATCTTCGCCTCCTACGTCGTCATCATCACCCTTCTGCACCACACGGAGGATGACGTCCCGTGGTACGACAACTCGCTGTGGGACTACGTTAGAGGGCAGGTCAGCTCTGTGGACCGCAACTACGGGTGGTGCCATGGGATCATCCACAACATCGGCACCCATCAGATACACCACCTGTTCACCAAGGTCAGTGTTTGGACCTTTTCTTCTTTGTGAGTGTGTGCTGGTCTGTGATTTTGGACCTTACGGCCTCGTGTAACTACAATACAATAATACTTTATTAATCCCTCATGGGAAAATTCACTTTGTGCCCATACAACACATGGCAAAACACTGAGGAACACACACATCTATTCATCATTCATGTTTTCAGTTCATTTCGGGTGGGGGCGGGGCAGGGGTCAATGCGAGGACAAACAATACGGTAGACTTTAGGATGAAAGCCTTATCGTGTTCAATAGGAGATATTTCAACATCGGAATCAGGTCAATAACAAATGGTAGAGAGACCCTTGACAGCAAAAACAGCTCTCATATAGAAGGGACTTTGTGGGTTATGGTTCATCCCATCTTGTTTTTATTCAGAGTAAAATTTGTAAGACGGTTTCAGTTTCGGAGGCAATGATTCTTCAGTAAATAACGGGAAAAAAAGAAAGAAAAAAAAAAGTAAAATGAGGGGGTGCGTAGACTCTGTCACTGGAAAGTATTGGTTTCAATTCATTTCAGGTGCCTCACTACCACCTCGAAGAGGCCACGCGTGCCTTCAGGCAGCACTTCCCCCAGCTGGTGCAGATCCGCCAGGAGAGGATTCTACCGGCCTTCGTCCGCATGTTTGGCAAGTACGTGGATCAGGGCATTATACCTGACGACGCCACAGTGCATGTCTACAAGTAGCGAGGTGGATTTGTTGGGGCAGTATCGATATAATACTGAGTTGAGCCGTTGGAAGTCGCTGTATGTATGCTGGTCTGTGATTTTGGAACATACGGCTTTCAACCGTAAGGTCCATAATTACAGACCAGCACACTGTCACTATTTTTGTTTGTTTGTTATAAAGCGAGCTGGTCATATGGATCTCAGCATCGCAGTATATACAGATGTCTTTGTTACACAAGATAAACTGACGGGATGAAACAGGCTTTAGCTGAAGTGTACTGTAATACATTGTTGAAGTTGATGAAAGAAAAAGCCCTGGGCTGAAAATGTTATTTCAGAGCTTTCAGTCTCCGGCGTCGCTGGCTTGTTTGTTCTGCAGGTACGTGAGCCAAGCTTACATTGAGAGCGACACCAGGGTACATGTCTACAAGTAACTACGTAGTCTAGTGTGTTAAACCAAGTTGGGCGAGTTTTTTGCTCCCTGGACATAGATAGGACGAAACTCTATAACGAGAGCAGGGAGAGTTTGTATGCACTCTGAGGGTCTCCCTCGGTTCGCTACCGCTGATCAGTGGTAACGAATCGAGGAAGGCAACCAGAGTGGGGGAGCTAGTCATTGGAGCATGGATAGGTGCATGTCTCTGACAACCGCCAAATACTCATTTTACAAGGGAATACTGTTGAGATATTTGTGAGATTACCACCACCCTTCCCTCCCCCACCACCCCAGTTCCTCACAAAAGATTGATATTTCAAGACAGGATGCTGTCCGGTTTTCCGACAATACTCAACGTTGTGACTCGCGATTCCATCCAGAAATATACACATATCGACTCCCAGACTCGTCGAGATAATCTCTGCCGCATGCACGCCGTTTAAAACATTCCGGACGTAGTGCATCCGGACACAAAGGCACGGATGCGGCACGGCTCGAATGAGTGAACCCAACGGTCAATCAGTCGGCCTTTCGTCAGCCTGTTGATGGATTATGATGAACACCTCCCCCACCCCTGCTCGCACCACTTTTCATTCCTCTGGTGTCGGAATTGATACTGCCCCCCCCCCCCCTCCTTCCCCCTCTCCTTCCCCCTCTCCTTCCCCCAACCATTTACCATTCCAACACACTTTATTCCCGCCTTGCCCATAAACGATAGGGCTTTGCTTCCTTTGGCCGCAGCTAGCATCCCAGTACGTAAAGGTCATCGGGCCGACGTCTTCTGCCCGTTGGCCCGCGCACGGCCGTGCGCGGACCAACGGCGGCCGACGTGTCGGCCCGACGGCCTTTTGCGCATTGGCATAGTCAAACAAACCCAGAGACTCCACGAGAGTAAAAAAAAAAAAAAGCAACCCCACCCCCCCCCCCCCCAAAAAAAAAAAAAAAAAGGGGGGGGGGGGGAAGAAAAAAAGAAGACACCCTCCATCTCCTCTCCCTAATCATAATGCCACCCACCCACCCCTCCTCCCTAACCCCAGTTTTCAGTTTGAATTGTTTTCTTCTGACGCACGGAAAAAAATGTGAGTCATTGCCTTTCAATAAAGCTTGGAAAAACGTCCTTTTTGAACTGCTGTGTTTTGGCGTTTTTGCAACAGTTGTCAGCGTGTTTTTTCCTGGTTATAGTTTTTGTTTCACCTATGTTCCACGATTTTTCTGTGCTGGTCTGTGAATTTGGACATTACGGCCGTAGCTCGTAAGGTCAAAAATCACATACCAGCACACGTTTTCCAAGTTTTGCGAGTTTTCATGTTTGTGCCTGTTCGTATAATCAAGATGGAATCAGATAACGTGTACGTGTATTCAAGAATATAATTATTGCTTGAATGAAATTGGTTGTTGTTTCAACGAAAAATCATTTCTGATTTGGGGAAACCGTTTTGGTTATGTCGTCAAAGAATGCCCGTGAAACTGTGATTTGTAGACAGGAAAGTTCCATGGAATTGATTTCACACATAAAATGTGTGCGGTGCAGCTGTAACTTAGCAATTGTCGGAGGCATTGTGTGGCCTTACAAGTGGTAGTTTGTGTGATGTTTGTTCATTTGTTTATCTTTTTTTTGTGTGTGGAGAATAATGGAGTTTGGGGTAAAGACGGGGTGTGTAAACGCCTCCTTAAAAAAACTTTATTCGTATAAGGTAATGGTAATATTAATTTATTATTCATATTTTGTCATGTTTTTCTTTTGACCTGCAAGTGTGCCTGCTGATGTGTTTCTTTCAAGAAAGTACAGTTGTATTTAATTCTAAATTGTATTGTAGTGTTCGATCAAGGCATTTGTCATTTTGCGGCCTTTCGAGTGCCTCCTATGGTTGTGTGTTCATGACAAAGATTTTTTTAAAAATCCTTTTTTCACGAATTTTAACACTTGGCATTTGATTCTTCTTTTACCCCAGTGCAGTTCTGGTGGCTGCGTGCACAAGAGGGTTAATATCACCTTTTGCATTTAAATGGTTGTCTTTAGTAACAGGTGGTTCCTCATAAGGGTGGTCTCTCAAAACAGGCTCTTGCGGCTGTACCTGTAGACGTGTAGATTTATGTGATTAACCCCGTCACTGCCGAGAAAACGTGAATACGATGCAACTGCAAGAGACATAGATCCTTATGAGCCCCCGCGACTGCGGGGGCTCATGAGGATCTATGCCTCTTGTTGAGACCGATTTGTATCCATTTTTTATGAACGGTTTTGGCGTTTTGGTCGTGGAATGAACATGGATTTCAGAAACACAAAAAGTACGTACAGTGGCAGGCAAAGGGGGTTAACACAAAAGCAATGGAACGACGGGTTGACGTGGACAATCTTTCAAAGTCTCTTCCCCTGTGGCACACTACACCCGATTGATAACATGTCCGTCTCATTTATATGTGTGTCCGTCTCACTCGCATTTTGTGTCTGTCTCATTTATATTTGTATCCGAAGGTCCCATTTGCATTTGTGTCTGTCTCATTAAAAAAAAAATTATTTATTTTATTTATTTATTTATATATAAAATTATATATATATTTTTTTGTTTTGTTTTTTGCGTTTGTGGTTTGTGAAATTTGTGCCTGCCGGTCTGTGACCTTGGACCGTACGTCCTCCAGGCGGCAAGCTCCATAATCACAGAGCAGCGCACAAGCGTTTTGTGAGCGTGTCCCCAATAAATAGGCAAAGGTCCTCGGGCCGACGTCCGCCGCAATGGGCCCTCGCACGACTGAAGGCGCCAAGCTAATCTGGCACTACCCTTGAATTATCACGGTCAAGCCATCTCCTGCTGTTGGGATCCGGGGCTAAAAGGGTTATGTCATGTTATTTTGTGCCGTGCACAATCAGGTTAAAAGTAAATAGCATAGGCTGTCTAATGACATAAACTGTATGTGATGTAGAATGTGTGTACCAGTGAATGATTTACATAAACGTTGTTGTGAGTGTGGTCGCAGTATTTTTAACGTAACTCTGTGTTAGCCGCCATGCTACAGTCCCTGCGGGATCGTACATGTATTTTGAACTTGGAGAGGTCTGCCCAGGCAGAGGCGTTCGCCAAGTGCGCTTTGATGTAACACGTTCCTTCGGTTTCTTCAAGCAAACCCTCGCGTGTTCAGTACAGATTTGGGGATTTTAGCAACCGGTCCCGGCCCCCTCTCACGCACACACACACACACACACACACAGGGAGACGCAACCATCAGAGTGGGTTACCTAGCATTTCATGTGAAAATGGGTTCCCATATTTCTATTTATTCTAAGGCTCTGGAATTGATGCGAATGTTTAGAACTCACATTATAACTAAGCTCTATAACTTAAAATAAAATAGACATTTTCTAGAAACAGAGCCACTAGATGCCGAAAAAATGGGTTTCTGCCAATAAAGTGGGTGGGTGTCTCTCTCACACAAATGAAACTGGCATTACAGTCAAAATGGGTGTCTTCACAACAGTAGGCGTCTGTAATAAGGTCAAGTTCATGGAATACTTCTTTTTCACATTAATTTTTTTTTCCCAACTTAAATGTGTATGTGTGCTTTAACATTCTTTACATAGTATGGTGCAAAATTCAATAAACACTGGCCCGAAACCTTTCGATTATGATTTTTACAGAGGAAATCGTTTAAACATTGCTGCGTTTTGTCCTTTTGAAGCAAAACAGTTTATCATGGCATTGATGTGAGAATCAACATAATGTATTCTGGAAATTAAAGGACCTTTTTTGTGCGTTTTGGGGTACTCTGGAGTTTCAGACAAACAGCAACAGAGCATTTTGAATATTAACCCTTATCATTCGGAATACACCAGTGTGTGCAACTAGTGTAACTGAAATAGTCCAAGGGTTAGTGCCAGAATAGCTTGGTGCCTCTAGGCGCCAAGCTATTGTGGCACCACCCTTGAACTAAAGCCATTGGTCTATGTCCTCATCTGTAAGTACTGTAATGTAGCTTGCATAGAATTATGGCAGTGAACAGATTTGAAGCTATTTAGCCTCAGTATGACTATGATGCGGGTCAAAAAGTGTGGAAAAATATCAAAGATAGAAAAAGACCCAGACGAAGAAACGAACACTTAACTTATTCTACCCCAGCAAAATTTAAGATCCACCACGATAGTTCAAGGGTGATGCCAGAATAGCTTGGCGCCTATGGGCACCAAGCTATTCTAGCATCACCCTTGAACTATCGTGGTGGATCTGTGTCCTGCACTGCAACGCAGTCTTCTGAAGACGACTTCAACATTTGGGCTTAACTTATTCTACCCCAGACACACCACAGCAAAATAAAGATCCACCATGATAGTTCAAGGGTGATGCCAGAATAGCTTGGTGCCTATGGGCGCCAAGCTATTCTGGCATCACCCTTGAACCATCATGGTGGATCCGTGTCCTGCACTGCAACGCAGTCTTCTCAAGACGACTTCAACATTGGGCTCAACTTATTCTACCCCAGACACACCACAGCAAAATAAAGATCCACCATGATAGTTCAAGGGTGATGCCAGAATAGCTTGGCGCCTATGGGCGCCAAGCTATTCTGGCATCACCCTTGAACTATCATGGTGGATCTGTGTCCTGCACTGCAACGCAGTCTTCTGAAGACGACGTCAACATTTGGGGATTCCGATCTTGGGGTAGAACGAGTTAAAATGACAGAACAGAACACCGACATTAATTAACTAACTGACAACATAAGAAATCACTTGAAACTTCAGCCTTTATTTAACGTCTTTCGTCTCCAACAAACAACCAGCCATTCTTTCATTTGCAAAATGGTATGGCAGTACAACCAACCATTCTTCAGAGCATGGAATTACTCGTACTAAAAAAAAGAGGAAAACCCCTTTTCACTAGGGGGGTCCGGGGGCATGCCCCCCCCCCCCCCCCCCCCCGGAAAAAATTTTGAAAATTTACATTAAAATTTGTGCAATCTGGTGCATTTTAGAGAGAAACTGAGCAGTTTAACCACCTAAAAATCTTGCTTTTTTTTTCTTATTTTTGGGGTGCACTTTTTATTTTTTGTGTCAAAGGTTTAAAAGTTATACTAAAACAAAGTATTCAACAGAATATTTATATCCAAATGCTTATTCAAAATACATCTGAATGTCTTTCCATTTTTTTTTAAAATTTGAGTTTAATTATATAATATATATACTTTCTTTAATAATCTCTGCTTAATCAGCTGTAAGTATGGATTCCTTTTATCTCTTATTTAATACTATGTACCATGGTCACTGAGCTGGAGAAAGGTTATATAGATTTTTCAACATAATTTCATCAAACTTTACTGGGAAAAAAATACATTGTAATAAATTTATTCACCATCATGAGTAATATTTCCAATGGCACTGCTTTTAGCTTTCTTGTGTTTCGCTGTAGACACGTGAGCATCAAGTGCTACGCGGCCGCGTAGTTAATATCAACTCTGCGCAGTTCGCGGCAATACGCCTGCCCACAGGCCCGGCAAATAGGTAAAAAATGATTTTAAAAAAGTCTGCGACCTTTTGTGCCCCAATTATGCTGCACCACAGAAACTTCACAGGCTGTTTTCTCAAAATGGCCGCCGGAGGCTTTAACAAACTTTTAAACACTTAAACAGCTTTTAACAATTTTTGCACTACAGCATACAGTCATATATCAACAGTAATCAGCAAACACTGTAGTTTTCATAAATGTATTATATGTCAAAACATCCAAAAATGCGAGTTCTTAAGACTGATTTTGTGATGAGAGAGGGTCACAAATGATCCACGGCGTCCATCAGATAAAAAAAAAAAAACAAAAAAAAAAAAAAGCAGGCATATACATGCTGAAAACCACCCCAAATAATAACACTGATGTAATAAATCTGTATGAAAATCGAAAAATGCGCGCGAGTGGCGTGGCCTCAATTCATTTCTTTTGTAACTTTTTCAGTCTGTTGCGGACCGTAATCCTTAATGTTTGTCCAGCGCCTATGTCTAAGTGCGGAGGTTCCAGCGCCATTGCATACTGTATCTCGGCCTTTCCAGGAAGTTTGTTCATGACGAGGTGTGTCTTGAAACGAGTTTTGAACAGCTTTCTCTTCAGCTTCCCCCCATGGTTTCCTTGTAAATCTAGCTTCTTTCGAACAGGAGCCGACGCAGTACTGTCTCATCAAAACTATCTAGATTGTCAC